>JAVJAQ010000698.1:709084-1078692 GCA_032362365.1 Zygogramma bicolorata
ATTTTGTTCTCTGTGGTTGGTGGAATTCATATCCTACCTTGTGTGGATATGTTTTCATAACGATTCAGTTTACTGAAATCGTCTACTTATCCGTTCAGTAAACTAAAAAGAAATGAGTACATTCACGGGTAGGAGTAAAAAAAATTATACAGTCATTACGAATCATTAGGAATAATACAAACACTCAACAAATTGAGTTAGTAATAGTAAAAGGTATGTTCAACTCCACGAAAATAATCTGAATTATCGATAGTTTCCCAAGATTTTATGACATTTAGCAAATGACAATCATGCTTAAGGTGTTTCTTTCATTATGACAACGTGTCATTTACAACTGAATACATTTTTTACGGTGAATATGTTGTTCTTGGGATGATATTGTCATAGGGGTATAGATAATATAAAAAAAAATTAAAATTATGCTATTTAATTATTCCACCAATTTGATCTTAGAATGTAATGAAGTATCTAAAAGTGTGATGGAACACTTTTAGATACTTCATTACATTCAGCAATTTTTTCATCATTGTCCAAAATTCCACCGATATCATAAATGAAATTATCAATGAACTTCACTACTTTCTCAATTTTTTTTATTAACTATCACATTTCGATAAAAGTTCTATTATTGAGTTGGTGGCATATTTTTTCAAATTTATTCTCTTCTAACTTTTTTAATAACGATTTTCGACGCCATTTTTGATATAAATAATTTCAAAAGTACGTGAATAAGATTTCTGAAAAAATATCGATCGCATTTTTTTTTTCGATTTTTCACACTCAAAAATATCAAAAAATCTTTGTAAACGAAGACTCATTTATGATATGTGATTACTTAAAGGCTTCTAGAAGGTCTAACCAACGAACAAGCTCATTCCAATTGATTGAAAAATATATTTTTCATGAGAGCGCCTCCATTTCAAGTGGGCCAAACTGTATAAAATGTTCTCATGATCGATATCCATATGAACGTGAACATGAAAAGGACTTTCGAAGAATACTTCCCAAGGTCCATTCATTGAATTTCTTTCACCGATCAAAATATGGATATCCCTCTGTGAACCTAGAAAGGACACCCTATTCATATCTAAAAATAGAACATTACGTGGACTTGGACATGATTGGTGGTAAAAATTTGCACCTCTACTTTTTTTATCTATCCATTTTAGGTTCGATTCAGATCCAATTAGCGGCCATAGGATCCAAAAGAAATCCATTTTATGTCCAGGTGGATTTAAGTCTATTAGAGATTCAATATATAGATATCCATCGGCTATCTGTCGTATATCAAAAAACGTCCAGGAACTAGCGTAAGGACTACGCTAATTATTTATTAAAATTTGGTGAATTTTTTGATATCTGGAAAACAGCCAGAGTTCATTCAATCCCAAAGAAGAATGAAACGTTCCCACTGTTATTGATTATATTTGGTAGATCATGGGAACATGGTCGCCTTTTTGATATATTTCAAAAGACAATATGCCATTGTAGGAAGTCGATATTATCCAGCTCAAAAAATAACCCTTTTGCTAGTCTGCATACATTTTTGTGGGCTGATCTCAATGGCATTGTAATTCTCGAATATTTGTAGTACAGTTATAAATCGATGAACGAAGTTATCATAACAGGGACTCTCTACACGAACCTTTTTGTCAGACCAGAGATTCAATCACCAGAGATGACAAGTGCTGGATCAGAATGATACTTTGCCCATTCTGATGTTCCTCCAAATCAGAAATCAATCAATCGACACCTCATCGACAAGATCCTAGACGTAGTTATAATAGATAACTATGGTGTTAGATCGAACCTCCTTGACAATCACAGAGATCTACAACTGAGGTGACGATGACAGTTTGGGGGCTGTATTTCGAAATGTACCTGAATAACTGATGAGAAGCCTTATAGCCTGTTTCGACGATGCAAGTTTGTCGCTGCAACTCCAGAAAATTGCATGTGTTCATGCAAGTTTTTCGAGTTGCATGAATCTTTTTTGGTGCGATAAGTTGCAGCGACTTAGTTATTTCTATGGTGAATTTGTTGCCGCAAACCACGAATATGTGGTGGCATCATTGTGAAGAATATTTATTTTTATTATTAGAAATGAATGAAATTATATATCAGTTGTGATAATGTAGACTTTCATCTTGGGAACATTCAGTGCTATTTTTTAATATTGGCAATGCAAACTGACAGCTAGATGACATATCTCGCAGCGACAAGTCGCCGCGAGAAGTTGCAGCGACAAAATTGTACCGTCGAAACGGGGTGTTACTATGGTGTTACAAGCAGAACATGAGCTAACAATTCACCAGATGGATTATGGTGATGAAAATCGTTTTGTTGATCCTTTATAGTCAAACCTGGTGGCTCCAAATATTCTATGAACTCAATATTGATAGATTTCTCTTAATATTAGATGACAGATAACAACGCCATAGGTCCATACTTGCTAGATATGGTTATTCCCATTTTTATATTTGTCAGTAACAAGGAGAAATCAAGCTGCCATGGAATTCCATTCACAACAATAACTTTGGAAGAGGACCACAATGAAGGAAACCTATTTGAACACCAATTGCTTTTATTTTATTTGAATATGACATAGAGACTGTGATACATAGTATCCAAAAGTTATTGTTGGAACTGATTTTGATCAATATTATGTACACATAAAAAATCACACTGTACCCTATTCCTTCAATAGAGTTCAAGTGTCTGAAGATACTTCGATGGTTTTCAATATTTCTGAATCTTATTGTACCACTATCATTAATCTACCGTTGAATTTTTTTTAAAGAAAGCCTCATTATTGTAATAGTCATTTATGGCACTAGTGTGTTATGTTGAAAATAAGTCACGCGAGAAAGTGGTATAAATACTCAAATGACTTAAGAAACATAACACACGAGTGGCACATATAATTTTTTATAAGTGGAAAAACTCGTTTATATTATGAGATAATAATAGGTTTTGTGATCAAATCAAGGCTAATTGTGTCTCAGCAACCTATAAATGTCAGAATAACTTGACAGTGACTCCTTTACATTTTGGTCAAAGTAAGTTCTTTGTTTGGTTGCCACGGACATGATACATTGTTAGCAAATGTTTGAATAAATGTTGTCGCTGAAGAAATGGAAAGCTTTTTTGAAGGAAAAAACAAATAAAATGGAGGAAACTGATGAAAATTACGTTCCTAAGGATATCCTTACGGAAGCGGAAGAAACACCGATGCAGATTTTGCCAGAAAAGTCCCGAGAGGCCTACGACAAGGAGTTCAAAATGTTGGAGTCTTGGATGAATTCATGAAAGATAAAAGATATCGATGAAAATGTACATTTGCAAAAAAATAGCCCCATCGTCGCCATCGTCGTATGGACAAAATACTCGATGCTTCGCTCGACTATTCACCTTTATAAAAAAATCGATATTTCAAAATATGGCAAACTAATGAGCTTTTTGAAAAGCAAATCACAGGGATACGGACCAAAGAAGCCCAAGACATTAGAATGACCTGAAATAGAGAAGTTTTTTAACGAATCTCCCGATGACGGGTAGGTACTTGCTGATGAAAGTGGCTTTGATAATGGGAATTAACGGTGCTTGCAGATGCGATGAATTGGTCAATTTGATTATACAAAATATTCAAGACAAAGGAAAATATTTTCACGTGATATTACCAGACACTGAAAGCAAAAAATAGAAAAGTTTCACTATACTTGAAGAAGGATTTCCAGTCAACCCGATCAATTTATGTAAAAAATACATGTCTTTAAGACCAAAGAATACAAGTTCTAGCCGCTTTTTTGTTTTTTACAAAAAAGGGAGATGTACCAGCCAGTGTGTAGGAATAAACACGTTGTCGAAAGTACCTTCAAGAATTGCAATGTTTTTAAAATTGGAGGAACCAGCGCTCTACACCGGTCACTGCCGAGAAGGTCTTGGCGACTCTTCTGGCCAATGCAGGGATTAACATTGCTACTTCGAAGCGTCACGGGGGATGGAAGTCCTCGACGGAAGCAGAAGGATACCTAGAAGAATCGGTGCATGACAAAACACAAATTGCAGTAAAAATATGAGTTTCTAATGTGTCGGAGTCTTCCAGCACTAACAGCAGCTGTACAGAAATGAAAGCTTCTGGTTCCAATGAGCGAACAAATTTTACAATAACTTCAAATTCGAATAAACCGTTTGCATTTTCCTTCAATTTCAATATCAATGTGAATTTTGTTTGTGATAGTAATAAATAAATATAACACTAGTAATTGTGAATAACTCACTAGTGAGTTATGGGTTATAACACACTAGTGTGATATTCGATAGTTAATTTGCCTAAAATGCCACCAATAATGACAGTTAACTGTCATGTGTTGGATAAAAAACTTCAGTGCAATCCGAAATTGTTTAGTTCACCACGTCAATTACACCGACTCAGAACGTAAATCTATCCTATGTTCGAAAATCTAATATTCCCCGTAGTGGGATGGAAGAAATCTATCAACGAAATAAAGTTCTGGGGAGGACCGTCGTACAAAAGAACAATTTATGGTATAATTTGCTCAGCATTTCTGTCAACACGCGAAGTCAGCGAACAATTTATGAGTTGGCAAGGTTTCTAGGACAAATTTCACGCATACCTTTACAGGAATGTATAACTACTCTCCTTTCCTGTTTCATTTTTAGTTCTGAATTTCGTACGGAAATAGCCAAGTTTCGGAATTCCAGAGCTTATGATGTTTAACGATGTTTTTACTCCATTCATTCTTTCTTTGAAGTACTGCTGCGATAATAATTTCAGGTTATTTGCACGGAGCGTGCAGCATGAATAATCACCGCGTCATGTTTCTTCAAAGATGCTCATTATTTCTATGAAATGTGAAAGGTTCTTCAACGACTGCTATTTCGAGATCGGGCATATGTTCGATGGAGGTGAAATTAGACTTTTCAACGAACACATTGACTTTAGAAACAAACGCATCTTACCCATCAATATCCCCCATAAGATATACTTTTCATACTTTATTTATTGTTATTCTAACCTATCAATAAATTCGATTATTATTATTATTATTATTATTATTTAGTCCACTGGCGATTATGCAGCTGTTTTGATTTGATGTGCTGTCGACAGATATTATCAAGTTCCTTTATGCTCAATGGTAAAAGTGATGTTGAAGGTTGAACAGTCGAAATGAAATTGGCAGATAGCATATGAGTATCCAAATGTTTCGGTGAAGAGGTGAACTGAAACAGAAATATAAAAAAGTTTCTGTTTCCAATCACATTTCAACAGGAAAGCACGGGAAAACAAAACAAAAATTTTTAAATTTTTGTCGTATGTACCTAGTAACAAATTGATATAAATCGACGTCTCCACCAATTAAGGACATTAGGCAGCATAATTCACAGGCGAATCAAAATCCCCTGTGAAAACGGTACCCATTGGCAGTGTTAATAACACCAATGCTAATTTCTCTACCTAATCCATCCTACGCTTTCGACACTTTGATTCTGGAATATCGGAAAATAATTTGAATTCACTTGGAATGCCAATCATTGGCTGCTTTAATTTGGGAGCATCCTGGAACAACCACTTTTTCTTCCCTATTTAAATAATCTGCTCGACGTATGGTATATACTATGCTGGTATCAGGATGAGCCTTGGAGGAAAGGACTTACGATATCATCACTTGAGGGTAAGCTGGTGATTCTATAAGAGTCCCGAGTCTCCAGAGTACAATTATACCAGTAAGCGGTGACAGGAAACATTCTCCCATTCAAAACTGCATGCCTGTTTAAGGCTTGATAGTAAGCCCTGAAATATGAAAAATAGACGGGTTCCAGGTAGCCGCGCGTTTGTACTTCATGAGGAAAAACTCTTCTCTTTTTTTGGGGAATTTTCGTGTTTTTTGATTTGCATGCCGTTTCGGATTTCATTATTATATATCATTTCAAGTTATGGCATGCACTTAGCTACAGCCCAACATACAAATATTGAGGAAAAATTGAATGAACATAATTATTTAAACTCAAACAAACATTTGTAAAATTCCGTGACTTTTTCTGGTACGCTGCTTTGTACCGTATTAGTGAATATTATTTAATACTAAGATAGTAAATGAAAAAACACGAAAATTCCCCACAAAAAGGAAAAAAGTTTTCCTTACGGAGTGCACACGTTCGGCTGCCAGGAATCTACCTATTTTTCATATTTTAGGTTTAATTATCAAGACTTCGAAAGGCATGCAGGGAAAAATGGGAGAACATCACCTGTCATCACCTCCTGATCTAAATGAAGTATTGAAATGATAATCAGTATCATCCTCGGAGAATAATAGTATATTACTTTATGAGGCGGAGAAGCATGACTTTTCTTGACGCGCCCGATATTACGCGCCGAACGAAGTGAGGCGCGTAATAGAGGGCAAGTCAAGAAAAGTCGCTTCTTTGCCGAATAAAGTATACTATTTTTTCTTCAAACGTAGCAATTTTCAACCATAAATAGTACAATTCATACGCTATTTTTACTCGAATTTAACGGTGACAACTATCAAAGTCGTCTAGATGTTAGAAATTAAAATAATTAAGTCGTCGGTGGGATTTGCGTCTCCCTGGTTACAGTTGTTTGACAGTTATTTTATGTTATTGAAGACAGCTTATTGTTGTTGCAACCGCAAGCGCAAATTTAGTGCGAAAATGGAAAACCTAAACGAAATTGAGTCCGCGGCTAATGATGCAGTAGCACGTTTGGGGCCGTCCAAGTCCGGAATAAAGTATCGGTTAGCGTACAAGCACTTCCAAGAGTGGTGCGATACAAGAGGAGTACGGCAAGTTACCGAAGACGTTTTACTGGCATATTTTAAAATGAAAATAAATGGAAATCTTCTACAATGTGGTCACGATACTCTATGATAAAATCCGAGTTAGTTATTAGAAAAAATGTGGATACAAGCAAATTTTTAAAGTTACGTGCCTTTCTGAAAAAGACAAGCGAAGGATATACTGCAAAGAAGTCTAAAGTTTTCACTAAAGACGAGTTTGATAAATTTTTGTTTGAAGCGCCAGATAAGTTGTATTTAGGATTAAAGGTAAAAAAAATTATATTGCAAAGCATGTAGTATACTCTACTAAATTATAAAAATATTCCAGATTGTTTTGTTAATTGGGGTTACCGGCGCCTGTCGATGCGACGAATTGGTAAAAATGAAGACTGTGGACATTGAGGATAAAGAAAATGTAATAATTATCAAAATCCCAGACAGTAAAACACGACAAATTAGATCTTTTACGATAATTGGTCAAAACTACATTAAACTGTATAAAAAGTATGCATCACTGCGGCCTGAAAATTTCACAGAAAACCGATTTTTTATAAAGTACCAAAATGGAAAGTGTTACCGAAGCGTCATGGGAATACATTCGATCAGCGCAGTAGCCCAAAAAGTAGCTAGTTATTTAAATTTAAACGATGCAAGCGCATAAACGGGTCACTGTTTACGACGAACTTCAGCAACACTTTTAATTGATGGAGGCGGAAATCTAGAATGCCTCAAACGACATGGGGGCTGGAAATCAAGCACGGTTGCCGAAGGATATATAGAGGATTCAATAAGAAATAAGAACGATAATGCTCAAAAAATTTTTAAACCCTCATGATTCGCCAACATTGGGAATGATTACTGAAAGTTGTGCTCGACCATCAGTATCATCAACAATTACCAATGCGTATCAAAAGTCGGGAACATTTTTGCACGGTTTCAATTTTGTAAATGCTTCATTAACTAATTGTACTTTTAATATTACTATAAATACAAATTATGTTTAATTGTTGTTAATGACATTTGTATTGTTGCTTTGTGACATGTTTCATATTGTTGCCATGACAACATTTTTCCCTCCGCCGTAAAGAAATGGGAAAAAAAACTGCTGCCGGCGGAGACATCAAACTTTGACAGGATCAAGTTAGATAAGTAATGTCATCATTATTTGACGTTTGAAGAAAAAAATAATAATGTACAGCTTTTGCGGTCTCGGCCTATATCCATCACCATAAGGCGGCTTTACGAGTGCTACACTATTTTCCTCGGCACTCGTATGAAGTAGATAGGACACCAGTACGTACTGCCTTATGCTCCAGTGGATATTGAGTAGAATTTTTTTGGAACTTTTCATTCCCCACCCTCAGGCAAATACAAGCCAATAAGCCTGATATAGTCCTCTTCGACCACCGAAGTAAGACGATATTCGTTATTGAGTTTTCGGCCCCTGCCGAAACGAATATTGTTCGAAAAGAGGAGGAAAAACGGACACGGTCCCAGGATTTACTTTACGGACTCCGCAGACTCCACCCGGACTATTTTGTCAAATGAGTGGTTCTGATTATAGGTGCTCTCGGTGGTTCCAGACCAAGGCTACTCTCGGAGCTCAAGACCATAACGGCATGCCGTAATGCGGCAGAGATCATACCGGCCACATGCAGAAAGTCTTTATCCTCGGTTCGTTGCGTCTGCTCAGGACTCACGATTCTCGGAGCCAGTGATCACGCGGTGCGGGAGTGGTCATTGGTTTATGATACTAGCGCGTTCGCCCACTGGGTCGGAGCAGTAGGGAGTACGGACCCGACTAGGTTTGTTTAGAAGAAAATGATAATAATGTGACTTTATTTTGCTCGAGTACAGTTTTTATACAAAATAATTAATGGAGGCGGCATTCCACATGGTTGCTCTTCCATGCAACCTCCATGAAAGGCAGAGAACTTATGCTACTACTTAGGCTACTATACAAGAGTATATACCAAAAAAATAATAATGAATGCACATAGCTATGCCATGTGAAAAATACTTGAGAGTAAAAATATAAATCGTAGAATACCATGAATATACAGTTTGTAATAACTTAACGGTGTCTGGCAAAGAGATGTACATAGATGAACCAGTGTAAGAAAATTATTTCTGAAATAGTGAATCATGTGGGTATTCTAAGAACACGTAGAATTTTGAGAAGTATATGAAATAATTATTAAGTCCATTATATTACGTATAATTCAATAAACATTTTGCAAAAACATATCGTCATTTGTTTTCACATTTTTCTTGGAAGACTTGTAGGTAATACTCTGCCAGTGAATTTCTGTTTCGAAGTAGAAAATTGAAATAAACTGAGTGAAATGAGCATTCATCTTTCCTGACTGATTGTACCTTTGAATTGCCAAGAAAAACACTTTCTGCCAAAAAACAATATTTTACGGTATTGTTTATTTTTCACCACGTTGGAATAAAAAACATTTCAAAAAATAATTCAGGCTTGAAAGATAATAAGGATCATTGAATTGAGTTATATTGAACATCAAGAAATGAAATGAAAACATTAATCTTGGACCTGAAATATATTTCTCCATTTTCCTGGATCAGAAATTCGTTAATAAAAAAAACTATTCTGTGAATTTGCAGAATAAACGATAAGATTGGAACCATTGGTGTAAAAGTAGCCTTTTTCTAGAATGCAATTACCCTAGCGCGTTTCGTTAACAAGATTTGCTTCTTCAGAGGAAGATGAGAATTAATGTTCTTTTCCTCGCCTTCTTTCCCTAACTTTTTTTCTCTGAAATATAAAGTTTATTTTGGAAATTACCAATTATGATGAAACTCAGTATGTTCACTAACAGAATTGACGGACTTCTTTTGATGTACCTTGGAATATTAATTTCATTTGCGTTGAGTTGAATTTTTTATGTCACTAGTTGTTCATGAGTTTGGTATTTGAATCAGATGAAGTAATTAATAAATTCAACTTTCTGGTCGCTCACTTTCTGGTGTCCTGCTCAGGTATCGAGGAAGATAATAAATAGAATAATTGCATACGCCTTAGGACTGTGTTTTTCTTTCTATCCATCCCTATCACTGCCACACATTATCCACGCGTTCCTCCTCACTTCTTCCATCATCTGACAGATAACTAATATATGCTTGTTTTGAAAAACTGGCCCTCAGTTGTACAAATAGTTATTTTTGTGTTGTGACATAAAATCGAGAGCTGAAATCTAATATTTTTCCGTGTATAATACACAAATTTTTTCTGTGACGGAAAAAACGACGAATCAATATTGAGAACACAATTTCAAAACAAGAAAATTCGACTCTTGCACCGAATAGTTAGAAGAACATATCATTCATGCAATGCACATTTAATAATTGTAATTTCGATATAAAGGAAATGTAACTTTTGTATAAGAAAATATTCTATAAAAAATAAATAAATATATATATATATATATATATATATATATATATATATGCTCCCTTTTTTCCCGGGGGAAAAAGTCATTCCATAAAAAGTGATATTTTGTTACCCGTCATCAGAGATGAAATGTCAAACTTTTTTCCGTCACAGAAAAAAGTATATTTTTTTTAATTTTTTCTCGCAATGTCCCAAAACGGTTCATACATCAAGAGTGAAATTGAAACTTTAGTAGCCTAATGCACGAACCTAGATGAATAATTTGAATTTTTTCCGGATTTTTTCACATTTTTTCGTCTATCAGCTGCCTTCCTACAAGTAACTCTCAGAAAACTTAGAAAGAGTTGTGCCAGGTCGGCTATAGGTCTTGTTAGTGAGTTGTGCATTTCTTAAAAAACCGGAACTGAGCAAAATTCCCAAAATTTTGATTCGAGCTCGCGGGAAATTCGGCAGAAAAAATTCATACCAAAATTATTTGAATGCATAATTTTATTGGAAATCATGTCCATATCTATCTAAACTAGACTTCTGGACATGCATACCCCCAATCTAACAAACGAGGCAAACGAAGGGTGTCCCACTTTGGAAACCCGGTGTATACAATGGTCGGTCGGTGGTCTAGCGGTCTAAGGCGCTGTCGTATATTTGATGATGCTTTTTCACTATTGATTCAATCCGCGGTCGGGGCAGAATTTTTCTGGCTGGCTTGGTGCGATAGGAAATTGTTGGTTGCCTAGATACCAATCCTGGTAAGTGGGATATCTGGATTGAATACAGCAACCGACACGATAGCACCGTGGATTTTTCTCGGTTTCTCTACAGTTGGAAGAGAAAATGCGCTACCGTAAAAATCAGTAAGACGCCCCAGAGCGTAAGGGACAAAGACCACAAACTACACAAATGAATGTTCAAATCCAGAAATTCATCTTGTAATTCTGAAAGCAGAACCCAAATTCTGAAATATCTAATGAAATTCACGAAATACCATTGAAATTTTGAAATACAAGCGAAATCCTAAAACTTTAAATGTTGAAATCTCTAATGACATCTTAAACTACAATTAGAAATCCTGATGTTCGAATTCTGAAACCTGAAAATTCTTGATGAAATCCAAAAATCCTAGGTGAAATCTTGAAATTCCACTAGAAATTTTGATATCCTTTTGGGCACTCATAGGCGTGACAAAAAAAATTTAAAAAGAAAAAACTCAAAAAGGAATCCAGAAATCCGACGAAATCTCTCATTTGAAAAGTTTGTGTACATATTTCACGAAAGGGAAACACCCCTTGGATCTGGATTCGACATTGTTTTTCAGAATAGTGTTTATGGTTACATCTTCTGAAAATTATTTCATACCTCATAAGGGAGAGGGGATCTGTTTGAAATATCACTGGATAATTTTTTACCAAAACTCCACAATGTTTTCTATTTTTTATGCAATAATATGTTGTACTATTGTTTGTGAATGCCTTTACAATTGATCAGTGGAAGAAATAATTATGATTAATCGATTCAAAATGAAAATATTAAATTATTCTTTTTTTTTTGGAAAAATCATAGAAAAAATAATACTCACAAAGATGATTATTCAATTCATAACATCAATGATAATAATGGTAGCGATAGAACTTATTTCAAATTTCTCAAAAATTTCAGAAAATCCTCACCTTCCAATTTCCGCGTCCTCACTTTCACTGAGAATATTTTGCACTGTGTTCCCCCTCATTTTCTGCAAATCGTCGATAACAATCGCCTGCACCTCCATGCTATTGAATAATCAGCCTCGATCACGAGATGAAAAATCAAAATAAAATCAACACGAGATAATTCAATGGAAAATCGACGAGAGTCGCTGAATTACTGCCAAACGCCGAAACACGCGACTGAGTCATAGAATCCCGCGTTTTACCTGAGGTTTTAAAGTCGGTCCAAAGTAAGCGGCGCATGCGCTTGGGGCCGCATTCCGCAGCCGAATATTTGTGTAAACAGTGAATTCCTTTCGGTATTTTCATCTGAAATCATTCCAACGGCGCATATGCACGTCTCTCGTCGATCCTCAATTATGCATTCCGAAAGGATCTGCGTACTACGAAGGAATTAGGAATTTCGAAGGGATTCGTTGCGTTCTGAAAGGGAAAAATTCGGTACTCGTGATACTCGTCTCAAGTATCACTTAGATCCTCCACTCTACACCAATTTCATCGAGAACGACCTAACATTCGGTTATTCCCACCCTTTTTGAAGTCCTACCGAATACAATTTCTATTCAGCTTATCCCTCTATAATGGGCACTTTTCGGATAACTGGAAAAGTAGCAATTTCACATATTATACATTGTGTCCCAGCTAAAACTTGTCACACCCCTGATCTCCAAACTCGTGGGAAACATTGAAAATCACTAAGACCCGTCCATTTTCATTTCGAGGGGAGAACACTCTCACCAAATACATCATCATTGTGTTGTCAACCCCCTTACCCCCAGCACCTCCTACTTCAGAATTTTCAATGGGACTACTATACTTGTGATACATCAGTTCGAAGGGAATTAAATCTCAAATACATGGGTGTACTTAAATTTAGAATCGATCAAGTGTTGTTGAAGATTTAATGAAAACTAAGTTGCATCAAGTTATTTTTATTTTTCATTGCCTAAAATGTTATCATCATATGAAAGGTTCAGAAAGGTGAACCATTAGGTTCCATACAAAAGTATAAGCGATCTTCGAACTGTCGTCGCACATTTCTCAACGTTTCTGAAGTCACTGCACGACACTCCATAACAATTCTCCTGCGTAGAACATCAAGAGAATTTGGCTGAGCGGTATAAACTTTGGATTTCAGATGACCTCATATAAAAGTCTAATGGTGATACATCAGGAGATCTAGCCGACCATTCTATTGGTACTCCCCTTCCAATCCATCTTCCTGTGAACTTGTCATCTAAAAATTGACGTACATGCGCAATAAAATATGGAGGAGCTCCATCTTGTTGGAAGGTAACCTGACCTTCAAGAAGACAGTCATCGTCTTCAAATAACTGAGTGATTCTGGGATTCACAGTTGTATCAAGAAGTTCCAGATACGTTTGTTCGCTTAGGTTACCATCAATAAAGTATGGACCTACAATGTGATCTCCCAGAATACCAGCCCAAGCGTTCAATTTCTGGGGAGTTTGTGAATGAGTTTGTCTGTACCAATGGGGATTTTCGTCTTTCCAGTATTCGCAGTTGTGTCTGTTCACATGTCCATTCAAATAAAAAAAAGATTCGTCAGAGCACACATTGTTAAGGTCATTATTATCACCAATCAATAATTGAGTCATGATTTCACAAAACTCCATACGTCTGTCAGGATCATCTTCACTCAATTCTTGTACATTCTGCATTTTATAAGGATGGAATTTTGCTTCATTCAGAATTCGATAGACGCTGCTTTTAGAAAATTGCAGAAATAGTCGCAAGTATTCTTAAAGATTGAATGGTGTCTATCACTGCATGTCCAACGAATGCAACAGTGACCCCTTCATTTCTCATCGGCTTCTCCCATTCATATTTTTCATTCGGCACTGATCCAGTCCATGAACTTATTCATCAAATGAATCACGTACTGGTATGATGTGTTTTTTTCTGGATGGATTTCATGTGCTCTATCTAGCACATCGTCCATTTTCAAAATACGCAACTGTATATTATATTCTCTCTTGTATAGTATAAACCATTTTCGAAAGTTTTCAAATTTTTGAATGAAATGAATCGAATACATCAATATACTAAGGCTTATATTCGTATACAAAAACACATAGCGACAATTTTTTTTTTTTCATAAAAATGTTTGTCTCATTTTCTAAACTGATTATTTCTAGTAGTATATCATTTTTCAATACAGTGGCGTACCCACAGTGAGCCTTTCTTTCGATAATAACATTTTACGTGATGAAAAATAAAAATAACTTGATGCAACTTAGTTTTCATTAAAATTTCAACAGCACTTTACCGATCCTAAATTTAAGTACACCTATGTATTTGAGATTGAATTACCTTCAAACTGATGTATCACAAGTATAGTAGTCCCATTGGATTAGGGGGTGGTAAGGGTGAGGGGGTTGACAACAGAATGCACTCAGTCTGCAATCTGTAGATGGATAGACTAGTACCTTGATCCAATCTAATACCGACATTTGTTAGATGTCTTGTCGAAAGGTAAACAGATACAATTCCTGTGAATTCTGGTGTACCACAGGGTTTATATAGGGGACCGTTATTTTCCAAACTGTTCGTAAATAACTTTCGAGTTGTTTGCAATATGCAAATTTTTTGTTGTTTGCTGATGATTTCAAATTGAATTCTCAATATTAATTGACGGTGACTGAACGTTGTTCAGAAATGTGTGAGTCTCAACAATATGCCATAGTCGTTGTATTCATATATTTGATACACAAGTATAGTTTAAAGGTAATAGTGAAAATTGTTGAGGAATGTGTCAGTCTGAACGGTATGCTTCAGTCGTTGTATTCACATATTTGGTACCCATTTATAGTTCCAAACAGTATAAGTAGACAGTGGGAATTGTTGAGGAATGTGTATCTCTGATTATGCTATATATTAGATTTGATATTCGATTGAAGTTTCAATTCGATTGGAACACAAGTTGACGATGACTGGAAAATGTTGAGGATATTTGGTATCCAAATATAGTTGTAAAAAATAGGTATCAAACAGTTCACGGTGACTGAACATTGTTGGGGAATGTATAAGTCTCAAGCAGTGGCGGATCCAGGATCAGGTCAAGGGGGGGGGTCTATAACTCAAAATTTATTTATATATAAATATATATATATATATATATATATATATATATATAACAGAAAATTATGAGCTACCGTATAGCAACAACTAGTCAAGATCCAAAAAAAGGAGAAAGAGACTGACATGAGCAACATTTGAAACTGTAGCCAGGAGGTAAAGTAGGTTCGAAACTTTACTTTTTTTTAAATCGAATCGAGTTGATTTAACCTAATCAACAGCATATTCTATTCATACATAGTATATTCGAATCGTTACCAGCATATACAATACTCATCACAAATGTAAAAAGTCTAATTTTTCGAATCCTGCGCCAGAAAGGATCCAATGGCAAATGGCAGCACTGTCACTACTGTCAGAAATTTCTAGAACTTTTCCTCGATAAGCCTGACAAGTGTCAATTTTCTTTTAAGTCTCATCAAGAAAAACTGCAATTTGATAGTTGAAAAAAAAAGGATTTTATTTTGAACCTACAACATGAAGAGGACTCTATTTTCATATTTTACTCGGCTTGATCCAGCGTTTGAGCTGACTGAACCAGAAAAAAAAAGAAAAAACAATCGGTGAGTTCAAAAATTTCAAAAGAAATTTGTTTTTTTGTTTGGGTAACATTCAATCCAGATCTTGTTTGTACTATTTTCAATTCTTGAGAATTATTTTTTTAGGAATTGGATTTCAAAAAACCTCGAAAATTTACTAATGTTTAAATGTAGCCTGCTCTTTAGTTTTCATTGGAATGTAATAATAATTATTGAAGTTCTTCGATTTTAAAGCAAAAAAAATTATTCTATTTTATTTTTTTGTCTTGCTCATGTGACATTTTTTCGTTCCCCAACAAAATTTGGAAATTAGGAGCCGATAAAAATTGAAAAACAAATCTCTTATTTTCAC
Organism: Zygogramma bicolorata; assembly: GCA_032362365.1. Lineage (NCBI taxonomy): Eukaryota > Metazoa > Arthropoda > Insecta > Coleoptera > Chrysomelidae > Zygogramma > Zygogramma bicolorata. Next base: position 725,014 of record JAVJAQ010000698.1, read on the forward strand.
AATGGGGGGGGTCCGGACCCGAACCCCCCCCCCCCCCGTGGATCCGCCACTGGTCTCAAGATAGTGCTAAAGTCGTTTTATTCACATATTTGATTCTAGGATCATCAACTTCTAGACTTATCAAATTTCCAAGCTTTTCAACTGCTTGGCTCATCGAAATCCATTTTATTGCTTGTTATGACTATAATATCGATAGAAAAGCACTTGACTACTGGTCAGAGTGAAAGAAAATAGAGAATTTGGGATCACTTTACATCGCCAATTGAAGCTCAAAAGCCACTTCAATAAAGTTTCTGCAGCTGGAAGCAAAATGTTAAGTTTATAATGAGAAACGATGAAGAGCTGTCATGAAACAGAGTCAAAACTTTCTATATCGATCTTTGCCTCAGTTCCATGGTCCCCATATTGAAGATGCTACGTTGAAAAATTGAAAATCTTGAAATTCGATTTCTAATGTATACATCTCTTCTAACGAAAACATATTTGAACTCCCATCAGTAAACCTAACTGAACATGTAAGAGCAATCATGAAATAGACTCAAAACCTATTGTGCTCTAGTTCGATCTTTGCCTCAGTTCCTTGGTTCTCATATTATAGATGCTACATTGAAGAATAAAATATTTTGAAATTCGATTTCTAATCTATACATCTATTCAAACGAAGGCATATTTGAACTTCCATCTTGTATTTATATATTACTGATTGGTGAAGTCGACTAGCCTTATCTTCCAGAAACAATCAACTCCAATGTAACATCGCACAATACAAAAAAATCTTCAATTATTTTCAAAATCACATCACAAATTAATGACTAATTATAACAGACGAATGTCCAGATGCATGATATGGTGTAACGAGTATAATGTTTATCATCTTGTAAAGTCATTGAGCGAAGTGAAAAAATCTCTGACAGAATTAAGATTAGAGTAATTAAATGATGCAGTACAGGATTCCCCCTCAAAAATGTTTCTATACGATTTCCTGTGAGAATTTCAATATAAGGTTCACAAAACTGTGGCACATTTTCTGATATACGATAGTTTCTCTGGGCAGAATAGTGAACATTTTATAGGAAACTGGGTAAGTATTTTTCAATATAGATTATTACGCTATAAGGTAGACACGATTAAATTTCCACAAAATTTATTGTCTTCGCGACATGTTTCGGTACACTGTACCTTTATCAAGCGAATGTATTTAAACACTAAATTATTCTTCGCTAAAAGTTCCTTAAATATATCAGGGCCTACTCTAATTATCTATGATTCCTAGAATAATACCACTGACAATGATGATGATTCCTAACTGATGCTGATAACTGATACTGATTCCTAATAATAATTATGATATCGGACCGTAGTTACTACTTATTGATTGAATAAGTTCAACAAAGGGGAACTATTGAGATCCAATTGATCATTTAGCAAACAATTTGAATTTTTTAATTTATTGATTTCCAAAAATTCTAAATAATTAAGTCTAATGCCCTTATTTTCAACATGCAGAATTTCGAAATTTTTATCGAAGTCATGGCCTTCCTCCAAAATATGATTGGCATATGATGAATGAGTTGTTTTCTTTTCATAATTCATACGATGTTCACGTATGCGGTTTTTGAATGGTCTACCTGTCTGGCCAATATATACTTTGGAGCAAGATCCACAATTCAATTTATAAACTCCTGATTTTTCATCTTTTATTGTTTTATCTTTGTTATTCTTGATAAACCTTCCCAACGTGTTATCTGTTCTATATGCTACTTTTAAATTTTGTTTATGCAAAAATGAAGCTACTTTTTCCGTAGCAGGTCCTGAATAAGTTAAGATTCTATAATTATTGTCATGGGTCCTCAAAGTGGGGTACACTTCTTGGATAGCTTTTCTATGTAGTGTTTTAGCAAGAATATTTTCTATTAATTTGACTTGATATCCATTGTTAACTGCTATTGCTAAAACACTACATAGAAAAGCTATCCAAGAAGTGTGCCCCACTTTGAGGACCCATGACAATAATTATAGAATCTTAACTTATTCAGGACCTGCTACGGAAAAAGTAGCTTCATTTTTGCATAAACAAAATTTAAAAGTACCATATAGAACAGATAACACGTTGGGAAGGTTTATCAAGAATAACAAAGATAAAACAATAAAAGATGAAAAATCAGGAGTTTATAAATTGAATTGTGGATCTTGCTCCAAAGTATATATTGGCCAGACAGGTAGACCATTCAAAAACCGCATACGTGAACATCGTATGAATTATGAAAAGAAAACAACTCATTCATCATATGCCAATCATATTTTGGAGGAAGGCCATGACTTCGATAAAAATTTCGAAATTCTGCATTAGACTTAATTATTTAGAATTTTTGGAAATCAATAAATTAAAAAATTCAAATTGTTTGCTAAATGATCAATTGGATCTCAATAGTTCCCCTAGTTGAACTTATTCAATCAATAAGTAGTAACTACGGTCCGATATCATAATTATTATTAGGAATCAGTATCAGTTATCAGCATCAGTTAGGAATCATCATCATTGTCAGTGGTATTATTCTAGGAATCATAGATAATTAGAGTAGGCCCTGATATATTTAAGGAACTTTTAGCGAAGAATAATTTAGTGTTTAAATACATTCGCTTGATAAAGGTACAGTGTACCGAAACATGTCGCGAAGACAATAAAATTTGTGGAAATTTAATCGTGTCTACCTTATAGCGTAATAACTATGGATTTCCATCAAGTAAAGGCCACCTCAGTCCAGAAAATCAATATAGATTGTCACCGAGTACAGGCAAGTTCTATTGAAGTTTCAATGTTGTTTTTTTTTTATTTTTGAAAGAATGCCTAATTTATGTGTAGTATACCGATTGTATATTGATTCAATTGCAGTAATGAGTGCGGGGGAGTAGCGTGCAAGTTCATGACCTTGGTTTTCTTGGGAGAGTTGTGGATAGGTCAATTAAATCAATACAATGCAAGGTATGACCTCATTGTTCCTTTCATTCTTCCAAGAGACAACTATTTCATTCCATAAGTTCAGAAGCTAATCATGCTATGATTCAGATAATGGATCATTCACAAAGATATTATTCAGGATGTACGTGATACTCGAGGAATTTCAGCCAGATGGTACAATAAACAATAATTTTTGTCATGCCACTTTTTGCGGTTATGTGGAGATATCTTGGAATATTCACTTTCGTAGACCACAGGAATTGTACCTGGGTTTATTATTATCGACACTAATGAACTGATCCTGAGATACTAAAATCATATAGTCTCTCAACATCATATAGATATTGATTTTTACCACAAATATTGTGAATATTCAGGGGCCAGACAGTAATTTCTTTTTCTTTGTTTTGTTTTCAAATGATTGGATAGCATCAAGGACTATACTTTAAAAAAATACTCGCTTCGAATGATCAGAAAATCAAATTTTCTTTTCCTATCCTGCCTCGGTTCGAAGATAAAATTTGGGCTGAACTACTTACACAAAAAAACATCTATTCAAAAATATAAATCTGTGAATGGAAGATTCAACCTGGGTGGTCGACACTTAATATGCGTTTTGTATATAAGGCGTGGACAAATTCTATCAAGTCACGAAATGAATCGGTAGAACCAAACTTTTTCATATAACCTGAGCGTCAAAAATATTGCCAGCTGTTTTTTGGAATGCAGACAGATAAATTAAGGAATCAGTGGCATATAGCACGCGAGAACGATTATCAACCCAAGACACGTGTTTCTGACCCATTAGCTTTCATCAGTACGGTATAACCAAGTGTAACGATAGCCAACACTCGGAGAAAACATCACAAACGGACCAAGCAAATCAAATTGGTGATAATATATACTGAATACACTTCAAAAACTGTTGCACGTCCTCGATGACGACATAAAATCAACACTGGATTTTTTTCATTGAAATTCAAATTTGGCGCCTGTTGTTCTAAGGAATTTAGTTGGCAGCACTTTCAGTGTTGCCGCAATTAATTTGATTTTTGAGAGTAATCAATTGACAAATGTTATTTAAACGTGAAAATTCTGTCTTTAAGTCTTTCTGGTATGTCAAATTGGATATTGTAATCAAAAACTGTGTATTTCGATCATCATATAGCACGTATCAGTCCAAAGCTACTCGTGGAAATGCCAAAGCATGTAAATGAGCGCTGCCATGAGTTGGATGCATCTATCATTGGTTATTTTGAAAGAGAACGATAAAATAGTAACCCGTTGCTTCAACGGCTGTTAGAGAGGCAAATCAAGAATTTCATTATATTCGTAATCTACCGTCAAATATTCACTTCTAGCGTGTAGCAGTAGACTGCCAGTAGACTTGAAGTCAAGTAGATACCAAAGCTCTTGAATCGCCTCTAAGAAAAACCAAGAGGCTCACAAATGCTGCAGTACTGGATACGACTGTTATTCGTAACAAAATTCATAGCATGTATGAACGAAGTGAGTATTTGGTTTTTGAATACAGGAACATATCGTTTTTTCGCAATTGACCCCTGTTGAAAAAACTACATGAGAAAGAACTATTCCATGGATGAACTTCCATATTTTAATGAATAATACACCGTAGTTGGTTATTTTTTAATTTTAATGCTTTCATAATGATACATCACTTTTTTCATGATCTGATATTCCATAATTATATGACAATCTGATTATAGTGTCTTTCAAAATTCGACCTCGCCCCTGATGATGTGCAACAGTTTTTAAATTGTACGAACTTGATATCCGGAGCCAAACCTTGGACATATACAGGGTAACTCTCTGGAAACTCAAACTTAATAGGAATATCACGAAAATCTGGCAGTGTGGATAGCATTTGCTGGATAGTTTTCAATCAAATAAATTTCTCATTGGTATTCAATTTTATTTTTAGAATTGCCAAGAAAAAGTTTATGCTGAATGAGCCATATTTCGGATTAGTCAAATATAAAAAAACTCCTGAAATATGATGTTCAAAAATTGTCCGAAAGTCAATTTCTGAAACGGAACCCCTATCTTTTCATTATTGTATCGGAATCGACATAAATAATAATAACGATTTTCATTTACATTCCCACACAGTACAGTTTTCGTACAACTGAATATTTTTAATTTTATACCATATCAATATATAAATTTCCATAGCTAAATGTAAGCTGGCATCATAAAATATGTGAGCTTTGGAATTGAAAGGATTGATTTGCCATTGAATATCCACACGAACCAAATAGCTAGCCTAACGTAGTCGAAAACTCTAGCCTTCCTTTTCACAGTATAAAGGGAGTTGCTCCTCGAAAACTCAGCTAGGTCTTCAAGAAAAATCAGTGCTTCCTAAAGGGACAAAATAAAATGAAGCTATTGGAGGTACTGTTCAAAGTTACGTCTTCGCGACATCTAATATATACACCTCAATGAAAAATCTTCAAGAGACGTTGCTCCTACGTTATCAGGCCCTCAGTTCCGGAACGTGCAGGCATTTTGACAGAAATGGATAATAATGAAACTGAAGATACTAAAGCTCACATGATTTTTTACACAGCCACGTTACCTATAGCTGAGCGAATTTCTCTTAACCATCGAATGAAGAGTAATGAAATTCATTTATACTAGAACTTTGCAGTATATGTATAGGGAATGAATTGAGAGTAATCATTATTTTCAATCTTGCCTGAGATTCAATAAAGAATTATTCTTTTCCATTTCCAATTATACTTATCAATTTTCAAGTTTTTGTAGACACCCTGTATGAAAAATTGATAATTTTGGACCATTACTCCCCCAATACAGACCTCTAGAAGTTTCAACAAAGAAAGTGAAAAAATTGGAATATAAGGAGAAACATATACCTATGAGTGAAAATGCCCCGCAAATGCCATTTTTAATATTAAATGTGAAATATTTCGGAAACTATTCAAGATATGTAAGTGTGTAATATAAACTGGATCTAGAATATGAATCTGCAATAAAACGAATATTTTTAGTTAGTGCAGGGCCTCTTATGTTACTAGAAGTTTCAGAATCTTCCTTTCTACATTTGAAAGAGATTGTACCTATGTCATCTTTATATTTCCTCAGGTTGTTGCTGCTTATAAAATCAGAAAACTACAGAATGTTCAGACAAGAATAACTCTCAGTCTTGTGAATATTCAGATGTGTACTTACTTATGATAACGTATTTTGGTTTCTGTGATATTCACCTTCAAAGTAGCTACCAAATAAGCTCTCATTATCAACTTCAACGATTATGCTCCTTTTTCGTTATCACCCAGTATCAACAAACAGAATAAGTATAATCAACTATATATATTTTATTCAATGATTGGGGTCATTTCGTTTGAATCTCGGATCTCTAGGCCTAACCGTTCATTTCAGAGAAAAGTCACAATGAGAACTATAATTATACCGCAGCCACTTCCAAAATCAGTATTTATGGTTGTAGCATGGTAGCCTCGACGGATTGTTTTGATACAAAAGATATTTTCGTTGGAATCTGGGTCAGTCTCCTTTTTCTTGATTTGTTTTGATTTCAGACAGAGTGAATTAAAAAAAAAAAAATAAAAAATATATTCAAGAAGTGTGCGTAGGTATTCCATTGATGATTTATTAGCTTAATTTATTAAGTTGTTTGTTGTGAAATATTCAGGAGATCTGTTAATACTAGCGTTCGTGGTTTGTGTGAAAAGTAGAGACATGTTCATTTTTCTTTTGTGTATTCTTACAGGACAAGCATATTTTTCACGTAGAACCATATGGCAAAATTCTATTTTCATATGCTTGGTATACAATTTGAACAAGAAAAACTGATTTCTATGTTACTCAGTGCCTGTCGTACCATATAGGCAGGAGGGTAGCTATTCAAGTTGGACATTTTTTCCTTTTTTGTGAATGAATCAAAAGTCTTTGATGATATACACGTACCTATCACCAGAAAGTGTTTATAATTTTGTTTCGATTTTACCTCTTCTTTAGGAGTTGGAATTTCTTTTTTATATTCGTAAAAGAAGAAAACTGAAAAATAATTTTTCAAACTCTAATCTCTCCACAAAAATACACAAGTTCCTTATTACCATTCGGATAACTTTACAGACTAAAATCGATAAAATCTCAGATGATAGTGAAAAGCATATTATTATTCCCAAGAATTAGTCTGCCAGCTTTCAATCGGAGACATGTTTAAACGTGTTTAATCGAACTGCCGCTAATTATTCAGAATCACTCTACATAGGGGTTGTCACGCCTTTTAATTATGAAATAGTGGTCCAGACTACCAAGCAATGAAACAATAACGGATAGACATTCAAGTATATAAATATCTAAGATATATGTTATCCGAATATACATTTGAAATTTTTCATTTTTTTATCTGGAACTCAAAATTAGGCAACCATAACAGTTGCTCAAACTATCCGTGTCTTGTTTTTTATTTATGCCTTTTTTACGGGTTCTTTATGTTTATCATTTCTGGAAGTGCTCATTTTTGGGAGTTTGTTGCAGACGTAACCACTTCTGTATCATTAAAATCAAAATTGTGTAAATATTACGTTCACGTAAAGCTGTTTTGGCCAAGTTCTTTGCCAAGTAATCAGGTTTTATAGTCCTCTGCTGTTCAGAAATACGAGTTTTGATATATCTTCCTCTTTGTTCAATGTATACGCCATTACATTCCGCATTACACACTGCTAGAGTAAATATATGAAATTTTCTTGGAACATGTTTCGAATACGGAGAATTTGGGACAAATCTACAGATGGCGTTACAAACGGCACTGCGGAATGGGATGAAAAATGTTAGAAATGAAGTGGAATAACAGTTCAGTGGAGATTATATCATCAAAGGAACTGTATTTATCGATAGGCACATAAATGTAAAATTTGAAATTTGATGTGAGAAATAAAGTAGATAATTATTTTTATTACTATATTAGATAACAAGGTGGGAAGTGGAAAGTACATCATTTTATCTCCAGAAAATAGTTCGAAATAGTATTATACCTATAGCAAGTGCAGGAAAGTCCCAGAAGCTAACATAAAGAAACATTTATTATTGAATACATGTCAATAAATGAATGATAATCGATATCAACAGTGAATGTGCAATTTGTTTCATTATGCAAAATGATTGAACATGCTAAAATGTTTTCCAATGAAGTCAAATTGCGGTTTTCTATTTCTTTGTCAGCAACTTAGCTGGAAGAAGTCATGAAATTGATTTTGACAAGGTAATGTTTTCACTGACAGATTTCTTGCTACGGTAATTCAAAGTGACGAACGAAAAATGACAGATGTTTAATATTATATGACATCCATTTGATGAGGCTTATACCAGGGCCATTGCAAACTTATTGAAACATACTTTTCTATTTAATAAAAATGATAACAGAATTCTGATGAATTTCCTAATTTTTCAGTCATTCTGTGAACTATAGCCATACAAATATATATTTCAAATATTCAAATGTCAATTTAGTCCCCAAAAACTTCACAGATTTGATTTTCCGCAATAGTGCGGGAAAGTGACTCGTTCAACACTTAAATGATTGCGGAAAAGTGGGCTTTTCCGTACGCTAGCAGAAAATAGTAATTTACGTAACAAGTCCGGAAAATACTGTTTTTTTAGACGAGTGGACAAAATTCTAGGACGAGCGTAGCGAGTCCTGGAAGTCTGCGAGTCCAAAAAAACTATTTTCGGTCGTGTTGCGTACACTATTTTTTCGGCAACCGACCCACTTCCCGGACGCTTTTTCTTTGAGAAGGTAGCATTTTCCCGGCCTAGTCCGGGAAGTACGTATTTCCCGGACTAGGCCAAAAAAATGCTACTTTCTCAAAGAAAAAGCGTCCGGGAAGTACCCACTTCCCGGACGGTTGCCGAAAAAATATATAACATTATATGTTGAACGAAAACTTAATATTTTATTGCAACTAGATGAACGCTCTAAGCAAGCAACATTGTCATCATGGGCGCCGTTACAAAAAATATTAGGGGAGGACACATGCTTTTGAAATCAAAGTAATACATTTATTTGAAATGAAATTCCTTTTGGACAATACTCACGAGTGTTGTTAAAAAAAATCGGTAATACTTCGGTCGCTATGAGCACCTTTTTTTTTAAACTCTTATGTGGAACTTACGTAATTCGATATCCTCTACAAAAAACCCAAATGAAATTTTTGGTGGTCTCGTATAATTTCGGAGATACAGGTCCATTTTTTCCATTTCAAATTTCTGTTTTTTTGAACACACAAAATTCGTTTTTCCTCTGATCAAACACCACTCACTCTCTTATTCACTCGTTTTCAACATTTTCAAGCAGAAAAACCATTAGTTTTTCAAAAAATGCATTTATTTTCAAAGCATAACCAATTTGTTGTGATGTCATAGTGCAATGACAGTCGAAAGTAGTGATGTATTTGCAATGTTGCCGCTCTCATTGTTATTGTTGAGAACTGAATGTATTCATGTTGGCTTTTGGAAAAAGTTGAATTTTTTGAAAAAATAATGTTTTTTTCTTCTTGAAAATGTTGAAAACGAGTGAATAAGAGAGTGAGTGGTGTTTGATCAGAAGAAGGACGAATTTTGTGTGTTCAAACAACAGAAATCTTATGTGGAAAATTGTGAAGTTTCAAAACAAAATGGACCTGTACCTCCGAAAATATACAAGACCGCAGAAAATTCCATTTGCATTTGTTTGTAGAGGAGACCGAATTACGTGAATTCCACAAAAAAAATTCAAAAAAGGGGCTCATAGCGACCGAAGTATTACCAAAAAATCAGAATTAAGTCGATATCGTGTCTTACGCGGCGTATGGACGGAAAAATCTAAAATCCAGGGGGGGCACCAGCACCGCCTTGCCCTTGAGAAACAGCGCCCTTGATTGTCATTCTTTATAAAATTCTACGTCGAGGTTAAAAAAAATGGCTTGTTTCAATGAATACTTCAACTTTACATGATCGTTTGAGTAATTGATCGATCCTCTTCTCAAAGTCGGTTAGAGAGACTGCTCACTTCAAAATCCGAGTTACGATACAGATGTCCACATGAGATTCAGAAATAGTTCTCTTTGTTATTGACATTTCCTGGTCGGAATTCGAAGATAAACACGCAGTGGAATTTAAATATTCGCCACGTTGAATAGCTGTGTCAAAATATTTAACGTTCGGTGATCAAATAAAGATGCTATGTGGCACCAGCATGATAGGTTACATTTGTTCGGAAAGACGCTGCTGTCCGCTGGACTATTTTAGGAAATTGAGGGTCACTCTATTAAAGAAGTTTCGACTGGAGCGTCACTTCCAAGGTCTCGCTAATGGCGCCTGGAAGACACGAAGTTGTTTCGTAATTCTTTACAAGTATTAATAAATATAAATGAATTGTTTTATGAGTTATTTGAGTCACGTCCAGTTTGCATGCAAATCTGGATGAAATCTTTCTCATCGCAAGGATGAAAAAAGAGGTTTAATTGAGACGAATATAATAATGGTGAAACTATCAGATGCGAGAATTGACTCTGTCAAGATGTGAGAGTCTGTGAGTCAGACCACAGAGAACACTTCCCCATACATGCAGAAATTGTTCCGGATGTTCTATCAAAAAATTGCATATAGAAATACTTCTATGTGGATACTTCTACATCTATACGGTCATCTAATGAATTTTATCCGTCTTCCTTGGTGGTATTTGCCAGAGAGGTAGTCAATCAATCTTGCTCCCCCCCTTCCCCCTTGATCATAAATTTTGAACTGGACTAGATATCGAGATCGGGCAAAATGACTTGAGAGGCATCATATTTATAACTTTCTGATTTAAGAATCAAATATATAATATCACTAGCAGCTCCCGGCACATCTTTTAGAATTGGAATAGTCGTTATGAAGTTTTTTCTGGTTTTATTTTGTTTTCAATAATCTTCAAAATACCAAAAAATCATGATTTCATTGGAATTCGTTTGGAAAATCACTTCAAATGATTCCAATTATTCCCTTTGATGTGAAATGCTAATGATTTATGTTTAGGCAGCCAAAATACATAATCAACATAATCTGGTAGGTAGCGAATTATTTGATAAGAACTCGTGGAATTTTCGGTTATAATTGCACCAGTGCATAAAAATTACCGATAATTTTGCAAGAAAGCGTTATATCTAAAAATTACAAGTTTATTTTCATATTTTGGCGAAAGTGCCAGAGTCCGAAGGACGAGGGCTCTTTGTATAAGATAAGAAGAGAATTTGTATAAGATATCACGCTTGAATGCAAAATTATCTGGTTATTTTTATTCACAAATGTGATTCATTGGAATATTTCACGAATAAAGAAATTCTCAAGGAAATGTTATTTTTTGTTCATTCATACTTTCCTCTATAGATTGTATGGAGCACGCACCAAAACGCGAAATGTTTTTCTATTTTTGAAGTCTATCTGACATTTATTTGTGTTGTTTACTGACGTCTAGCGATACGGTTTCAAATGTGTTGTTATGGTGACTTGATACAACGCAATTACCGCTGTAAGTTTTCGATAATTGCATTTCTCTTATGGGACATTTTATATATGAGGGAAATATTCGAGAGAACTCGTGTATCTTCTCTCCTTTCATATCCAGAGTGTTGAAAAAATAAAGTGATACACTGACTCTGCAGGAGTTCTACCAAAATAATTTGCTACTTATTCACCATCATCTCATTTTCAATTACTGCCATAATATAAAATTTAACCGATAATGAAATCAAATATTCGAATATGATCGTGACTGCATATCAAAACTCTGCATACCTGAATGCTTGTACAGAAATGCATTACACCTGATATTTTGATTTTGATAGTTATTATGATAATGATGCATAACTAAATCCTTACTCTGAGGAGACAACTCAAATGATTATGAAGGGGAAATCAAATGAACCTCAACCATACAATGCACAATCACAAGAGACAGCAATGAAAAACGAATTGACTAGGGTTAATTTATACATCTCTGTTTGAGTCTTGAATCGTTGAATGGCAGTTAGTTCCACACTATATTTCAAGAAATTTGCTGGTTATTGATCATATACTGTCTGAATAAACATTATTAAGACTGAGGAAAGACTACAACAGACGTAGTTCTATGAATGTTCCTACATAGACGTCTAAAATCAACTTTGTTTTCGAATGAAATAAGAATCAATATTGAAAAAGAGATGTATAAATTGGCCCTAATTTCACTGATTCACATAACCTTACGAAAATATAACAACAATCCTTCAACTCAATCTTCACTTTGAATACCGATAATGTATAAATTATATTCAGAACTCTCGAAATTATAATCGAAACTTATTCATATGAAAAGTAGCAATATCATTTGAATTGAAAATAATGTACTACATAAGTACAAAAGCCGCGTGTCTCATTTCAAGGCAAGATACATTTTGAAGGTGAAATCCCATTGAAAAACACGAGGCTAATCATGTTACGTTCTATAATGCACTGATCAAAACCACTTCTCATTTATCATTTTGAATAAGTACCAAAAATAGTTTGTTGATGAATATTTTGTGGAATTGATATTTGAGAAATTTTATAGCGTTTGTTAATAATTAGGAATAATGTAATACTTGAAAATAGAGACGGAAAACTAATCTTCTACTAAAAATTAAGTAAGCTAGTTAGGTACCTAGCCTACAATAATTGTACTTTTAATTAAATGTTCGTATTGAAATTTCTCGTCATTCAGATAATAAAATTATTTCAATTTGAGAATGGATATTTTGTTCTCAAATCTCTGCATTCAACTGAGAATATTTCAGCAAATAATCGTGACGGATACCACTTTACCTAAAAATTTTTGATTTTTTCAAACTCTCCTTCCGTTAGAAAGTTAAGAGGAGGGGTAAGCTACGACCACCATTCTTCAAAATCAGATGATGGTACAATATTGAAATTCAAATTAAAACTGTAGTGATCTAAAATTTTTTGTGGACTAATGAGGCAGGCCTGAATTATTTCAAGCCATCAAAAGATTTATTACGAACTTTTTTTTTATGAGGTAATATAAAAGTCATTTCGATTTCTAGTGTAATACTGATCTATTGTATTAATAAAACCCATTTTATATTCTAAATAAACTGGAGTTATAAATGTTTTCAGTTTCGCGATGAGCGTTATTCACCTTTTCTAACTCATGAGTCGTAAAAGGAATGTCAGTTGGAGTTTAAGTGTTGAAAATTGGTTGTAATTCCGAAAAATGTGTTGAAAAAGGTGGGATTGATTATATCATAAAAGGCACCCAACAAATGAAAACGGGTGTGTGCGATAATTTTTTGATTCAAAAATGGTGGGTAGATGTGCCCTCCTTCCGAAATCTGAAGGGCCATAAAGAGAGCGACGAGTTTTGACTTTAGATTAGTGACCTACTCATGAAAATTCATGTAGAACCTAAACTTTTTCCTTATGATCTCTCAAAGTAGAATAATTCTCGGAATTAAATTAAAAAATGGACAATTTCGTCCATGACATAAGGTTTGCTCATCTCCCCGATTTGATGATTCTGAATCGTCCCTAACTAGTCTTCCACCTGTGCACTGACGGTGAGCTCGTCCGAATTCAACTGTCTCACTGCTTTGAACTGATTCAGTTTCGTTCGGAAATCGAATAAGCATTCTACATATTATTATATGCACCTTATTCGTAGCCCCTTTCCAAAAAGTTGTCGGCTATGCCATGTTTCATGTTTGTAAATGCAGGAAAACACCGAGTTATATGTATTTTCCATCAGGGAATAGCCTTATCGTGTGAGAAGTTTGGTTTCCCTAAGAGGAAAAAACGTTCACACTCAGTGACGTGAAAGCTTGCTCCAAACTCTGTGGTTTCTTCCACTAAGATTTATATTGTTCACCAAATATACATAATCCTGGAATCGATGCGATCAATAGTCTCAGCGACAAATTCTTCTTCATATAATATTGAGGCTTCTTGATGCTTATAGAGAGTCTAGAAATGGCAAAATGTAACATAAATATCAACAGTGGCGAATATTCTATCCCATTTTGCCTGCTATTTTGTTTCATGTTGATAAATTAATTAGAACAATTGAAAGACTAAGTCCTTGTCGTACCGAGAAATACTTCTGCAGGTAGTGCTTGCCTGCAGTTCCTCAGAATAAATGAAGTATCAACAACTGATTCTAGTCTTTATATATAGTGTCAGTTTTCGTCTGAAGATGATAATTTTGTTAGCGAAATGCGAGTCGACTGCGAATATTATTAGCTTGGTGCAAGGGTGATTAAAATAAAAGAGTATTTCTATGAACTACAATAACTTTTTATTGCTCAACAAATTTCAAGTTATTGGATCTGTTACTGAAAACCAATTTTTATGTGGTTCATCGCCCAATATTCATATTTATTTTAAGTTTTCCACTTTTAACTTTCGAGCGGCGGAAATTACTAATTACCTCGCCTTCATTCATAATTATTTTAGCTTTGTTTTTACCGGGTTCGACTGGTGGATATCATCACTACATCCACTGATGTATACCCATTAGTGAGACTTTAGGTATGACTCAGAGACGAAATCATTTTTGTTTTACTTTTTCTAAGAATAAACCATTTCTTTTCTGGGAGTAAGGAATGTTGGGACTTCGACGTAGACATTTATTTTTAATTTTTTCCGTTTGTTTACTACCACATAAATTCAGCTGGTTCTTTACAATCTGAACGATTTATTTAAGAGCAGAATGGCAAACAGAATTGAAAGTTGGCATGGATTTTGACAGCGCGATGAGCCATGGGAGAATTACATAACTCTGGTTAATGATTTTCACCTTTCTTTCATCTTTTTGAATGGATTAGAATGAGGTGTAGCGTTCTTGTGTAATGAAGCTGAACGGTAGTATTTCGGGTTCTCGAGGTCTTTTTTGCCGGACATAAATACACCACCAGCTTTCAGTTGCAAGCCATTTACTTCTTCACAATAGGCAAGGCAATGTTGAAACTGTTGCAAAACATTAGTGAGTGTATCAGCGTTATTTGAAGTAATTTTGGTTCTTATTCCGTCTTTCCGTGCATCAATAGTATTAGGTCTGTTGAAGTAAAATTTCGACTTAACGTATCCCCACAGCAAAATCTTATGTTTGGATCAGAAGATCTAGCTGGCCACTTCAAATATATCCTCCTCTACCAATCCATCTATTGGGAAACTACTCCAGTAAAGGAAGTAAAATCTGGCTGGACTAATTCGAGACCAATTGCAGATACTTCGAGTAACTTGAATTTTGTTGAGAAAGGTGCCCAGTATCCGAGTAAACAACTTCCGTTACTGGGAAAAAGCGCGGAGGGTGGGAGGGTGGAACTCATTGGGGGGGTTGAAAAAAATAATAATGAAACCAATCGATAAATTATCATTTTTTAACATGAAAACATTGATTGCAATTTTTCATAAAAATGCACCCCTTTCGAGTAATAGCGCAAAGAAAAGTGATTTTTGCAAAAAAATTTATAAGTTTTTGAAGTTTTTTAAATTTACTGAAAATCTGTTAGTATTACAAAAAAAATTATATATTACTTGTATGAAGTATTTTAGTTGACAAATAAAGTGGTTTTTGTTTTATTTTTGTACGATTAATATTAAAGGAGATATGACATGGCAAAAATGGTTGCTTAACGAAAAATGAAGAAACCGTATCGTTCTGGAGTGAATATCTCGAAAAATATAACTTAAAAAAAATGATTCCTATCATTTTGCAAGATAACAAAATCGGGAAAATTTTGAGACCAATCAGAACCGTTTAAAATTAGGGGCCGTTCATAAAATACGTCACACTAAAATCAGCTTTTTTTGACCCCCTCCCCCCCCATTGTCACGCTGTGTCACACTTTTTGTGACCCCCCCTAGAAATATTTCGTCACAAAAACTAAGACCCCCCCCCTGCTGAGTGTGATAAATTCTATATGATAGTACACAAATTCTGAAAATTGAAAATATTTATTTAGTTATTACAATAAAATTTAAATAAATCAATACATATCTTTCATAACGAACATAAAAATAATAAAAAATATTCTATTATTCAGAAGTTTTTTTGTTTTACAATTTTAAATAATTTATATGTTAGTTGGCCTTTGGTTTCAAGATATTTTTAAACAATTTCAATATGGATGGCCACAAATAATATACATATTTTACATAATCAGAAGATTCATTGCTCAGTAATACAATGAAACAGTAAAAAATCGCTTTATTTTGTTTCATTTGTATAGTGAAATACAGTGTACTGTAACAAGATTAATTCGCATTCTCAATTGAAAATTCATTCGCAAAGATGGAGTCACTATACTTTAGGAACTCGTTAGAAGATGTCGCACATGTAGATTTCTACCAAAATCTACGGAAGATTTCTTTCATGCCAAAATGTTTCAACTTTCGTCAGAAATCTACTAAAAAAGTAGATTTCTACCAAAAGTGGTCACGCTGGCTAGCGCTCATATCAAAAAATAATAAACGGCGAACGTCACGTTGCCGTATACCCCCCCGTCCCTCCTTGTCACATCTTGTCACACTCAGCCAGACCCCTCCCCTCCCCTTGTATGCGAACGTATTTTATGAACGGCCCCTTAGAAGAAAAAAAGTTATGGGCAAAATAATTTTTTTTTCAAAAATTTTTAATGCCAATTTTTTAGCGCCATATGGCTAAGGTGCTTGAAAAAAGAAATTCTTTGGTGAAAAGTCAGAACACTTCGTCGTAAATATGTCCAGCCATATTTGGCCCTATCGAGTAATTATTGTTTATGTTTTGGCCTGCTAAAGTGGGGTAAAATCATGTATTTTTTAAAACATTTTCAGTTTTTGGCTAGCAGCGTGAACATTATTTCTATTAAACAGCCAAATTTTTCAGCATTTATTCCAGGATAGTGGTATTTCAATTTTTTGTTATAATTTTCCATCTGTAAGCAAATTTGTCCGTTTAAAATTGCCTATTTTATGTTTATAACGGTAAATGCTCTTTTTTGTCGGGCAAAATAAAAAAAAATTGGCCATCCGATTCAAATGTTGCATTTGACATGAAATTTCGGCGATAACCTTAGCTTCAAAATGGTTCCTGGTACATCTCGTTATCATTAGCCAAAAAAACGTTGTTATGGCCAAAAAACCTTTTTTTTTCCATCAATCACATAAAATTTTTATAGTTAATTCATTGGGACCCTCTATTTATAAGTTTTATGAACATTTTTCGTGCAGTACTGTATGTTTAGATGATTAGCCAATTAAATTCTGCTGTCAAATTTCAAATCCCGACTCTTGACAGCAGTCAAATAGCCGTCAAACCAAAACTAAGTTACAAAAAAGGTACAAAAATCTAAGATTTGTGCATTTTTTGTTATTATTTTATTATTATTATTAAGAAAAAAATTGTGTTGTTTTTTTATTATGTGACGAGGGGTAGTTAACTTCGAAGTCTCCATTACTTAAATTTAGGGATAGTTTTCACCCCCCAGGAGGGGAGGGGGTCGATTAATTTTATAATATTTCATAAATATACGGTAAAATATAAAAAAAATCTTCCCTAATTTTTCTGAAAAAATGGCATTTATTTGCTGATTTTAGCTTTAATTCAAAAATATTTTTAAAAAAACACTAAAAAAGGGCAATTTTTATGGTTTACAGGGTGTTTCAGAAATTTCTGACATTAAAATCGTAATCAGTGACCCCCCGGTACCTATTTTCACGAAAATTCATTTAATATTGCCCGAGATATTAAATATTTATTAATTTTGGGCCAAAAAAACAGTTTGGCCAAGTTTTACAGCGTTTTGGAGCTTTGCCCAGTAACCAAACTTGTTTACTCGGATACTTGATACCTTTTTTGACAAATTCCAAAAAAATTTAAGTTGATCTGAATGGTCTCGAATTAGTCCTTCATTTTATTAAAAAATTTATTTCCTTTACTGGACACATGGTATCAAGGTATTCACGTACATGTCGTGCGTAATATGGTGGCGCTCCATCTTGTTGGTAAATGTTCGGTAGATGAGGATTTTGAAGATGAGGGTACAGAGCCGCAAGTCATTCCTTCTACCATAAAATCATGTTATTGAATTTCATGTTTAAATTTCAATCCAAGGTTCGGTGCAATACATTTCATAAAGCTATTGAGAATGAATGTGTGAATTGCCAATCCATCATTAGCAAATTAGCTCAAAGATGACTTTTTTGAAACTGATTTGTGTATCTAGTAAGAAAGTCATGTAACCTTTCTATACCTATGCCTACTAAGAAGCTCTGAGGATAATTCTCTCCGAACGAAACAAACCTCAAATATTATCCTGATAGTGGAATTTTTTCTACAAACTACTCGCTTTTTTTCCTTCATGTTGTATAAAAATATCCTACGAGAGCTCTCTATTTGATTCAAGTTTTGTGTGCTCCGTTTTTTAATTAAACAATAAAAAAGGGCTTTTATGTGATTCAGGGCCTGTCGCACCATATAGGCGGGAAAGTAGCTATTTTAGATAGATCCTTTCCAACTTATTGTGCAAGAATCTAACGTCTATGAATGATATACACTTATGAACAGAATGTGTCTGCTTACTTTCCGATGTTATTTCATCTATTGAGGACAAAGCAATTTTTTCACCTAAATATTTGGAACTCTCATACAAATCCAGCCGAATTATCATTATCAAAAGGTTTTTTCCGTAACCAGATGACGTTTCCCTGCGAAGTCAACTCTCAGGATGTTGAAACATGGGAGAGCCAATGATAAGAGACGTTACATTTCAACATAAGATTCCTATTACGAGAGAAGATAGGTAGTGAAAGTTTGTCCAAGTCCGGTCTGCTATCCAAGATCATGGCCGCGAGGAACGTCGCTTGACCTCAGATCATCGACGAAACTCGATCATCTTCTTGTCTCTGCCGTAGTTTGTTGAATAGAAATTATGCCATACTCAATTTAAGGGTTACGTACTTCAAGACGGTACAAAAAAATAAGTACCTACTATAACTATTATTTTTCGTGATACCAAGTAAACAAGTTCGTGTCTCTGAATGCAAAATGCAACCAGTTAGTCAATGCACAGTTTACTGTGGTCAATGTCTGTGTAAAAACATTATAAAAGAATTCGAAGCGCTTTGTTACGCCATCTACATTATAATGTCGATATTTCCGTTGACTTGATGCACGACAGTTTCCTTCTCTGAAGGGTGAAATAGGTACTGATTTATGTCTGTTAGTTTGAGATATTGAGAGAAAGGTGATAAAGTTTTAAAATGAAGTTGAAAAAAGAGAAGTTTATATAGGAAATGAAAGTTTGAGCATTGAAATAAGCTCAAAAATATGAATAATCTAGGATATTCCCAAAAAATTCTACTCTTTTTCTTGATTGATTGCAATTTTCTGGCATTATGTATAACTTATAGAAAAAAAATTGAATTCAAGCTACAACGTCTGTAAGATGAATGAAAAAAAAAAAGATATGACTAGGATAAGAAATCACTAGTGCTAGTACTATTTACCCGTAGTATCCATTCCTCTAAATCATATTTTCATATGGTTTACTAACTATATATCTCTATAAAATCATGCACAATGATACAACACTTTCGCCCTAGGATCATCTCTCGAAGAGTATACAAACTGAATATGAAGAAAATGCGAAATACTAGGATCATTGTCTCGAAAATTTCTGCTTGTATTCATTCGAAAAGTTTCGGTTTCCAGTAAGTAGAGCGCGCCACTTCTCATATAGAGACATAACAGACGCACCCATTGTTAAACCAGGTTATAGGGGAAGATACAATATAAAAAAGTGCCATATATTATATACCTTGTTCGTTCCATACACAATAATCTTGTTTCTTATCGAGAAACAAGAATTACCTTGAAGATTATCTTTTTAGACTAATAGACGAATTGTTTTGAAAGATTGTAAAAGAGAAAGAATAAAAAGAATATTGTTTTCAAATAGAGCTCTGCGCAATGCTTGTTCAATAATTTCAAAACAACTCATTTAATTACACGTATAATAATTGCATATAATGAGCAGGAATCGGTATCATCTCGACAGTCGAGGCACAGTAAAGGTCGAGGTAATAATGCGTCTTAAAAAATCATAATTTTTCCGTAAATGCTCATCAATGAAGCAATAAGTTGATGAAATGTGTTGAAGAGATAATTGAAAAAACATTAAATAATATAATATTAGTATCGTCTTTATTATTTCATTAAACAAAAACTCACTATATTTCATATACTTCAACGATCAAGTGAAGTAAAGGGCAAAGTTCATCGTCCGTAATGCAATGCATCACGGAAAATGTTCTTCCACTTAACCCTGAAAAAAACTTTGATTGTTATACATAGGTATAATACAATTACTATCTGAATACGAACAAACACCTTACAAAAATAATTTGGTTTACCTATTCCTTACAAGACATACACATGCATTTTCTTTCCACTTTATCCGAACAAATAGTCTTTATACCTATTTAGTTTTGAATTTTGTGAAATGTGATTTTTTAAGAGAGGCGGGAAAAGAGTTATACCTTTGACATATTTGGTATCTAAAACACCGCCTGAACACTTCTGTTCTGAATTTTGGCACTGCGAGAGTCTTTTTATATTGAATATTCTAGTTATGAATGTCCGTACGATAGTAATTATCCTATGCAGATATTAGGGCTTTTTTGTTACAATTATTTCATGAAAAATACAGGCAGCGTGAAATAACCTTCTTTTCTCCATGTTCAACCACCCAGTTTCTTGGAAATTATACGAGTGTTCTTGTCGCCGACGAATACCAAAAATATTAGGCACGAGTTTTGAACTTTTTGATTTTTTTTATATTTGTACTGAGTGGTTAAACATGGTCGTAAAAAACATCCACGTAGTTGAAAACTGAAAGCACCAAAGATTCACATAATGGCTTTTTCACATGATAAGGCAGGGGATGTCGGTTACCATAAATGATTTTCAGAGCGGAGTGGGCACGTTGTAAAAGTCCGAGTCAGCCCAGGGAAGACTGAAGTTTCTGAACTCAAAAGGTTGGCCACACACTCAAATCGAGTTCCTATACTACCTATGCATTTCTTTTTGACTTGCAACAAAACGCCCCACTAATCATTTCGTTAACAAATTGTGTTAACTGGTTAATATGCTCGCATCTGTTGGAAAATGACTACTTTCCTGACAAATACCACGAAGGGCATATCCATTAACGTGAAGTTAGGCACAGTTTTCCAGCCACGGTTTCTTTATATATCAATTGAGGTGTGATTATTGTGTAATTTTGTTTCTCCTTCATATCAATGATTTGCTCGAGAAAAGATCGTGTTCAATACATAGTTTAGCGGACGACAGTACTCTTCATACCAGTTTCTCTTCCAGAGTCCCCATACCAGCTCGAGAAACAAAAATTCAAAGAAACATTCACGTCAATAAAATTAACGACGACTTGGTAAAAATAATAGAATGGGGTAACATGAACTTGGTGGAATTTAATGCTACGAAAACCCAGGCATGTCTCTTCTCAAGAAAAGCCGATCTATCATCGTCTAATATTCAGATGTCAGGAATGACTGTTCCTACAAAATCAAGTGTCTTGATGCTAGGAATTACAATAAGTGATAATCTCTCATGGGAAAACCATGTGAGATCGATCGCTAAAAGTGCTTCCCAGAAACTTGGATTTCTATTTCGTGCGAAGAAATACTTCACTTCTCGTCAGCTTCTAATGATCTACAAAGCTCAGATACGACCTGTCATCAAATACAGTTCTCATGTGTGGAGTTCGGTACCAAAACATTCATTGAGGCTTCTCGATTCTATTCAGAGAAAGGCAATTCGTCTTGTTGGTGATTCTTCGCTCACAGACTCGCTCACTGCATTGGAACATCGTAGAAGGGTCGGAGTGTTGTCTCTCTTCTATAAATACACGGTCGATGCTCTTCTAAATTGTTATCAATCGTTTCACCCCTGGCAATATCTACACGAATGACTCGACGAGTACAGAATTCCCACCCCTGTTGTTAATTTGGAAACCTGTCGAACCTCTCTTGCTAAGGAATCTTTCTTCAATAAAACAGCTGAGCTTTGGAACTCCTTGCCAAAAGAGGTTTTCCTGGGGCTTACAAACTTCAAAAATTCAAAGTGATTGTTAATTCGTATCTCCTGTCCCTTGATTCACGCGGTGTTCTTTGAACATTACAGAGCTTCCCTTTCATGTGAATCTACATATAAGAAAAATATTCTTGAACATATGTTTTATACAAGCATAAACCAAACAATCGTCAAACGCATCACCTACTCACTACCCTTGTATACAGTTTAATTATTTTAATTTTACGTATCAATTTATGATCAAAGAGATCACACAGCATCTTTGTAATATCTCTTTCTAGCGATTGCTATGAGCAGATCAAAATTCGTTAGCATTTGTCTTCCAAGCAAATAATTATGGGATTGTTATGATCGATCAATAAACAGAACAGTGGAGAAAGATAGCCACAAAACCTACAGTATTTAACATTTCAACCAAATTTGACTAGCGTAGTACCATATATCATTTCATTGTTTGCTGTCATTAGAGTTTTGTTTGTCGTTAGTTTTACTTCGTTTTCTGGTCGAATAACAAAACTCAAACAGTTTTTTTCAGAGTTGACGTCTCTTGGCATCATTACATTCGAAGTAATACAATGTGTATTTTCTACTCTCACTTTTTTAAATCGTTCATTACGTATTTGACAGCTGTTAGGTAATGGCTCATTTAGATTACATCAAAAACTGTTGAGTTTTATCTCATGACTATATTCAATGGTCCAAACACCAAATTCAGCGAATTTTCCTTCCGAATTCTTGGTAAAATTGAATTAAAAATCATATCTTTGGGAAATTTCTTGTTCAACAGATTGTGGGTTGGTAGGTACTGAATTTTGTTAAATCCATGAAGCAAGCAATCGTTTTTTATCTACTTGATTTCATTCGGTTTCTCGTCGATCACTGAAAATGAATGAGGAATTTGTGCTACACGACCAGAAATTACCAGGCATGGTGGGAGTAAAAAAAGGACAGTACGCAACTTGGGGATAAGGCCAGTTAGGTGCCCTCGCGAGTTATAGAAGGAGAGCCCACGATGATAAATCGGGATTTACTCGAGCGTCATAGAGACCTATTGGATTGCGTAGCTTAGATAATAAAAAAAAATGTTATATAATGTATACCTTTTCATCGGTGGGGGGAGCGGCTATAGACTTTAAAAAATGTAAAAAAAAAACTGTTGCATGGACATACTCGAGCGCGTCAGATATTGATATCATCTATGTCCTAAATATTTAAAAAAATGTACGTATGTTAATCTGATTGTTTCCATGGTGGGGTGGTGGTCGTACAATCTCGAGCGCGTCAGATCTTCTGAGGGGATGTTAACCGAACCTAAATAAGAGCTCTTATATAATGATCTGACGGTTTGGATGTGACGCAGACCCGCGACCGTTATTAGACTGAAAAAAAAAATCGTCATTTTGAAATACAAAAGCGCGTCAGATTAAGATATATATGGTTCATCTTCAAGCCCTAGACGTTGCAGTCTCATAATCTGACGATTATCTGGAGGGATTCGCCTATTCTTCCAATTTGATTTTTTTTATTTTTTCAAATCATTGAACTTAAGTAATTAAAAATCTCAAGAAAAACATGCAAATGCAAAAAGTATATATTTTTCTTAGTAGAATACTTGTATTTATAAGAAAATAATTACAAGCAATTAATTTTTCAAAAATTTAAAACGTTGGATATACGTTGTAAACAATATCATGCCACCAACGAGTCTGTGTGATCAACCGTCATTACATCATGGCAACAGAAACCAGAGTGGGGACGCAGTGAGAGAGCAATAGATACAGAAAGAGTGAGAGAGAAATAGAAACGTGGGGAGGGGAATGTAGGCATCACGTAGCTGCACGCATTAAACTTCATCGATGAATTTTTATTATTTCGGCTTGTGGAAATCGTCAGATTATATATTATCTGCAATTCTTGAATTATTCCCTTCAAAATAAAAATAAAATTAGCCACGCTCGAGAATGTCGAGATGACGTTTTTTTACAACTTTGTAGCCCCCCTCCTTCTTTAGGTCACTCTCGAATTGTCAGATTAGTGGAATATACAGGTTTCAGGACTTAACTAACTCACCCTACCTTAATCTGACGCGCTCGAGAATTTCAGATGATCAATTTTTTTTACTAATCTGATCCTTTATCCTTGAAGGGCGGCCATATATATAGGGCTCATATATGGTGGAAGTACTTAACCGGGTGTACAATAAGGTATCCCCCTGTGTATTAATCTGCCGTGCTTTAGTAAATCTCGAAATTCCCTCTTGGCTCCCCTATTATAACTGCACTCGGCTACCTCCTCGTTCACATAATTTTTCGCTCGTGCGTAACAGGCTACTTATCCTCCTCGTTAGGTAATAAACTATTATTCACCAAGAAAGCTGAAACTTTCTCGACAAGTAGACCCAAGGCGATTCTCGTTCGCAATGAATCATTTGTTAGGGCTTTGCCGTACGATTTGCCCCCTTTAGGAGTTTGAGTGTTTGGTTGCCAAACAACAGCAAACCAAACCAACCAAAAGCAAAACGAAATCGCCCATTCCTCCTGCGGGGAAAATTCAAAAACATTCGACATAGTCGATGGGCACACTTGAATACAGGCGGAAAATCGAATTATCTTTTGAACAATTCGTTCAGGCCAGTCTGGCACCTGGCAGAAAACAACTATTATATTTGACCAGTGCCGGTGCAGGTTTCTCCACAGATGAAAATCCTGCATTTGGATGATAGGTAGTTTGAGACTGGCCTTAACAAATTGTTCGAAAGATGATTTAAATTTTGAATGGTCGAGAGCCCTCAGACTACACAACAATATTGCACAATATTTCAGAGTCAGTAGTGATTCAACTCGCGATGACATTGTGCGCAGCATTGACGGATATTATGAAATTTTCTATTTTACTGATTATTTTTCGATTACTCTCAGTTGATATTGCTTAACAGTCTAGTGAAGCTGGAAAAAAATCATATTTGAAGAATCTCAAAATGGGGTTGAGATTACTTTTCTTACCTGTATTGAAAGTCTTTCACTAACCATTTGCAGAAGTTCATAAATATTCTTTACAAGTTTCGAGTTGAATATGAAATGTCATGATTATCATGAAAAAATCCACAAAGGGGGAAAGAAGACTTCAAGGTTTATTAATATTCCAAAAACATCAAAATCTGGAATGTGTACGACTATTATGACAAAGGTGGGCATCAATATCCATTGCTTGATTTCCTCTGTAAATATGAAAGTTCTCAACATCCGAAGTGGGAGCCACTTCGAATAATAATAATGATTATTGTTTTCATTCGCGAAATTACCCCTTCATCTGTGAATAATTCACATTAAAAAAATTTCTCTGGTAATTTTTTGGATTTGAATCTTCCTCGGTGTGAATGTACATCAGTCGGCTTAGTATAATGATTGATGAGTGCAATACACAATTTATTGCACGAGTGTGATAAAAAATCACTTTTCCACCCGATATAGTTCAATAAAGTTTTCACAAGAACGTAGAAAATATGATATTGTTAGTATAGATATAGATGACTCGAAAAATGTTATGCCAATTCAGCTGAAATGAAAGCATGACGTTTTCGGAGAATGATTCGAATTTGAGTTAATCTCACAAAGTTACAAATGTTTAGAAAAAAAGGATTTTCATAAATTTCAGGTGATTTGCTTGGACACCGGACATACTTGCGTTGTCAGCGATGACTTTTACCTCTGGAGCAGTATTACTTTCTTGAATTCCTGAATCGCTTTCCGCTTCATTTAGCAGTCATAAATCCCCACCCAATATTGGAATTGTTTGATGACAGTCATACCTATATCAAAACTCAAAGTGAAGTCAACGACTCACTTCCAACTTGCGCATAAAATTGACAGGCTCTTATGGAAGGTGTGTTTGAAATAGATCCCATAAAAAAATATATAAGATTTCAAGCACCGGTCGTAAAATTATACTTACTTCATATACAATTATTATTAATACATGAAACTGAATTTCACATACGGAAGTAAAAAAATTAGATAAGATTAGGGCAATTATTCAATTCGTATTTTTGCTATTTTTTGAAAAACCGCCACTTCAATGTAAAACTTAATTTTGCTCTTTCTATTGTGATTGACGATAATTTCTGAATGAAGGATGTTTACATCTATCAACTAATCCACAGAATTCTTCTTGAATTTTGGATGTTTTGACTCTCTTATGTTGATTAGAGGAAGGAAAAATCATCAGAAGCATAAGACACTCTCCACCGAAAAATTACCATTAATATAATAATTTCAAAGAGTTTTACGAGTTTAAATGCATTGTTGGGGAATGTCTTATGCTTCTGATGATTTTTCCTTTTTCTAATCAACATAAAACTGTCAAAACATCCAAAATATAGGAGGAATTCTGTGAAATGGTAATAGATTTGTACATCCCTCAGCGAGAAATTCCCGTCAATCAAAATAGAAAGAGCAAAATCAAGTTGTATATTGAAGTGGAGGTTTTTCAGAAAGGAATAGCATGAAAATAGGACTTGAATAATTGTCCTGAGAAATATCAACTGTTGGTGGATTCTGATTGACTCCTAAAAATTTATATTCACTTGGGATTTCTGGACCAACACCTTCTCTGTCAACGCTTGTGTCAAGCAACATTCTCAAAATAGTCATAGGTACGCCGAATTGGACACTGATCTTCAATTTGAAGTGACCCTTTTTTCAAAGGGTCATGAGTTTTTAATATTTGCAGTGATTTTTGCGGTGAATTGAAGTTGCGTGATGATATGGTATAATTAAAAATATAAAATTGGTTGTTTCTCTCACTGTTCTCCTTACTGTTGTTTCTTTGGAATCATTTGAAACACTTTTCACCAAAGTGACACATTGACAAGTTGTTAATGCATTGACGTACCTGAATCTTTCATTTTTTTACTATTAAAAATAATTTTACATAAAGTAGGTAAAATTTTACGACCGGTGCGTGAAATCTTTTTTTATGGGATCTATTTCAAACATTCCATAAGAGCCAGTCAATTTTGTGCGCAAGTTGGAAGTGAGTGGTTGACTTCACTTTGGATAGGCATGAGAGTCATCAAATAATTTCAATATTGGGTAGTAATTTATGAATGCTAAATGAGACCGAAAGCGAGTCAGGAATTCAAGAGTAGCAGTAATACTGCTCCAGAGGTAAAAGTCGCCGCTGACATCGCAAGTATATCCTGTGCCCTTTAAATTGCCTGAAAATTATGATAATCCTCTATTTCTAAACATTTGTAACTTTGTGAGATCAGCACAAATTTGAATCATCCTCCGAAAACATTATGCTTTTATTTTCAGTTTGAATTGGCAAAATATTTTTCAAGTCATCTGTACTAACAATATCATATTTTCTACGTTTAAGCAAACACTTCATTGGACCATATCAGGTGAAAAAGTGATTGTTTATTGCAGTTGTGCAGTAAAATTTGAATTACACTCATGAGTCATTTTACTAAACCATTGATATACATTCACATCGGGGAAGATTCAAATCCAAAAAAATTAGGAATGAAATTTTTTCAATTGTATTATTATTCGTATTGGCTCCCACAATTTCGGGAGCCAATAAGAACAGATTCCAGATTTTGATGTTTTTACATGCTAACAGACTTTGAAATCTTCGTCTTTTGTGGATTTTTCAGTTATATTCACTAGATTTTCCATTCAAACTTGGAAGGAATATTCATAAACTACTGTAAATGGTTGGTGAAAAATTTTTTGGATAGGTGAAACAATATTCTCAACCCTGTTTTAGGATTCGAGAGATATGACAATGGTCGATAAATAATCGGTAAATTGAGAAAATTTATGAAGATCACAAAAAGTACACATACTAAGTAGATATTTAGTTTTTTCTCATCCTTGAAACGTCAGAATTGTACATATCAAGAAATGTACATGATTTCTATAACTTTAGAAGTGATTCGCAAATGCAGTGTTCTACGAAATTGTTTGCATTGATTTGGCGGGACTACTTTTGTTACCAAATAGGGAAACGGTATGGGTCAGCATCTTTACTTGTGCTGCTCAGAGTTTTCCATTTGAAACTTGCATCAAGTTAATGTACTGATAGTTTTATGCAGTGTATGTTGCACTTGTTAAATAACTAACTATTTCATAAGTCATTATTCTCCACTCTTGTATTTTCAATCAAGTAGGCAATGGGTTATTCAGCTCGTTTTCTTTGGTCACAAATGGAAAAAAACGTTTCGTTTTTGGAAAAATTATAGACTAGTTGACCACTGAAGAGATTTGACTGATCATTTCTACATAAATGGGTAATTGTGTACATTTTGAGAAATGTGAGACATATGAATGTATAGTTTTTCCAGTACGATTTCCGAAAAAATTATTATTTTCAGTGAGTGTATTAAAATTAACCGAAGTTCAAAAATATTTCTTGCACTCTCGGTTATTTTGCATTGTTTGTCATTTATCACTGAAGGTTGTTTATTAATTATTCTGAGGAATTCTTCTGAAATTTTGGAAGTTTTGAGTCTCTTATATTGATTACAGGCATGAAAAACTCATCAGAAGCATAAGACATCATCCACAAAAAAATTATCATCAATCTAATAACTTCAATGAGTTTTACGAGTTCGAATGCATCTTACGGGATAAAAAATTTACCATTAACGATTCAAAGATTGTGTTATCTTCAGGTAACATACTCAAATGATCTAGTGAGAGACCAATATCTCAGGGAAATTTTTCAAGTCGTAGCTTTATTGCAATTTTTCACTTTTTAAAAAGTGCCCTATCAATGAAAAACTCAATTCTGCCCTTTTTATTTTGAATCATCAGTTATTGTGCATTGTTGGGTATTTCTCACCAAAGGATGTCTGCCTCTATAAACTATTCTAAACAAATCTTATATTTTGGCGGTTCTGAGTCTTTTATGTGGATTCGAGAGATCAAAAATTCATTTGAGACACTCTACACAAAAAAAGATTATTACTATAATGATTTCAATGAGATTTACGAGTTTGAATGCATCTTTTACGGGATAAATAATGCGCCATAGGAGATTCAAAGCATGTGTTATCTCGGGACCCATGGCTTAGTGAGAGACCAATATCTCGGGAAAATCCCCCATCCCCCCTCTCCTTCTCCTCCCCTCCTTCTGACACAGCCCCCCCCCCCCCCCCCCCCTCAGGAAACACTCAAATGCTGTAGTGAGAGACCAATACTTGAAATATCTTTCAGTCGTAGCTTCATTGCAATTTTCAACTTTATAAAAAATCGCACCATTAAATAAAAACATAAGTTTACACTTTTTTTTATCAGTTATTGTACATTGTTGGATATTTTTCATTAGTAGATGTTTACTTGATGATATAGGTATCCAGTAAAAACACTTCTTCTCATGTTTTCGAAACTCTGGGCCTTCTATGCTGATTTGAAGGATGAAATAGTCATCAGAAGCATAAGACACTCTCCACAAAAATTGCCATCAATATAATAATGTTGAAATGGTGTGAGCAGTGTAGTTCCTGTAGATGTGAAAAAGTTCTGCTCTGAAAAAGATGTAGAATTGTGCGCCGTTTCCTATAAACCAAACGATTGTGAATCTTATTTAATAGTTGTTTGTTACAGATCACCCTCGGGTGACCTGAAGGTGTTCTTTGATAGGATTCACGATGTGCTGTGCAGTCTGTATAAACCGAAACTAAAAATTATTCTTACTGGTGACTTCAATATTGATTCATTCAACCAGAGCTCGGAATACGTTAAATTCAGTTCTATGTTATTGGAATTTAATCTATGTAACAAGGTAGGGTGTCCAACAAGAGTTACAGATTCGTCATCCACAATTATTGATCATATTTACACAAATTTTGATAACTGCTCTAGCAGTGTCATTGACAATACGGTGTCTGATCATAAAACGGTTTTGTTCGAGTATGAACAGGAAATCAAGAATGTTAAGAGATGCAAAGTTTCTTTCAGTTCTAGAAAGTATGACGAAACGTCTATTGTGAATTTTAAACAAGCCCTTGCCAGTGAAAATTGGTCGAATTTATATCAAATTGGGGACATAGACATTGCATTCGAAAACTTCTATAATATTTTATTATATCATTTTTATGTAAATTTTCCCCTTATAAATCGAAAAAAAAATGCTAGCAATAAAAAGTGGGTATCAAATGGGGTTAAAGAATCTAGTAAAAAACTGAAAGATTTATTTTGTCTATCGAAAAAAAATCCTGAACTCAAGATATATTATCAAGAAGCGAAGAAAGCTCACAGAATCTTAGTCAATAAAACAAGGCAGTTCTATTATCAGACCCGTATCTGGAATTCTAATAATACTAATAAAGAAGCCTGGAGAATTGTAACGGAAATATCCGGAAATGATATTAAAAGGACACCAACACCTTTGCTGAGGATGAATATGAATGAATCCCTAATTGAAGATACCCAAGTTATAGCGAATACCTTCAACAACTTTTTCAAATGTATACCAGAGAGACTGGTTCAAGAAATTAAGTCTAGTGGAGATCAGTTTCAGTTTGATTTATATGAAAAAATTTCCATTGACGGTAATAGTGGGTTTCTTCTATACCCATTCACTGAAGAGGAATTTCTCAATCTCATTTATAAAAAATTAAAAGACAAACACTCCTCTGGTCCTGATGATATTCCTCCTTTTTTGTTGAAGAAAAGTTTGTATACAATTGTTAAACCTCTAACTCATCTTATCAATCTCTCTTTTTGTACTGGAAAGTTCCCCAATATACTGAAACGGGGAAAGGTCATTCCAATTTATAAGAAGGGGGATAGGCAGGACTTCGAAAATTATAGACCGGTGACCATACCTTTCTCACTCTCAAAACTCTTTGAATATTGTTTCTTGGATAGACTTCAGATATATCTAGAGAAGACGGATATACTTTCGAATAATCAACACGGTTTTAGTAACAATAGATCCACAATGACAGCAATAGATTCTTTTTACGAAAAGGTAATAGAATCGATGGAGGGAGGCGAGTGCCCTGTTGGGATATTTTGCGATCTCAGCAGGGCATTCGATTGTGTCGATCACAGGAAATTATTGCATAAACTGAGAGCATACAATATAGTAGGTGCCCCACTGAGTTGGTTGAGCACATATTTGATGTCGAGAAAACAATATGTTAGTATTTACTGCGAAAATAACAATAAAAAATCAATGATTAACTCTAACGAAGTGGAAATTGAGTTGGGTGTTCCTCAGGGTTCCATTTTGGGGCCCACTTTGTTTCTGTTATATGTGAATGAATTCAGTGAAGCTCTAGGAAACGTAGCTAGCTGTACAATGTATGCCGACGATACGTCAATTTTGGTTTCAGCAAAAAATGATTTTGATGTTCAACGTCACTGTGATGTAGCAATAGATATTGTAGATAGATGGTTTAGAGCAAACTCACTGTATCTGAATATGAAGAAGACGGTTTTCATGAATTTTCATCCTTCTCAAAAAAAGTTGTCCGATCTTCAATTGAAAATAAAATCCGATCAATTGCAAAAAGTACCAGAGACCAAATTCCTAGGTATCATTTTAGACGAACACTTGAACTTCAAGGCACATTGTGAATCTCTTATCAAAAAATTGAATTCATACTCGTACATGTTCAGAAATTTAAGGAATGTATTAAATACCAGAAACCTCATATCTTCATATTACGCACTTGTTGAGTCTCGGCTTCGATATGGAGTTCGCTTCTGGGGATGGTCAACTTCATGCCAAGATGTTTTTATATCTCAGAAAAAACTTATCAGAGTGCTATGTAATTTATCCCAAAGAGATTCTTGTAAAGATTCATTCATTTCTCATGGCATCCTCACACTACCATGTTTATTTATAAATGAAATGTGTTTATATGTTTTCAATAATAAGGATTCTTTTCCGAAAATTGACAGCTATCATACTGTCAACACTAGACAATCTGACAGTTATTACATCCAGCCATTCCGATATCAAATTACTTTCAAATCACCAAACAGACTTGCTCCCCGGCTGTTCAATCATCTGCCTGAGTACTTAAAAAATATTGATAACTCAAATGTATTCAAAAAAGAACTGAAAACATTTTTGACAAAAAAATGTTTCTATGATGTAAATGAGTTCTTACAATTGAAAAAATAGTAATGAACAGATGATAGTTTATTTATATATTTTGTTAATAGTATGTATGTGTGTCTTTTTTTTATACATAGGTATACTGACGATTTCTATACAATTGTATGATTGTCTTATGGAAATAAATTATTTTGATTTGATTTTTGATTTTGATTTGAATGCATCTCTAACGGGATAAATAATGCACCATAAAAGATTCATGGAACATACTCAAATCCTCCTGTGAGACATCGGATATTATGAATAATCCAACAATTTCCATTAACTCAATGGATAATTTTTTAGATCCACCACAATACGAGTAATTTGCCGAACAAAAACAAACGAGACTAACTGAAAGTGTGTTCGAAATAATGAAGAGCCGAAGTGGAAATCACTCAACTAAAATGATTCGTATGGCTTCCATACTCCCCTTGTTACTATTATTTGATATAAAACCCGCTTACGCGGTCAACATACCAAGCTAAACGCTGCTAAAACATTGGCCTGAACGGCTTTCAGCTGAAAGCGCATTGGCTCCTTTTCATGGAATGTTATAATCGCTCGAAAGGGGCGTAGCCCGTTTCAGCTGTGGAGGGGGGGGATGGAGGAGGAGCCGAGCCATCGCAGGGGTGAGGAATTTTTGCTCTTGAGCGCGAGTTAGTCTGATACCGGTTTGGAAGTAGTAGAGTGTGCTGTGATTATTTTACAACTGTGACGTAATGTAGCGATAAACAGTAGCGATTAGTAAAAAATCAACAGTTCCCAGCCTGCTTTAATCATGTCTTGAACGATTCGGATTTCGCCACGAAATTTTCCATATGACAATGATTTTCCAGCGGTTGGACCAGTGTCTGTGATATTTACCGTCGGATAATTGTCCGCATCGTCGATAGCCAAGTGGATTCGGGTCTGTAGTGCGAGTGGACTGTTTAGCGATGTGTATATGTATATAATGAGTTGTTCTGAAGTTATGTACCAAGCGTATTATCCGTATTTATATCAGAGGGCTGGAGCGGCGCCCCCAGTGTCAGCTCATCCAGTGCCCAGAACTGGACCCTTTACATCCCCTTTTGGCGCTGCGCATCAGTATGATAGGGTAAGCAACTTACCGGCTTCGTTTGATTACTGCTCCAGGAGCAATAATTCATTCTGCAGTAGTGAATGTTAAAACACTTGCAAGTTTCGAGCCGTGAAACACGACCCCGAAGTCGAACACACATTAAAAAAAAAGAGCTAAGGGCTAAGGGACATATGCCATTCAAAAATTATTTTTGAATTTTCGAAGAATCAATGAATTATTTTTATTTTCTAAGGTGGTTATAGGTACGTGGAAAAGGTCACATTCGAAAAATGTCGAATGGAGATTCAAATTCAGTGATGAAATGTTGCGAACACTTCCTATTAATATTTTTCTCAAAATAACCTTTACGGGTTTTTCCCCAATTTCGTACTTCATGAAATTATAACCAATTCTAGTTTGTCAAGCTTCAGTATCAATTTCTTCTAAGGGTGCTTAAACTTCGTTAGTGAATCGGGTCAAGTAAGAGTGATTTCAGTTTAGTCTAATGAGCATTTCTATTTGATATCTACAGGTTTCAATATCACCAATTAAAACATCAAAATCAAAAATGAAAACATAATATGGTATGTCTCGACAGTCAAGTTATTCCTCTATATAACATTTCAAGATATATTATAATAGTCTCAGATCAACTTGTAAGAATGCTCGTTAAGATATTAAAGAATGTTTTCAAGTAGCAAATTTTTGACATTATATTCTGAAGCATTGGCTTCCAACGACTTGCATACCAATCAGAATCAACAAATCCCCGATAATTAAATGCACTAGTGCAACAGAATCGAATGTGACCATTCTCCCTCAATAGTAGATTGGTGAAGATACTTCTGTTAATTGCTGGTTAAGTTGCTTAAGTATTTTCGGAACTCCTGAACCTTCGATGTGTTTCATTGTAATTTTGTCAAGTTCTGTTGAAGTCGTGGTGGCATCAAAGTGCACACTACTCTTTCACAGCAAAGTGCTGATGTAATATAATCTTTGCCAGTCTTTGACTTATATCAAATCTTCTATCCTCTTTCGAACCACATGCTGAATACTGATTATAGAAGGGGTTACAGAAGTACCTGAAAATAAGTGTTTCTGATTAAGAAAAAGAGCCTCTCCTGAAACTGTGAGAAAGAAAACAAAAATTATCAGTCCTTGCCGGAATTTTACTTGTTATTCGGTTAAAATTTTAGTACTTACTGGTGGTTGTTCCAGGGGCTCTTTGCGATACTGCTGTCAATATAAACCAGCAGCAGATATACGGTTTCAGAGTTAATATCATTTATCATCACGTTCAACCACAGGTAATACTTTAAAAACCAGAGAAGTCTCCCATCACTTTTTCTAGACAACTTCGGA
Organism: Zygogramma bicolorata; assembly: GCA_032362365.1. NCBI lineage: Eukaryota > Metazoa > Arthropoda > Insecta > Coleoptera > Chrysomelidae > Zygogramma > Zygogramma bicolorata. The sequence continues at coordinate 759,661 of JAVJAQ010000698.1, forward strand.
AGAAATTCACAAGTGGCTGGCTCAGTCACCCTATTCAACACATTCAACACCAGTTATACAGCATTTATTGCATCTTTCAGTATAATTGTCCAATGACACTCGTTATTACACTCAGCTGTTCATGACTACGTATTCTTATGGGAGAGCATTTGTAATAAAATGAGCCATTTTCAAAAAAAAAACAAAAATTATCTCAACACAATTAATTCATGAATATCAAAAAGAAATTTATTTTTTCATTTATACCCATAGATTATGAGAACACCAAAACCAAATTTTTCAAATCACATACAAAAACAAAAACACAACAAACCCAAAAACACAGACATTTTATATATAGGAAATATTCGGATAATCACAGTCATAAAATACCATAATTCCAAAAATAACAAAATTCAAATTATATAGCAAAGCCACCAAGACAGCTCTAAAAATAAAATAACAATCAATTTTATAAGATATCACTAAAAAAAAAAAAAAAACACAATAAAACAAAAATTTATTTTTTTTCATTTATACTTTCCTATAGATTTATGACCCACCAAAACCAAATTTTTCATTTTAAAACAAAACAACAACCAAAAAAAAAAAAAAAAAAAAAAAAAAAAAAAAAAAAAAAAAAAAACAAAAAAAAAAAAAAAAAAAAAAAAAAAAACCAAAAAAAATTCTTTGAAAGAGCAGGATAACATAGTTGCACCTTTTTTTTCAAATTAACTATTCTTATAATGAAAAAAAGGTATCCAGATAAGCTAGTAGGAGCTGAAGCTCGTTTGGAAGTACTGAAGCCGATGATAGAGCTGAAAGATCGACAAGATTAGATCTTCACAATTAGGTACTTGATAATTCCGGATTTGTCATTCATTGAATAATCATTATTTAATTCAAATTTTGGATACATTCATCTTGAGTATATTTGGAAATTCCAATTTTAAGTTGCACACAAAACAAAAACAAAAAAAAAAACAAAAAACTCAAGAAAGGTACACCATTGATGTAGAAAAAATTTATAACTGGGAGCAGTGACAACTGATAGATGCGGTGTGCAGACATATTTTGACGGGGCGTGCATTCCTCCCAAATATTTGTTAGTGATATGTAAGTATTTCTAAAATAGATCTGGATGACACTCAACACATTGAAATTATCTATATTCCTGTTCGATAAGGCAAAGGAGGAAAAGTCTAGGAAAATTAGTATTTACTGATGATGAAGACCAGAAAATCGAAAACTCTTCTTGTCTTATCGACAATTTGAATTGATAACAGTCAAGGCCGTATCTGCGGCTGTCAATTATTGAATTTTCGACGTTACCTCAAAAATAGTGAAAAAACATTAAAAAAATATATCAGTCTTCTCTCTGCATTAAACAGGTAGGCTCTGTAGTTTGTTTATTTTTCTGTTTGAAATAATAAGGCTAAACAAATATTTTTGTTCACTGTCAGTACTAAAAATAGCACAAAGTACCTACGGCTTCCTGTTCGAAGAGAAAATCTCTAGTAATAACTTGTTTTTTTCCTAATTCTCGAGTTAGGCGACTTCTTGAAAACGAAACTCACAAACTAGTTTTTATCTTCTATGTTATCGATAAATCTAGACAAGAGGAGCCAAGAAGAAAACGGAATTAAATAGAAAAATAGTTGGAGAGTTGACGTGAAACAATCTTCACTAGTGATTCAAAATTTTCTAAACGAACCTTTCATAGATTCACATAAAAATACAAATGAAATATTATCAACCAATAGAGTTTTGTACACATTAGTGTATATATAGGTATAGCTGACCAATAGGACCCCTGGAATTTTGTGGAGGATGATTATCAAAAGCTGGAGCTAATAAGTTTTTAATTTTTAGTCATTCATCACTTCATTTTTGAGTACTCGAGAGTACGAAGCTTCGAGAAACTATTATTTGTCTTTTATTCGTCTTCGAACCAAAAAAATTGAAATTACAACTTTTCCGAAAGAAGTAACATTGAAAAAATCACAAACATTCTCTATTGATAGATTGGTGTACATCATTCATAGACTTTTGATATATTCACAACAAGCATATGAAGGTTGAATCAAATAGATAGCACAGATAGGAGCTCCTCGGGGGGCAAATGGCTGATTCATGGAACACTTTGACTAGATACACCTAAAATTTCCGAATTATTTAACTCGTGACAAGTCTGTCAATAATTTTAATTGACATTCGTTCTCGTGATAATCAAACCAGCCATCGTTTATTGATATTAAGGTACTTTTGTGTAAGATTTGTTTCATCAATCGGCGAATATTTCACCACTTCAATCAGCGAGTCATTATGTGAACTTTTTGAGGATTTTTTTATTGAAATTCACCAGGTACCTTCTTATTCAGGGTTCAGTGTCAGATAAGTGAATATTATTTTACTGGAATTTCAAGAGGAGCAATACGGATAGAAATTTCAGTGGTGGAGTTCAGAAGTGTTGGTCAAAGTGGTGATGTTATTTTCAAATTTCAGGATGTCATTAAAATTGTAACTAAGATTCATCAATCACAATTCATTAAGAGCATTCACCCAAAAAATAAAAAAAAAAACACAAAAAAGAAAATAGGATATCCCATCTCCAATTAATCTGTAAAATGTGTGCTGCAATTCCATGATTCTCAAATTTTGCTTAGCAAATGACTTGAATGTATGATAATTGATATCTTGATATCTATTTTGAATTATTATCTCGATTATTATACATGAAAGCATTTGCTTGAGAGCAAAATTTTGAAAATCTTGGAAATGCACGCCTTTTTGTCGATTGATCTTGGTGGGGGGGGGATTTGTTTTTATTTTTTTCCGAAAAAATGTAAAATCAGGGGAAACCAAAAAAGCAAACAGGGGAAAAATAGTACCCGAGGTAGTACCCGAGAAGTGTTCTCAACACCCCCTTTTTTTTTCGAATTTTTTTCGGGGGTAAAGTGTCTTTCTTTTTTTCCCTGTAAAAATCTCTGAAAACAGCCTTCCCCCCCCCCTTTTTCCCCTTTTTTCCCCCGGAAATAATCGCTCACAAAATACTTACCATTTTTTAAATATCAATCAATGTCAAAGTCCTAACCTCAATAGAAATAGTTGTCAACTAGTACAAATCCCAATTCTCAATTTATTCACCAAAATCAAATGACTTGCTGTAACAAGTCATTCGTTTTCTCCTGATAAATAAACTATTCTTGTAATAATTTTGAACGATATCTAGACAATTTGGCTACTTGGTGTACCTGTATAGCACAGAAACACCTTTGTTTCCGTTCAGGAAACAATCGCAGAGATTACAAACAATTATATCTACAATAACACTAATTAACAATAAGAATGAATAACGTGTGATGACTGTGTTACCGTGATAATGAAGAGAAGGTGCCTTCATTATCAGTATTGAGGAATGTTAATGGGCCATTGATTTTATTTTGCAATGTGTGTACCTATTGTGAATATGATGTGTCTAAGTGGACGCTCATTCTGTGCTTAGTGTATTATTTAGTCTAGTATTAATATTTTCGTGTCTTTTCTATTTATTCAGTCAAGTGAAGAAGTAGACATAATATTTTTGTTGGAAGTGACACTTTTTGGCACTAGTGCGGGAGCGGTTGCTTATCTAGCGTCTGCGATAAGCTGTTCTTTTCCTCATCCGATGCCGACGGAAGTTCTTGTGGTTTCATCAGACCAAGTGCGGGAAACACCATTTTCATTTGCGTTAGGCGGGGTGTTAGGTTAGGTCTTTCCAGCATTTTTCCTGCGAGTCTGAACAGATAGGAATACCTTGATTTTTTATGAAGGAAAAAGTGAAGGTAACTAATATTTGTTATGCTACCAAATGGCACATAACTTCCATTTTAACTGTGCATATCTGAAAAATATATTTTTGAAAATGATGAGTTTTCCCAACCGAGGCTATGCAATAAAATGAATTGATAGGAGCCAGGCGAAAGATCTTCTATCCCCCAATGAGCCAGATATTTTTCTCTCGAAAATTTCATAACTTTTCAAACAATAAGATGCCTCAATTTTGACTAGTTACCATGGCAGCTAATAAAATTTCCTGAAATTTTTTCGAGGCGCCACGATATTCAATTGGAAAGTTTTTTGGTAATTCAAAAAGTAAAAATATGATCTACGACCCTCAAATAATGTTATTATACCTGTGAATAATGCAAAACATTTCTACCCACTTTAGTGACCTAAAATTATGAAAGGGCGATAAACTGGGCTGGAACCGAGGCTGGAACACATATGAGTTTCAGCATTTGGTGTAACTAAAGTTGGTGATATTTTCATTTAACGAAATATGGTAGATATACCTACCTGATTAGGATTTTTTTCGAAATTGCGTCATGTTACTTGTAAAAATATATTTCTACTACATTTGGTTAACTAAAATTACCAAAGGGCGATAGACTTGGCTGGTACCTATCTGAGCTTTAGCATTTGAGTTTTAGTTTTGACTAAAGTTAGTATTTTTTTTATTTAACGAAATATGGTGGATTTACTTATATGATTTTTTCAAACTAGTAATAATTAGGTTCTCTGATAGAACCGGTTAAACAAAAATGACAAATCAAGATATGTTAAAAACAGCAATACCCTGACCAACTTGACAAACAGACATTTATTGAAAATGTCAGGTTGGATTAACCTTTTTTTTTCTAATTGTGGTGCGATATGTTTTAATCAAATACCACGCAATCTTAAATTATTCCTGGAAATTTCATATCGGGCACTGATTTGAGAAAAAATCAAATATTCATGCTTTCTAGAAAATTTCTGGAAATAATTTGAGCTCTTGTGAGAAGGGCCTCGTTTCGTGGTGGACCGGTTCATGTATAACAATCCTTCTGCTGAAAGGCACAAAGCTCGGCACAGAGAGTTAAATAACCGGGCCTAATTTATGAAACATTACAAATAACCTTTACTACTACTACTGATTTCAGGAACAACATTTTTCTCACGAGTGTGAGAATATATTGCACGCTTTGATGAGAAGGATTGACATAATGCGATTTTTTTAATTTTCTCAAACCTCAACTTTGAAAATGTAATAAATATTATAAGAATTGAAAATCAATTTTCTAAACTCCATATTTTCACTTTTCGTTATTTAACCTCATTTTGATTTTCTAATTTTTGTTTCTGTTTCATTCATTTTTCATTTCAATACAATTCAGTATTTTTTCGACGGGTTTTAGTCAATATAAGTTCGCACACAGTTAGGCATTTCTGCTCGCATTTCTGTTATGTTTCACGAGGATTGTGGCAAATATCAATATTTGGATTACTTATTGAATGAGCGACATTTTCGAAAATAAAAATGGACTGGCCCTGACTATATAACGGAAGCGCTGAATATTATAAATGGGTAATAAAACGGTAACTGCCAGTTTTAGAGACTAGTGTGTTGGTTATTGAAGGGGTTAGTAGCTTTTGAGGTGGAAACTGTGTAATAACTGTAGTATCATGCCAGGGATAGCTCGATTTTTTGTAACTGCGCTGGTGGGTACACGTTTGAGAGGATCTAAGCACTTTATGAATTTCGATGGGCAGAATGACGTTCGGAATAAAAGATGAATATGGAATCGGGAAAGTGCCAACTCCTTCTGAGTCACTTTACTACTGGAAAATTGGTTGGAAATAAGAACTTTTTCAAATTATTGTTTATAGAGTACCGCACTGGCGGGAAGTGTGGTGAAATGCATCACTCCACTAGTGCAGAGAGTACTACTTTTCAAAAAATGTTTGGGTTGCAAATATATTCTGGAAAATCTCGCAAATGGGAAAAAAAAAGGAAAAATTCCCCACTACCAATTCGATCCAGTGATGTTTAAATTGGTAGGCATGGTAGATGACGTTCTGACTAGTAGGCTAAATTGCTGACACAATATGGTGTGTCAAATTCTGACATACAGCTTGTATGTGAACAAAATGAATTGATTTTCAAATCTAGGATTTTAAACATTCATTTTCTCGAGAAAAATATTTAAACAGTTTGTTTTATGAATATTTCGCTGAAATCACTCGGTTTTAGAGAAATTTCATTATGAAATTTCAATAACACAGTTGACAGAATAATGAATTGATATTTCGAGGCAAAGACATTTCCACCCATCAATTTTGCAGCTAGGTATTGAAATTTCCACTGGACTAGTATCTAACTACTACTACTAACTACAACTTGAACTTATTGTAATGTGAATAAGTTCAATTGATGATGCCCTAATACCAATGTGGTTCTCGGTAGTGTAGAGGTTAGCACATTCGCCTTTCAAGCGGGGTTCGATTTCCCGCCGGGCCACCGTGTCGAATAATCGCACGTTAAAATGTAAGGCCTCGTTGATCCTTTGCTCGCACAAGTTTCGACTTCTGAGGGTTGACGTTCGTCAGCTGGTTAACGAAAACGAACAATTTCAGAACAATTTTTTTTTTTTTGGGGAAATGAATAAAATTTGCTAGATTTCAATTTCCATTGTCAAATAAGTATTCATTTCATAACAAATGAGTTTTTTCTACTTTTTTCCACCGATAAAGTTCCAGTGTGATTACTTTCAGTTTCAGTCGAAACAAATTTCTGTGCACTTCAATCGAACATCCTTTATAGATTCTAACCTAAAGATTTATTTACATCAGATGAATCTCAAGAGACATAATGATGAAATAATCTAGGAATCGAAATACCTGCGAGGCATTTGTCCTTGGGCATTTGCAGAAATTCATAGTGCGTCTAGAAGGCTGGGAGAATCCGAAGATGTGGTTCGTTTTTAGTGTCAGAGATCCAGTGCCTGGTCAGCTCTCACGGTAAAAAACGACCGAGCGATTGAAATTTTCTAGCCGGTTGGGACCTTGTCTAACACAACTCGGCTTTTACTTTTGATGTCACCACAAATAAATATCGCCGGAGATCGACCTTTCAACGGAAACTCTGCCGAAATTTACATCTCTAACGTTGGAGACCTGTGAATGTGTGATTGTGCAGAAGGTAGATTTCATCGAAGTATGAGTTGGGGAAGAATCATCGGTACTATTCATGGAAATCTAGGAATCACATCTCGAAAGCTGAGACCTCGTTAGTCTTTGGTTTGCATAAGCTTTGACGTTATTAGCGAGATGTCAGCTGTTTTGAAGAACAACAGATTTCAAACCGTTCATCAAAGCTTTTCGAAAGTCAGTAAATGAGATAAACTTTGTGAAACGTTGAATCAGCTATTATCATTTTTTGGAATTTGCTGAATTTTGTTTTCAAACGAATTACATTCGTGTTTTTGCAGTTTTGAAATATGAGAGCACTTTCGGAACGTTGTTTGGGACACATACAAGATGGCAGCAGATAGCCCTTTTTAAAATTACTTTAACCCAAGATATTTTTCGAGAGATTAACGAGGCATGTAGGAATTCCAAGTATCCCCCAGGTGTTATTTCCATATTTACGCTGTATTGTCTCTCATACCTATTCGGATGATTCCTAAAAAGTGCATTAAGTAGTTTTTGATCCCGGAAAATAAGGTCAATAGTGTTGAATGAGATACCATATGCTACTGAACTACTTGTGAAAAACTTGTAGAAATCCATGTCAAGCCAAGAATAAACAATGTGTAAAAGTTAAAATAAAACAAATCTAATTAAAGAAATCAAAAAACTTTGGTAGAATAAATCACAATTTTGGCAGGCTAAAGAAATACTGAGATTGAAGGAGATTTGGATACATTGGCTGAGTTATAATAAAAAATAATAATTTGATAGAAAAATGAATTATGAGTAATATGTACTGGAAATATGAAATGAAATAAAAATTCATAGATCTGATTGAGATTTTCGGTTTGAAACAGAACCCGTCCCAACACAGCTCAATGGCCTCAATATCGAATTGGAAACAATTGCATTCGACGTTTCGCTAACCAATTTGGCATCTCGAGGAGAACACATTGAAGTAGTTATAAATGATCTCCGATTCGATATTTTTTCGTCAAAAACTCTAGACACGATCAATGATATCCAGGGAATCTACTGCGATTTCCAGTAGATGGTGCAAGAATCGAATTCTGTCATCTTTTGACATTTGCATTCCAATTTATTCGAATTGTGCTCGAATAAGTTTCCCATAATTTTAGTGTTCTTTCAACCAGCTATTTATCGTTTTCAGTTAAATTCTCTACCGTAGTTTTCTTAGCTATTTGTCGTCTATCTATAGTTGCTTTCAATTATTATTCGTTTTCGGTTTGTTTAGCAATTCATTTAAGTGTTGTTTCAAATAATAGATCGTATTCCAGTTTGTTTAATATTTAATTTAGGCCTTGTTTTGAATAGTGTTTCATAATGGTTAGTTATCAAACTGTTGTATTATTTGTGGACAAAATAATCAATCATCTATTCATCTATATCAAGTTCCGATGGTTAGTACAAAACATTCAATATACGTACTCAAGTTCATCTGGTCGATATAACGCCAGATTGTTCTGACGCTGATCAAAAAAAAGATCATCTTGCTCAGTGTTAACTTTGGTCTCGTCTTTGGTAGAAGTTACATTTGTGTCATTTGCTGATTGCTCTTCATAATTTCCCAGTTTAACATATATATTTCAAATTCCAGCATAAGTAACAATGGTTGCAATATGCCCAGTAAAAGGATGCAGTAACAAAAATTCAAAATCATGGAATAAAAGTTCTTTCGGTGGAGTGTCTTCAAATGCGGTCTTCTTGTTTAGCGTTATGATAGTCTGCACTACAGCACTCTTCCTATTAAATTGAAATTACTCAGGTGGATCTGGACTTAGGTCCAACTCATTTTGAATTGAACGTTATAATGCTTACTAAACGCTATATTGACACCATTTTCTCCATCTCTGTGGTCCAATTCCACTATCTCTCACGTCAATACCAATATTTCGAAGAATTTCATCAAATTATATGAATACTTTCAGCACCGAATAGTAAGAATTTCTATGGATTTCTCATGACATTTATCGAAAATCTAAAGTAATTGCATCTATCTGTATTATTTTGTATTTATTTCTGAACAGAAACAAACATCAAAAATATAGCGAATTCTTAGGTAAGAACACGTGCAATTTTTGACAGAACTCCTTTATCTTTATCCTTTACGTAGAGTGTTGAAAGAAGAAAATAATACACAAACACTACACTAGTTCATCCAGAAGAATTCCGAGAAGAATTCGCTAGTAGAAATTTCGTCAGAATTCATGTCAGTGTCAGAGTTGCCGCTTGGCGGCATCTGCAAACAAATTTCAGGAATGTGAGTTTCCCTGGATTAAGATGGCTATATACTGGTGCTTTCATTGTTGCGATATTGTTTCAGACAAACCTGTAGACAGGGTGTAGTTGTTCAAAATTACGCCTTGATGGTGCACTTGTGGTTGAAATTCCTAAATATTTTCGAGATCACTCGATCCATGGAACACGTTGTTGCTAATACAGATCACTTTTGGTTAGAACAGAGAATAGAACTCGAGATTATTCTGAGGCTGATGAAAACAAACGTCATCTTCAATGACCAACCTCCAAGAATAACTCACGTTCTGGTATATTCAATAACCATTTAAAAATTTCGTAGTGATTATAAAAAAATCACAAGAGAAGTTTGCTGGCAACAACATTCTAGAGTCTGCACGCGCTCTGAATATTCTATAAATGCAGTGATATGTGTTTTAGATATTTTCAGTTCAACCCAGAAGATAATAAAAAATAATAATGATTTCACTCACCAAATTCTCACTCCTATTTGCTCACACGCATTAACGTGAATAATATTCGGCTGAATTGTGGTACTACTAAACCGAGCTTTCGAATTGAGATCACAATATTATATTGCTCAAATGAAAATATCAACAATCAACAAATTTTTTCAGCACATAGACCAGAATTCGCAATGACATAGCCACTTGGCAACACAAGACGTGCACATGACTGTCATCTCAACTGCGAGAGGGACGATACCTGGCGAATTTTTTGAGTTATTACTACGGTCTACGTCATAAATTCTTGATCAAGTAGGCCAGATCGGTCGTCCGATTTGCTGACAATATTTTATATGGAGTGAAAACACCAGTATATAGCCACCTTACCCTGGATGTTTTGACGAAAACATTAACATTGTACTGGAATAGAAGTCCACCAGGAATATATGCATCTTGGTTAAGACGGAAATCTTCCCACAATAGAAATAGATGCCTAGACAAGAACGAGCGTCCTTCCCAGAGGATTCGCCGGATCGGACGAATGTGGGAAAATCGCGGTAGGCGCTTTTGCTCGGCCCCGTCCGCCGCACAAATTCCTGCGATAATATGCGGGGCATTCGGGACCTGTCGAATGGTTTATGCGCGGATAATCGCGATCGCCGATTGTTTTTCAGTGCGCGCCGGTCCAGCTGTGCGTCTTGATGAATAGACTGGGAACAAAAACAAGTCACTTGCTGAAATTAGAAGTCCGGGAAGAGAGTCGTGTCCGGCGCCGCGGAATGCTTTGACAAGGCCGACGCTATCGTGGCACTTCGACGACAGCCAATTCTACTCGCCGACCGTCAGACTGAAATCGAAGATTTTTGTACGCGCAGGGCCGGACCGAGATCTCGGAACCCCGACTTGTACGGTAGGGACGAGGGTAGGGTGGCTATATCACAGATCAGAAGCGCATCTGAAGCGTTCCCGCCGAATTGCAAGCTTGGCTTGTATGATGTCATTTCTAGGCGGTAAATTCAAACTGTCGGTTGATATAATTTTAAGTGATACACCTTTGTAAACTTTCTAGCCTTATCATTTCTGCTTCTGAAGGGAAATTCGGGTAGTTTCTATTCCCCTAAATATGCAAATAGAGAATTTGGGAAAAGAATCCCTATTGGTTCAAAAATAAAAAAAACACAGAAAAATGTTATATTGAATCATCTGTGATCAATAGTGTTCAACTTATGTAAAAATGCATTTGTATCATTATAATAAAGAACTGATAAAATATCTATTTCAAACATTTTCTTTTCGAACAATTTCTGTTGCGTTGCTCTACAATATTTTTGCTGATTGAAGTAACAAAAATGTTTTGGGCGTTTGAGAATATACATTTGGTACAATGAAGTTGTTTTTCAACATTTTTTCTGATGTTTTGGTGCTGATGAATTTTATTAATATCGGATAAAGTATGATCAGAGTAGTTGAAAACGTTCGTTCCTGCAAAATTCAGTTGATCAAAAAAACTATTTGAACTTTAAATAGGTAGGCTTACATCACCTCAGTGGTATAATCCACTCTTCCCAAAATAAGAAGTGATTGGATATTTTTCATGTCTACTCCACGTACTTTTAATGAACTTAACTTATTTTGGTAAATATCGAAGTTCTCCGTTTGTATGTAATGAGAATGATGAATGTAGATTGCTGATCAACAAAGAAGCCTCTGGACCAATTTTGTAAGAGAATTTTATGTTCTTAATTATCTAGACATATCTTCAAATGGAATTGAAACTGCCCAAATTTCACTCCAGAAGCAGAAATGATTAGACTATAAAGTTTACAAAGGTGTATTACTCAAAATGTATACCGAAAGTTTGAATTTACCACCTAGAAATGACATTAAACAAGCCAAGCTTGATATCAAGGTTACGAAAAATTGACCCCAAAAGAAGAAAGTGCCGCCTTCAAGGTGCGCTTCTGCGAGATAGGGTGTTCTGTGGCTATATACTGGTGTTTTCACTCCATATAAAAGACTGTCAGCAAATCAGCCGACCGATCTGGCCTACTTGATCAAGAATTGACATAGACCGTAGTGATAACTCAAAAAAATTGTCAGGTATCGTCACTCTCGCAGTTGAGATGACAGTCATGTGCACGTCCTGTGTTGCCAAGTGGCTATGTCGTTGCGAATTCTGGTCTATGTGCTGAAAAAATTAGTTAATGTTTTCATCTGAGCAATAAAATATCGTGATCTCAATTCAAAAGGTCGGTTTAGAAGTGGTATCACAATTCAGCCGAATATTATTCACGTTAATGCGTGTGAGCGAATAGGAGTGAGAATTGTGATCAAATTTTATGGATGTGTGAAGTGAGAAAATGCCATTTTTGATGGTGAGCGAAATCATGATTATTTTTTATAATCTTCTGGGTTGAACTGGAAATATCTAACACACATATCACTGCATTTATTGAATATTCAGAACGCATGCACACTCTATATTGTTGTTTCCAGCAAACTTCTCTTGTGTTTTTTCATGATCACTACGAAATTTTCGTATGGCTATTGAATATACTAGAACGTAAGATTATTCTTAGAGGTAGGTCATTGAAGATGAAGTTTGTTTCCATCAAACGTCAGATTGATCTCGTGTTCTATTCTCTGTTCTAACCTCGGTTCTAACCAAAAGTGATCTGTATTGGCAACAACGTGTTCCATGGATCGAGTGATCAGGAAAATTTTTAGAAATTTCAACCACAAGCGCACCGTTGAGGCGTGGTTTTGAACAACTACACCCTGTCACAGCCATTTAAGATGAAGGTCTATTTGCCAGTGCGGTACATGCAAGGACATAAAGGAACAATTTTCAGAAAATATTGAGGAACGCAAGAGATGAATGAATTTTTTTGACACCCTGCGGGTTGATATAATTCATTGGTTTTATTTTTGAAATATCGGCTTAACTGTGTGTCTGTGAGTAAACAACTCTTGATTTTTTAATCGAACACTATTTGTTGAATGCCCTCTGAATACTGCAATATTTCCTTTGCATGTGAACCCACAGACAAATGATGCAAACCATACAAGATTTCCCTCCTGCCTAAAGAAAAGTTATTTTTGAAGTTCGAAAAATTGACTGTTTTATAACGACACATGAGAATGTCAATTCTTCATTTGAATGAGGCATTAAACACGAAATGTTACGCACGAAATGCAGACAACGTTTCTTCTACAACTATAATTTAATATAAAATTTTGAAATAAAAATTCGGTGTCATTTAACCTCTCCTATAAATAACTATTTTTTATGACTAATAAATAATGTGAGTATTATACTTATGGTTTCTGCAGTATGATGCCATATTATTCCCTTAAGAAATAATGCAAGGGATTAACCGTTGTAGTCTTTGTTCCCTTTGTAGTCCTATCACAAAATTTCTTGAATTGAATATTACCATGGAAAAGATTCAACCAAACTTCAAAGTGTTAGTGTCAAACGCGTAGAAAGTGTTTGTGTATTTATATTGAGATGAATGAAACTGAAGAATTATTTGTTTATGATAAATTAGTCGTAAATAAAGTAAAGTATACTACTCGCAATAATGACTATTATTGACTCGTGGTATAATCTACTATTATTCACAGAAGTTTCCTTTATTTCTTATCATCATGGAAACGTGCAATTATTGAAAAATATTGATTGTCAAATATATAATTTTCAACTTTTTGCATTCAGAATAGTTATTATTATTGTTGAGATGATAATGCGATCGTGATATATGACGAAATAAAAGCTGCTGCGAACGCCACATTGACAAACCTTTTTCCAAGCAAATCGGAGCTTTTGTACGGAGAAGTGTACACCCAGTTTAGAGAATGGTGAAGTACAAATAATATAAAAACTGCAACAGAAACTGCTCTGCTATGTTACTTGGAAGTGAAATACAAGGTTTTAAGGCCCCTGCATTGTGGAGCAATTATACTATGCTCATAAGCACTTCAAATATAAAGAAAAACATTGATTTGAGGCGATATTTTTCCAGCAGTGAAAAAAAAAAAATTCATCCGTGAAACAAATATTTTTGGTCATTGTGAAAAAACAGTGTGTTATACGCTACGAAAAAAATTAAACTTTTTTTAACAGTTGAAAAAAATATTTTGCATAATTTTCAACCATTCTTGGAGGAAGAAGATCGGCTAGCTTTTCAGTCTTAGCTAACTGCTAAGTTCCTTAACAATAACTCCCAAATAATTTGATAATAATACTCAAGAAATTGATCGATGAGGTTGGAACATTGGGCATGTAAGTAAAAGCTTTCAACATTGATCAATTTTTCTAACAAATCAACTGAATAACTCGAACATGATTAGTGTTTTGATAACACAGCTACCATCTTCAAAAGTTTCCCAAGGGATAGAAACAAAAAATTCAGAATGAAATTATCCCCATAAATCCTTTCACACATAGACAGTTTGAATCATTTCGGACCCATGTAAATCAATATCACATGAGAGTCCGCTGAAGAAATTGAAGTACTTTATCAAACACAAAAATCCGAGTTCTCATCACTCGAAAATAATTTGAATGAATACCATATAGATCAAGACCTAGTTAAATGAAAAATTAAGTATCAGGTTTATTGAAGATTGATATCTAGGAAAAATCCATTGAGAGAATGGTTCTCTAAATCAATGTTCTAACAGTTCAGATTGGGGGACTGAAGTTTTGACAGGAACTCAAAGATGTCAAACTCCGTTTTTTCTTGCCCTTCAACGTGTCAATCTCAGCACGGCGGGAATTTGAACCCCTGTCTCTTTATAGGCGGACGTGATTACCACTACACTAATGAAAAAGGATTGATTATTTTATCGAAAAAGTTTATTCATCATTTCAGTTTTTGAATATTTGGATAATCGGAGAATTATATGTCCGAAATAACCTGCATGTTAAAAAATCATGTCAGAATGACGAGGGATATTCCACCCATGTTAAACTTGTACAGAAAATTTTCAATTGGGGGATTTCAATTGAGACTTCAAACGTGGATTTGCAATGTATTAAACGTTGTACACAGGATTTTCGAAGTGAAATGCCCCTCACAAGATTACAAAATTTCGGACGGAATAGTCTGAACTAACAGAATAGGGATAACGAATAATCTTTAATTTTCTCAAATTGAGGACGCTATTATCATTAACAACTCAAAGTGAAAATGGAAATGTTGGTGTGAGGGAAGAATCCACTACATATCGCTATTGTCTCTCAAACCGTACTTGTTATATATAAATCATTCACAGCTCTGGGATATTGGGATGATGATTATAAAAAAGGAACAACTTAAAACAATCAGGAATCAGAAATATTATTAATGTTTGTTCAAAATCGATATTCTTTGATATTTTCTGTACATACCTAACTTTCAAATCGATCCAATTGTCAAAAAAATTACAGATCAATTAATTACTACTTGTTCATTGAAGTCTGAATGAAATATAAAGAAGTGATTTCCTGCAGTTCAGAAATGAATGTTTCCTAACAATCTTTCTTCTTCGCCTGGCAACCATTGAGAAAGGAGCATATGATTGTGAGAAATGAGAATATTTTTCGACGATCTTAGAAAAACTTCTCGACGTATTCGGTGATCATATTTGAGGATTGGCTGTAAATCAAATCATCTTAGAACAATTCGTTTGGGGCACTCTCAACTTTACCTACGGTAGGTTGATGGACTGGATATACAGGGTGTTATTTAAGTACGTGGCCAAACTCAAACTGGTGATTCTTTGAGTAATTCTGAGAGTAATTCTGAGACAAAATGTTCATATAAACATAGGTCCGGTAATGAATAGTTTTCGAAATACAGGGTGTCGACATATGGAATGTTATGTTTCATGATGTTGACTTTCATGTTATGTTATTTGTTCGATCTTCGATCGTTTATAAAAAGCTTATTGCATGGCTATGCAAGTTCACTCCGGTTGTCGATGGTTTGCTAGTTCCGTTTTGTTTTACCAAGGACATGCAATTAAGTTTGTTTTTTTTCCTCGAAAACAGAGCAATAAACAAAAAAAGGACGAGGATAAAAAAGTTGTAGTTTCAGCCTTTCAGGCCACCTTGCTGGGTAAGGCCTCGTTAATCCATTGCTCGCACAAGTTTCGACTGATGAGGGTTGACGTCCGTCAGCTGGTTAACGGAACGAACAATTTCTGAACAATTTTCTCAGTAGCCGAACAACTTTTTTGATCAAAAATATTGAACATAATGAATTCAACCTAGTTGTAGCCAAATCAGCCCCTTAATACCCTCAATACTTGAAAACCATCGCCAAATTTTAGGATAATTAGCTGAAGGATTATTGAAATATTCAGAAAGAAACACGCTGAATGTTTAGGGATTACCGGACCTATGTTCAAACACCCTGTATGTATGATGTTAATGTTGAGATTGATACTATGGCTCCACTGAATATTAAGTGCTCCTTGTTTCTGACTCGCATCTCCATTATCCTTTTCTACCAATTCACAATCTTTCACGTTCGATATCAATTGGTCAAATGAATTTCTGAGAGCTCAATACAACATGGTGTGAAATGTTCTTATCAGATGATAAACTTCATTTGTTGGAATCAACGTTCGAAACTTTTCACTGAGAATTTATCACGTATGCATTTAATTATCCCACTCACTATTTGCCGTCTGATCATAAAAAAAAAACAAGAAATAGTACTTTGTTTTGAGCAAGGGAAAGCCTAACAGTTCTGGACGACTGTGAAGATTGCTAGCTTTGCTGCGTAGCAATACAGAGTTCAGGAATGTGGCTTTTACTATGAGGTAAACGTACTATTTTTCCGCAAATTGTTTTAAATTCGAGAGATATTAATTTATTTCGAAAAAATCGCCAATTTCATTCACAGATGAATGGTGCTTTGAAATTCGTAATTAAATTACTTGCGTTATTGTGTATTAGGGTTGAATTGTCAAACTTGACGTTTATAAATTCGGTTGCTGGTATTCTCGAAAGTAAGATGATAAGTGATGATAAAATTTCCATTCCTGAGACTCCTCCAGAGCTGGTTGAGGCAGTGAATACTGCTTCATTAGAATTATTGTCAAATAAATCAAGAGAGAAGTACGTTCTATGGACTATTGCAAAATTTTGTTGTTGTTCATTTATGTACAACACTAACAATTGTAGAGAAATATCATTTCCTCACAGTAAGGAAATCTTTACTTTTTTTTTTGAGAAACTTCGTCTGGAATGTCAAAATTTCCTAGCCGTTTGCGGAAAAAGAATTTATTTGTTGAAATAATGACGGCTTTCTCATAAAGTTTTAACAGTTTCTCATCATTTTGCCATTACAATTTGCCATTACAATTTGCCATTGCAAGGGTTTCCAAATCGTCACCTTTAATATATTTCCAGCATTTTACAGCAAACCATAACAGCACTGATTAAAATAAATGGCGAGGTTTGTTAAATGGTTGTTTTTATGTTCGAGCAGATATTTCTCAGATTGAAGTAGACTGAATTGAAAACAATGGTACTACTCAGTAGTCGTCCAATAGTACATTCATCAATCAATTCCCACAATCAACGAACGGGGCTCAATGTTCAAAGCGGCGATTTCAAAGAACCGACAGTTAGAGGGAAAAATGGAAAATGGAAACGTTCTCAAAATAAATAATCAATCCCGTTCTCTAGTTGGACAGAGTTCCAGGAATCAGCGGCTTGCTCTCGGCAATATTAAGTATAAAATAAATTAAAGCAGGTGTAACAGTTAAACTGGCGTTTATTGGTGTAGTACTTGACTTGTGGTTCATCGAAGAGGAAAACGAGTTTCAACGGCGAGAGAGCGACCAAGAAAGTACCAACATTAATTCAATCAGAGGCAGGGCCGTACAATAGAAATAGATGTATCAGTTTGAACGAGGTCGATTCTGGTACTAACACATAATCTTGTATGACATATTAGGATTTCAAGATACGGTACGCCCACTAGTGTTAACTTCCGACAATGTGAATATATTATCAAAGTGGTGCTTATTAGTTGAAGTCTTCGTCAGAGTGGCGCTGCGATATTATTTGGATATTGTGGAATATGATTGAAATTATTACTAATGTTCATCAAGTACAACAAATCATGGTTAACGTTCACATAAAAAGTGAAAAACACCAAAAACCGTAATAGTCGCCCACAAAATTTTACTGTTTGGGATTTTCAAACAACGCAAAGTCCTAACCTTGAATAACAATAGCTGTCAAAGTGGTGATTATTGAATGATTTTTCTGCGAGTAACCCGGTTACAAAAGTCGGTAACCGTCAAGTTATAACCCCCACTTCACGAAATTTCAAAACTGGTGACACAAACTTGATTTCGCAAAAACGTGCGTTAAAGATCTGGTTATATTTTAATTTTGAAAGAAAAACAGTGAGGTTATGTTGTTATTGTTTACTATTTATTTTGAAAGTTTCATATATATGGAAATATTGAAATATCAAGTTGTTTTCGAAGATTTCTTCGTAAAGTGAAAATAATTTATATTTCCACATTTTGAACTTGATTAATGATTGAGATTCACGATTACCAATAGGAAAAACATGTGAAACTCATTTAAGGATGCCAATTGATCATAATAT
Organism: Zygogramma bicolorata; assembly: GCA_032362365.1. Classification (NCBI taxonomy): domain Eukaryota; kingdom Metazoa; phylum Arthropoda; class Insecta; order Coleoptera; family Chrysomelidae; genus Zygogramma; species Zygogramma bicolorata. The sequence goes on from JAVJAQ010000698.1 coordinate 777,977, forward strand.
TGAGTTGAACCGGTATCATGAAAATACGTTTTTCGTTTCTCCAACCATTTCGAATAAAAAAAAATACACTTTCAGCCAGTTGCATGCTAATGCACTGTGAACTGTCTACAATTGTGTGTTTCTCTTCCTCTGTCTCTGTCGTTTTTATCATCTTCTCATATAACCGCCTATAACCCTGCTGTCGAGCAAGATTACGTTTTCAATAACACGGTAACAAATAGTGACATCATTAATGACGTCACATCAACTTTCCCTCTATTACCGCATATCGCTAAAATGCAACCGGTTACTGAAAATCGTTACCATTTGTAACCCGGTTACTCGCAAAAAAATCATTTTGGTTTTCTTGAATGTGGCGATGCGATCTCAATTCGAAATCCCAAAAGCTTTCTACGTCGAAATGATGTTTTGAAGCCGACAGTGGTGTGGAAATCTGGTCTGACAGTTATCAGACATTAAAAAAATTCATGTTCAATTTCAGAAATCCTACTTGAAATCCTGAAATCGCACCACAAATTCTGATGATTCCGAGATGTTATGAATTTTTTTAATGCAGATTCACACGAAAGGAAAGCCCTGTAATTTTTAAGGAACACCGCGCGAATCAAGGGACAAGAGATACAAATTCAAAATTAATTTTTAAAGTTTGGAAGCCTCAGGAGAAACCTCTTTCGGCAAGGAGACGAGAAGTGTAAATCCTAGAACTTCAGTAGACATCTCTGAATTCTTGATGAAATCTTGAATTTTCATATGGAATTATAAAATCCCTAATGAAAAATCCACAATTCCAATCTGTCAACGAAATACGTGTTAAGTTTGAGTGATATCGATTTGGTGTTAGAGTGATTTAAATTCCTCATGAAATTCGGAAATCTCGAGTGAAATCATAAAAGAAATATTGTGATATCAACTGGAATTTTGAAATACCTGATGAAATCTACATATTCTTCAGGAATTCTGAAATTGCCAAGGAAATCCGATGGAAGTACCATCTTTTGAAAATTTGATGTACAATTACGGGAGTGAAGCACCCATCGCCAAAAATAATATTTCTATAATTTCAACAGATGGAAGAGTTACCTGGGGCTGATAAATTGTTTTTCCGATTCTGACAGATAGATTGGAACATCTCAAAATTGACGCAGATCACTTATCACAATGAGTTATATTATAATAGAGTTTTTTTGACTCAGTTACAAGAAGGTAAAAACAAAAGCATCCAGACTTTTCATAGAATCACATAAAATGGAAGTCAACAACAACTTTTTCAGGATATTCAGTGGTTACAAATATAACAATAGTTAATGATTAAGAATTTTTTACACCTTCACTATCTCCATTACTTTTTATGATGATAATGAATGGACCTCGTAAAATGGGATAGTAACATTATAATATCTTCCTTTCTTCATAATGAACTGAATATGAAAAAGCGTTATTTTCGACTTTCTACAAGCACATACATTGCATCGAAAAATAAACAACCTTCATATCTTGCTATCATATTTCTTTGTCTCTTGTTTTCCGTCGGAGACTTTTTTTCCAATAATTTTATCAAGTTGGAAAATTTCAGTGTCTGGCCCTTTTTACATCTTTTTTTCGTTTATAAACATTGCATGGTGATATCGATATGCAGCGTTCTCCCTTCGACAGTAAGTAATGCCCCCCCCACAAGGGTTTTATCCTCGGTTTTATCATTTGAGTTGTCCATCCACACTATTGCAAACGTAGAATACTGAATTTCATTATAATTTTTTTTCTCCTTCCCAACCATTATATTAGTTGATTTTTTTATATGCAACATTTTTTGTACCTATATTTCGTTACTATTAAGATATCCAATATTATCGGTACAGAATAACGTATATAATGTCAAATAAAAATTAATTACCAGAAAAAATGGATTCGTGTATTCAAATATACAAACTAAGATATTATCAAACCTGAAAATCTACCGCTATTTTTCTAGCTCAATGGCTATCGGATTCTTTGCTTTACGTTTCGTCGAGTCTAAATCGTGTCCCGATATCACGTCAAAATTGTCTATTGTGATGTCACTTAAATGTGATAGATTATAGTGTCTTCCAAACAAAAGGAATACTCGTTAACAAAACTCCTGGACAGACGGACAATTGAAAACTACCAACCACATTCAGAAACATTTGAGGGCGATATTTGGAATTAGGAAGGTGTTTAAGATTATAGATTACGCAATGGTACTCATCACAACCTGTGGAATTGTTTTTCAGATTTTATTATGATATTATTATAACTGTTTGAATGTCATTATTTTGTGATGGATGATTTCTTTCTTCTAGTTTTTTTTGGGAACGTTTTCCATTTAGAAGGAACTGTTTTTGAATTATCGCAGCAGTTTATCGGGGTAGATTGAAAATCTTCCTTCCTACAATTGTGTAGATTCCAATATCAATTTTTATTTTTTCAGATTGTGGCAGATTAGGAACCCAAAAAAATAAAAAGGAGATATTATAAACTGAATGAATATATATTATTATGTATGATAATATACTGATCACATAATTAAAAAAACACAAAAGGGGAATTTTATACATTCCTTCCACAAATGATGATCTGGTCAAGTTTTGTTTTTAGCAATATTTATTTATTTGTAAACTTCAATCATTCCAAATTCGAAATAACGGCTTTCAAACTTAAAATTTTTTTCTCCTGGTTATCATTTCGTAATATTGAAAAAACTATTACATATTCAAATTTTCAAGCCTATTGTGATAAAATTAGTGTTTCACACCTGTATTACCGTGCGGAATACGTAGTATATATCCTTCATATACATTATATACTCTTCAAATATTTAATTGAAAAACTTCTGTAAAAATATAAAATGTCAAAATAGGCGAGTGAGTTGGCGTAGGTGGATGTGTGCCCAGATCATGACCAAGAGACCATGTTTTCTATGTCCAGAGCTAGTAACAAGGCCTATGAGGCGCCGTTTGGGTCAAAAGTGTTTTCGCAAAAATATGCAAATATTTATGCAATATATTTATTAACTTTAGCAATATTTTCATTTTGTGTTCCGATATATTTATTTTCTACCGAACATAATATATTTACGTTTTGAGTGTCACAAATATATAAAATGAGATTCCCATATATTTATAAATTCGATCTATTTCACGTCGTCAAGAGATGGCGCACCGGTGGTATTTTGTCACGGTCGAGTACATGGCAACATGGGGAAGTCGTTAGTACATAAAGTGGCTAATAGATGGCACTGACTCACGCAGTTGTCATGTCAATGTTAATAATATTAAAATAGTTCAAATTAGGCACTCCATATACTTGTCAAATCGCGAAATTAGTTTTTTTATAAAGGATCCTGGGACCTATCGACTCACAGGCGGACGCGAAACCACAGCGCCAACTCCCCCGACATTAAAACTATTATTGACATGACAACTGCCTGCGTCGCCATCTATTATTTTATGAATAATGACTTCGCCATGTTGCCATATACTCGACCGTGAACAAAATGTTGCCAGTGCGCCATCTCTTGACGACTTAAAATAGATCGAATTCATAAATATATGGGAATTCTCATTTTTATATATTTATGACACTGAAAACGTAAATATATTATGTTCGGCAGAAGATAAATATATCGGAACACAAAATAAAAATATTGCCAAAGTTAATAAATATATTGACATGAAATTACATATATTTGCAAAAACACTTTTGACCCAAACGGCGCCTCATAAAGGCCTGCCAGCAAGTCGATGGCGGTTGGTATAAAAATAATATAAATAACATTTGAAACTATCAAACTATAGATCCCGATGTAGATATATGGTATATCTGAAATCTGATAATCTAATTATATTCCATTGATGAAATGAACTAAAAAAATGGGACACCTGTATATCACCTTTTTCTCCAATATTTCATCATGAAATGAGTGAGCCATACGCATTACTACTATTTGTTTCGTTTTCTTGCTAATCGAGTATTGCCTACTTAAGGCTACCTCCAATACTGAGAATTCAAATCTAGCAACAATAGTTCCTTTTCTTTACCGGCTTTTACGTGATATCTTACTTCTTTTTTTCCGCCTTGATTCAAGAGCTTTTTAAGCCTTTTCTTGAAATCGATTCTGAATAAGGAAATCGATGTTGAGGATTACAGTATATATTGATTTGTATTCTGAGTTCTACGAGATTTCTTCAATCAGTGCTCCCAAGAAAAAAAAAAGACTGTTATTCGAATAAATTCAGGGTTATGGAATATTGTGAATGATGAAATATTACGAATGAAATCAAGTTTCACGTCCAGAAATTGTAATTGTTTTTTTGACACTTTTCATGCCAAGTAATCGCCGAAACGTTGGCAATGAAAGTGTAAAACGCATAGTATTGTGTTTCAATAGTCCAACCGCTCGCGAGTAAAACAAGAAGTAATGAAATATAACCTTGATTATGAATAAAAAAAGATTGAAATAGAATGAGGCTAGTGACATAAATATTCCAATCGAGCTGAGAGATTCCTAGTTCCTATGAAGTTTGTATCACATTAATCGTGCTTAAGGTTTTACGTAAGCTATTCTGAAAGTAAAGTTGAAACACGTATGAAAGAACATAACAAGATTGTGATGGGTAACTCCTCATAATTCTGTGTAAATCGTATCGCTGTATTCATGAAAAAAAAAATGCATAACGATGATTACTTCCGAAAGCTCTCTTTTGTTTTCTATGAATCAGGTGTCTCACTGATCTTCATTCGGTTGAGACAAGCACTCTATTTCTTGGTGATATGCAGTATTTTTCTCAGTAATATAATTTTGCACTGTGAATCAGATTTTAGAATTTATTCATTCTGATCTAGTAAACAATCGCCAACGCTTTATTATTTTAATTTGTGAAATATTACGTGTTTGGTAAATAATTTGATCGGGAACAGTGCCCTATTAAGTACCTTTCATATATGTTGATGAAAAAAGTGATATAAAAATACTTGACACCACCAGTGAAACAAAAAGCATCGGGTTTTTGCTACAGCTTACTTGGATTTATTTACGCTCAAAACTGATTTCAGTGATGTATCGGTAGTCTCTCCATTTGTGCGCATCGAAAAATTCAAAAATGGTTGAGTTGATAAAAGGTGCTAGTTCAACAATATTCGTAACAAAAGCCCATGTAAGAAATCAGTTTGTTTTCACCGACCTTGTTGCCAAGTTGAGCTATCCAGAGCCACCCAAGAGTTTTGTTGGAAGAAAGATCAACTTCACTGAAGTAAAACTGTTAGTCACATCAGTGTTTCGAATTCATCATCAAGACATGAAATATCAGTTAATTCGATTTTATATGTGATAGTTCAAAATGGACATTGAATATGATTTTGAACACCTAACATCTTCAGAAAACGAAATTAATAGCGCTTGACTGACTGATACAAGACATGAAAATCAGGAAATTTTCTAGTGACAATATTTCGAAAACTCTCAACATTTTGCTAGAGTCGTATTTTGATACTTCAGCTTTGATCTTATTGTTTCTATGGAATTATTGGATCTTCTTTCGAGAGTACCTGAGGATATTTTGAAAAACAATCATCTGTAAACTATGACGTTTGGACATTTTTGCACGAATCTTTTGTTAATCGAGTCGATTGAAAATTTTCTCTCATTTGAAAGTCATTATTTTGTGGTGAATGAATGTTTAATCAGTAGTTTTTTGAGTTGTTGCCCTACCTAGATGTCATAGTTCAACACTGGTTCATTTGCAATGTTGCCACCCTTATTGTTATTGTTGACAACTGAACATACTGATGTTTACGGTTTGAAAATGCTGAAAACAAGCAAATAAGGGTGTGTATGGTGTTGTGATCAGAAGAAAATGAAGTTTTGTGTTTTCTCAAAACAGATGATGTAGTATGAACGAACCCTTACTCCTTCAAGTGTAAAGTTTGTTGATCTCATATTTTTTTATCACTTACAGCTGCTTTCGCTGCGAGTATTTCGAATTCAAAATATAAAACACAAACCCAAACAACAAAAACCAAAAAATGAAAGGTCAGATTGTCAGACAGACACCAGGAACTGTGCTGAAGCTAAAACGCCTTAGTTTCGGCAAAGAAAAACACTGAATTTTACAACGTTGCCACGTGAATTCAAGACTTAGTTAATCTCTTATATCAGATTCACGGTGCACACGAATGTATTTTTATCCGGAAATATAATTTAATCAAGGATTACTTACTACTGGATCAGCCTAATGAGGCAATGAGGTATAAAAAAGTGAAACAATTTTTGAAAGAACATTTCGGCAGTTTCGATCGATTCAGGTGATAACTGGTATTTTATCCGAGATACATGAATCAAATTTCACAATACTATCTTCAGATTCTCTATCCTAACTCAGACAATCAATACGTTAGAGAATTTTCATTCATAGTTGATTCATATATGATTGAAAAGCAACTCTTGCTTATTTTATGAGATTACAACATTGTTTTTAAGAATGGTAGCTGTTCACAAATATTGGTAATGGGACAAAAAAGGAAGAAAAATATGAATAAACTCGGTATAATCGTTATTATTCTTATCATTTCTTCCACTAGAGCTACGGAGACCTTCATGCATTCACAAAAACTGTCAATTCGATCCCTGATGATGAATTCGAAAAAGTTCGAAACGTCGGTCCCAATCACCTGTCGTATCCCCACACCACGCAACGACTATACCTTCTTTTTTCTGTTTCCAGTTCAACGTCCAGCGGCTGCAGGACGCGCACTCTCTGTCGCAGGCGGCCGTGGCGGCGGCGGCGGCCGGCTCGAGCAACGGCGGCGGCCTGGGGGCGGGGGGCGGCATGGACAGCCACGTCGCCGCGTCCGGACACTCGCACCCCCTCTACCTGCAGGGGTCCGCGCACAGCTCGGGGGGGTCGGTCAGCTCGACGGGGGGCGCCTCCCCCACCAGCCCGCTCAGGCCCGGCAAGGAGGAGGACTGCAGCCTGCACGGCAGGAGTAGCACGGAAGGTGGGTATTGAAATGGGGGTTTGGGTGTGTGATCGCTGTGTTTAATTTGAACATTTTTTTGCAAATATTCTAATGTAAATTCCAGTTTCATCTTAGATGAACAGGAGGATTTATTAAAGTTGCGTTTTCCATTTTGAGTGCGAAAATGACATACAAAAGTGAACATTGTAGTAGATAATGATGTATATCAAGCTTGGACGTGTGTATTTGTTTCTTTCCAGGTTTTTCCCTATCTGACTAGCTCTGCCTCGATTATGACTTTCATCTAGTTAGATCATAAATATCCCTATCACATAATATAGAGAAGAACTTTGAAGTGCAACATCCTCCTTCACGTGCAAAAAGTTATAGTCAACAAGCACCAGAGGCGCTTAACCCTTTGATCTCTAGTAGTTTCACTGTAAAAACCCCTAAATTTGAATTTTCTTCCATAAGCCGACCGGCTTCTGGCAAAACTAAGCGACATTACGTGATGTACCATGTACCATGCTTCCTTTGATTGCCAGTGATAATTCTTTTAATTACTCACACGTGTATTCATGATTGTTTGGTTTGGTAGAACCTGGAGGTATTGTTTGATACAAATATATCTACATAAGTACATAACTATTATCTCGATAGTTATTAATTGTCAATTAATAATTATCACATGACGGTTTTTCGGTGGTTAGTTTTCGGTTATAATTGCACGAGTGCATAAAAATTACCGATAATTTTGCAAGAAAGCGTGATATCTAAAAATTGCAAGTTTATTTTCATATTTTGGCGAAAGTGCCTGAGTCCGAAGGACGAGGGCTCTTTTACAAAATATGAAAATAACCGAATGCAATTTGTATAAGATATCACGCTTGAATGCAAAATTATCTGGTCATTTTTATGCACGAATGTAATTCATTGGAATATTCCACGAATAAAGAAATTCTCAAGGAAATGTTATTTTTTGTTCATTTATACTTTCCTCTATAGATTGTATGGAGTACTCACCTAAACGCGAAATGTTTTTCTATTTTTGAAGTCTATCTGACATTTATTTGTGTTGTTTACTGACGTCTAGCGATACGGTTTCAAATGTGTTGTTATGGTGACTTGATACAATGCAATTACCGCTGTAAGTTTTCGATAATTGCATTGCTCTTATGGGACATTTTATATATGACGGAAATATTCATGAAAACTAATTGCAGGAAATTCAAAACAATTGTTTTTTTTATTAGAATCCAACAGGGTGAAGTATTCAATTCAAAACTCCAAAAATGAAAACGTGAAGAAGAAATTGACTATATATATATATAAATAAATCAGCTGAAATTCGTATGAAAAAATTTCTGAAATGAATAATTCCAGCGTTAACGGAGACTGTTATTTTATCCAGATTAAAAGGGAAGCTACTTGAACTTTTATGATTTGTCAATTGACATTTACGTCGAGCTGACATCCAATGCGCTTTTGAAATTTTGAATACTGATGAGAGCTGTTTTTCATTCGGATAATGAATTAAACAATATGGGTTAAAGGTATTAAATTATTTTCAGGTTTTTCATAGCTTGGATAGAGAGAATCAAACTACAAAACTATAATCTGTAAAAATAAGAATCGGTATCGAAATCTACAAGTGTGGAAAGCAAAATTTCTAATCTATCCCGAAAAATTGCTGCGTTAAATAAAAACAGTTCCTAAATATGGAAATCTGCTCCCAACTCACCGACAAAACAGATTTGTAGTTTTCACAGTTTTCTCCGATTCAATTTCGCTGAATGAATGGGGAATTGTTTATAGAAGAACAGGATATTCAGGCAATACCAGTGTAAAGAATATTTGAAGAGTTTTTGTTAAGTACGTCATCCACAACACTGTTATGGATGACAATGTATCCATTTCTGAAAGAAAGCTAATGAAGCTTGAAAATACAATCGGCAAAAGAAGGTTCTACAGGAAATAATAGTCTTCAAAATATCAATGATCTATGAAAGTGACAAAAAAATTTGAATTCCATATCTGTTTCGGACTTCATTGTCAACTCTTGGCATAAAGTATAAGAGGAAAATGAGGACGTCCATTAGAGAAATATAAAAAAAGACATGACTTTGTAAAAAATTCCCTGATGCCATCCAGCCGTAGTATCCATTCCTTCGAAATATATTTCCAAATGGTTGGCTAACTATCTTGTATCTCTACAAGCAGTGGTTTGGAGCAAAGAACCTCTACCCTCTCAATTTTTTTGTTTATGATTTGGGGATATTCCATTGAGACTCACTTCCCTATAAAAAAAGGATGGAACGAAAAAAAAACGCGACACGTTCATCGCTATACAATGGCCTCTTTTTTTATTTCCTTTTTGTTATCAAGAAAATCTGGAATTCAAGCTGCGACGTCCATTAGAGAAATGTAAGAAAAGACATGACTATGTAAAAAATTCCCTGATGCCATCTAGCCGTAGTACCTATCCATCCCTTCGAAAGATATTTCCAAATGGCTGGCTAACTATCTTGTATCTCTACAAGCAGTGGTTTGGGACAAAGAACCTTTACTCTCTCAATTTTTTTGTTTATGATTTGGGGATATTCCATTGAGACTCACTTCCCTATAAAAAAAAGGATGGAACGAAAAAACCGCGACACGTGCATCGCTATACAATGGCCCCTTTTTTATTTCCTTTTTGGTTTACTTCTCAACATACCCAAGAGTTCATGATAATGAAAGTGATGTTACCTGCAGTTTCAATATCGAATTAGATTTTCATTGTTGTTTTTGAAATTCATATATGACTGTCAAATCTATTTGGGTAAAACTTCGGTTAAAGTGAACATCTGAATTTCAAAAGAACTAATTATATGGCGAGAAATTAAATTCATTTTGATATTCTTGGAACTTCCGACAACATCGAACCATTAACTACAATGGCCTCTTCTCTCAAATAGTATCTTGGTTGATCAAAGAACGTAAACTTTCACGTCCGGAGGTACCTGATTCTGGGGTGTTTTTCAGGTTTGTTTGCCGTGGTCCACAGGTTTTTACTCCTGACGTTTCGCCTAAGCTGTGGTATGCATTATCAAAGTCTATCGTTACCTCATAGACACAATTCAATACAATTACTCGAATTGCTTCGCTTACTCTCCAACGCTCGGTACCAATACTCTCTGTAATAGAAATGCTTTACTTCGACTTCTGCACTTAGCAATACCAAAGCTCTCCCTGATAAAAACTCTGTAAAACTCTCCGCCTCTCCACTAAGCTAGAAACTGATAACTATCTATCTGAATAACTATCTGATTAACTATGCTCTGAATTGAAACTTTTCCTAGAGATCAATGACCCTAACACCAAAGTGATATTTTTTGCACTCGACGCGCGTTTCGCTAACAAGGTTAGCATCTTCAGGAGAAGAAAATTGACACTCTTTTTTGTTTGGTTTGGTGTTCGGGTAATTGATCTCTAGAAAAAGTTTCAACTTTTACACCAAAGGTTCCAATCTCATCGTCTATTCTGCTCTGAATAACTAACTCTCCGCGATGAAGTGTCTCCTTTTAGGGTGCGTATTCCTACGTCGAATTCTTCCTACGGCGAATTCTTCCTAGGGCGAATTCTTCCTACGTCGAATTCTTCCTACGGCGAATGTTATCCCCTCCACTGACGTCATCAAAACACGAACGTTTCCGATGCTGAGCCATACACCCCATAGTGGAAAGTTCGCCGTAGGAAGAATTCGGCGTAGGAAGAATTCGACGTAGGAAGAATTCGACGTAGGAAGAATTCGACGTAGGAAGAATTCGACGTAGGAAGAATTCGCCGTAGGAAGAATTCGACGTAGGAAGAATTCGCCGTAGGAGGAGTTCGACGTAGGAAGAATTCGCCGTAGGAAGAATTCGCCATTGTAAAACTCCCTGCTCCTCAGAATTAGTTAACATCGCCGTCAAATTATCTCCTCAACGACTCCATCAATAAAACGGAATGCACCGAGGGATACCTCTTTCACATTCACGGTGGAATTCATTCATATTGATTGATATTATTAACAAAATGAAAATATGAAATTATAATATATGAAGTGATCAACATCGATAACATTCATCAAGAAAAATTACTGTTTTTTTTTATTCTTTTCTACAAACTCGATACACGTCTCATCATTTGTTAACGGTTTCATCTCTGACTAGATAGGTGAAAAATGCGACGCTTCTGGATTTCACACCGTATTAAGGTGGTAAAAAAAGGGTTGTAGACTTCAAGACATATGATGCAGCATGAATCGTGTTCAAGACGTTGCTGCTATATGAAACTATAGATTCCAGCATCATGCTTGTCACTTTTCAGAGGTTCAACGGACTGAATTTTCCAGCAAACAATGGGGAGTTACGGACTAAAAATTTTCAAATGGCTTTCTTCAAGACGTTAGATTCTTTTCGCTGAGACAATCAGTTATCTCTTGTTAATAGTCGGTTGTATCAGTGAAAACTGACGACATAGTGCTACAAGTTATTGTTTCATATAGCAACATCGTCCTGAATATGTTTCATGATGGGTCATTTGACCCCCCAAAAAGTGTTATTGGCTTGCAGCCTATTCCTTTCATTTCAGTTCACTACTTCAAAAGATATCGAATGCAAATGTTTCGGACCCCTATTACCTTCCAAATTCAAATCCAAGGTCGAAAATAGCCCATTGTTATGAATAATACATTTTGTATTACAGACTATATCGGGTATTTCAACTTTAATTCTCACTATTATATTTTCGAATAATATAAGGAATACGAAGACGGTTGATTTGGGGCAAAGTTGCACATGTATGTGGCCAACAGAATGCCTTTCAGAAAGTTATACAATCTCGAGTATTAATGAATGAATCCCACAGTGAATTCGAAAAAGGAATTCTTCGGTACAAATCGTTCATCTGATGACGACGTTGTCGAGTTTTTCTGTCTGCGATGTGATATATTTCGAGAGAAAAGGGCGTGTATTTTCGCCGATTGTTTCTTACGTCAAATACTCCTACGGCGAATTCTTCCTACGTCGAATTCTTCCTAGGTCGAATTCTTCCTAGGTCGAATTCTTCCTACGGCGAATTCTTCCTACGACGAATTCTTCCTACGACGAATTCTTCCTACGACGAATTCTTGCTACGTCGAATTCTTCCTACGGCGAATTCTCCCTACGGCGAATTCTTGCTACGTCGAATTCTTCTTACGTCGAATTCTCGCTACGTCGAATTCTTCCTACGTCGAATTCTTCCTACGGCGAACTTTCCACAATGGGGTGTATGGACCATCATCGGAAACGTTCGTGTTTCAATGACGTCAGTGGAGGGGATGAAATTCGCCGTAGGAAGAATTCGCCGTAGGAAGAATTCGACGTAGCAAGAATTTGCCGTAGGAAGAATTCGACGTAGCAAGACGACCCGTCCTTTTATACTTGCGTACGCCTAGGGAGAATCTTCGAGTCGAATCTCGGTGATGGAACATTCCATGCATGACGAGAGTTCCTGGAAACATGACGTTCTCTCTTCGACCCCTCATATTATTTTGCGTTTATGAGCGACAGGGTCGGCGCTAGGATGTTTCGTAACAATATAAGTATTTACCTATCAGGGCATGAAATATACAGCCTCGTATAATGTTATCATCATGATACCTACTTACATGAAAGAATCCTCCGCAATTTTTCCATTCAGTAAGAAATTTTCACAATTTGTAAATCAACATTGAAACCAAGATCTATGAGGTAACCGACGCAATGTTCTCGTTCTCACAGTACATACTGGTATGGTAATATCTACTGTGAGAACGAGAACATTGCGTCCGGCATAGACTTTGATAACGCCTACTACAGCTGTAGGCGAAACGTCAGGAGTAAAAACCTGTGGACCACGGCAAATGAACCAGGAAAACACCCCAGAATCAGTATCTTGATTACTACCACGTCTACGCGTTCGAATGCTTCAAGTATATTTGTAAATTGTGATTTGTAAGTACCCAGATCAACGAGCAGAAATGATGCCTCGTGTTTATTCAAATAACAGAACGATTTAGGACTCGATTCCTCGAACACCCTATGTGTTGAAACCGCCATAGCACGGTACGGTACAGTTCCCGAACAGCGGCGGTTCGAAAAAACCGCCATTGTGTTCTTATTCGGCTGGCCATGCTTTAATTTCTGGAGCAACTTTTTTGCCGGACATTTTTCGCCGTAACTAATTAACGGTGTGGAATGCGGTGATCCGAATTCGTCAGAAATTAGTCCGAGTCAAGGGTTTTCGCTGGTGACGATTGGCAATGATTTCGGAGTGAATGGCATCGATTCTAATTGGTGACCGATGGTCGGACGGGCATAGAAATTTGCATTTCACTTTATTCTGTGTTTGTATGATAGTATATTATTCAACAGGCGTATAATAGCCATTATAAGCGAAGAGAATACTATACTTTATCCACGACTTATAAAAATGTTTGTTGAAGTTTTTTAGTTGATTTTTTTCTTACATTACTCACACGAATTGACACCAGTACTTTACGAATTATTCAACCTTCAATATAACTCGTGGGGTTTTTCCTAAGTCCTGGAGGACAGCAAGATTTCAGCCAGTTCCTAAAAAAAGGAAGAAAACTTCATCTTGTGATTACAGACCAATAGCATTGCTTTCTATCATTTCCAAAGTCATGGAAAAACGCAATCAATATGAAGCTTATCAAATATCTAGAGAAATCAGGAATAATTAATGATCGACAAAACGGATTTCGCCATCAAAGATCAACCAATGACTTACTGGCTTCTTTTTCTCATATTTGGCAGCATTCAATCGAAAAATCCGGAGAAACGATAGCTGTTGCACTCGATATTTCGAAAGCGTTTGATCGAGTTTGGCATCGGAGTCTCCTTTCTAAATACCGTCTTATGGTTTGCCTCCTCACTTGTGTGCTTTGTTGAAGAGTTTCTTGTCTGATAGGTCTCTGTATGTGGTTATTGATGGAGTATCATCTGATATCCCCCCAATAAATGCAGGTGTTCCACAGGGTTCAGTTCTGGCGCCCACTTTGTTTCTGCTTCATATCAATGATTTGCTCGAGAAAACATCTTTTTCAGCATTGGGAAGTTCATAATTTTATGCGACGTCTGGCGGAAATATAACGCACTGCTATAATTTCACAAACAAACGGCTTCCATTTTATGTGTGTGAATTTATTGAGTTCTTTGGTGTTGATTTAGGAAATCTCATCTGAAGTTGTAATTTTTTTTGATTAATAATAACAAACAATCATGGATGCAGATCGCTCAGTGAGCCGTATAAAGTATTTGGTGCCAAGTTGCCGCAACTCTAGGAACCGAAATACAAAGTTGTCTTTCCACACGTTTCCAAAGATAAATACATCTTTGGTGGGAAACATTACGGAAAGTGGATTGAAAGAGAGAATAGACGGGTACAAGGCTTGGAATATTAAACTGAAACTGCATAAATCACCACCTAGAGCGGCTTCAGTGTGTTACTTGCATTTCAAGAGAGATGATTTCTTGTTACCTGGTGAGTCTGTTTGTCTATTTTTAGGCGAAGTTATGGCGCATTTCATCATCCATGTAATAAAAGCCTCTTTGGTTCACTAACACTACACTAAAACTAAAAAATGTCCTGAAACAAATATCATTAGATTTTAAAACGCAATGCATCTATGTTCACCTCCAATGAACGGTATTGTGCGGATATTCAAAGCATCATGAACACAGTTATTTTAACCTTCACGAGAAAAATTTCGTACAATGAAAATATAGCAAAAAAACACCAAAATCTTGTCTAGCGGGGGCAACTGATGACTGGATTTCAGTTTGGCGCGTTATTTCACAAATGTAAACAAGGTAACTATTCCAAAATGGTGGATAAAGTTTAACCACCACCAGCGCCCTCATCGGTCGATATTCTTCCCTATATAGTTTTGCGGACGACAGTATTCTTCATACTAGTTTCTTTTCCAGAGTCCCCATACCAGCTCGAGAAACAAAAATTCAAAGAAACATTCACTTCAATAAAATCAACGATGACTTGTTAAAAATAATGGAACATGAACTTGGTGGAATTAAATGATAAGAAAACTCAGTGTTCAGATGTCAGGAGTAACTACTATTCCTACATATCTACCCTAACTGAACGTGCTCGAAGGATTTGTGAACCAGAACATCTAGAGCAGGAACTGGAACATCTTCAAGTGACCTTGAGGTCGAATGGGTACAGTGTATCTGAGATCAACAGGGCCATGAAACCGAAGAGTCCCACGGTTCATAACAGGGATGACTCTCAGGTAGTTGCGAATGCATATCTGCCATATATCCCGAGGGTCACTGACAGAATTGGAAAACTCTTGGGGAAATATAATATAAAAACAGTTTTCAAGCCGACCAAGAAGATCCAGCAAAGCCTCAGGTCGGTTAAAGACAAAAGAGACCCACTGTCAGCGGCAGGGGTTTATCGCATACCGTGCACCTGTGGGAAGGTTTACATCGGTACCACGAAAAGATCCATGGGTACAAGGCTCAAAGAGCATCAAAGGAACTGCAGGCTGGGGCAAACCGACAAATCGGCGGTGGCGGAACACGCATTGAGTGAGGGCGACCACAAGATTCTGTTCGAAAATGCAACACTGATTGCCCCCAACCAGGGTTACCATAGCCGACTGGTACGGGAGGCAATAGAGATCCAAAAACATGCGGACGATTTCAACAGAAAGGAAGAAGCGTTGACTCTAAACAGAATTTGGAATCCGATTCTGAAGAAATCAAGAATAACTAATGAAATCACAGCAGGTAGTGCGGCAACTAATAATGATGATTATTCCCCGAACCCGACAGAAGTAATTAACACTCCAGACTACCTGCATCAATATAAATACGCCTTGAGAAATCGAACTGTTTAGTCATCGGAGATGAATAAGCCTCTGAAGAAGCTGGCCACTCGCGCTAGCGAAACGTCAGGAAGAAATTCCAAAGAACGACGGCCTTCAAGCCCGAAGAGCAGTAGTTATCCCACCCCTTTGTTGTGAATTTGGAGACCTATCGAACCTCTCTTGCTCAGAGATCTTTTTTCAATTGAATAGCTGAGCTTTGGAACTCCTTTCCGAAAGAGGTTTTTCCTGATGCTTACAAACTTCAAAGTGGATGTTAATTCCAATTCCTCGATCCACGCGGTGTTCTTTGAACATTACAGGGCTTCCCTTTCGTGTGATTCTGCATAAAAAAACATATTTTTGGGAACACTTAATTTATTCCAACAAATATTTCATAGAATACATCATTGTTCATCAATAGACAGTTCATAGTTATCGATAATTATTATAATCGTATAATATCTCATTATAATTGATACAAAAATCTATCTTTACAAATATCACCTATATAATCTTACAAGAGATATTTATTTGTAGTCCTCAATAATTGTAATACCTATTTGAACAATTGGTCAAGTTAATCGCAGGGATAGATTCAACATCAAAACAATATAATATTAAAGCTAAATCCAGGAAGCATCTGACAGCAATGATTACTGCATAAAATCTTTAATTTCTTTACTCTAGTGTGTATTTGTTTATGTATGTATGGAAATGGAACCAAATTCATCTTTCAATAACCCTTAGCTAAGTTCAGTTCGAACTGTCGAGCATCGTGAACACAATTTTTTATAATTACAATGAATTTCACATTAGAAAATGAATTGAAATAATTGTTTTCGTATCAAGGGTGATTACGTACACAGTTATGGTCTGAGGGCGACCATCTAATAAATCTTAAGTTGTGTTTACTCCTCTTGAGGTTCAATTGTCGTTTGTGAGTACATAATGTTGCCTATTGTCTAATAGAACGATAAATGATTACATTTTGGAGTTGTCTTACTTTTGCTATCTCGTCAGACAGTATGAGAGAAAAGCTGAAACAAAATTTACAATTTGTGCCCATGTATTGTTTGTATTGAATTATAAGTCGAGACTGTTTATCTTTTAGCATTTACGAGGTTCCTATACGAGTTAGAACATTTCATTCTTGGAAATTGAATCGTTACTGACTAGAATTTGCATTTTCAATGGCAGATGATACTTGATGATTTCGTTCTCATGTCATTATTGGAAATACATATTTGGGAATTTTCTATTGTTTTTCATTAGGCCATTCAAACAATATTACAATTATTCATTATCAATTATCTAGATTCTTTTCACTCCTATATTTATTACCAAGATATCTCTGCGGATATAGACGTGATTTATCGAGATAACACCACGTATGCATCGAATAATTATGTGATCTATATCAAGCGAACAGGAAGTACTCTAATAATATACAAATGGCAAAATAGATACTGTTTAATATCATGAATATGTAACAAATCGTCTAGGACATTATTGTAGGCAATCAAGTCTGAAAAACACTAATTATATCCATCACTTTCGAAACCATAGTACCAGTAATGTGGTAAATCATCATAATAAAACGCTTTGCGTTACATTCGCGATAGCAAGCGATAAATTATTTCCTCTTGCTTTGTTAAGAATCACGCATATTTCAGCAATTTGCACAAGGGAAATAAACGAGACGCCTGTAAATGATCTTTGCTTTCGTTTTCTATGTTGGTCGTGTCAAAGACGTCTGCAGAGCCATTTCTGCGAAGTTATCAGTACAGAGTTGGAAGAATGTACGACTTCCGCCTAACTGGTACTGTTTACCTTTGAATGTATCACATTAACTGATCTACTGAGAACGACTATTTCTTCACAGAAAGTACGGATTGTATTCATTTGTCGAGAAAAAAACAGAGATAGCCAGGGGGAAAAATATTGTTGATTCTGAATTGGTGAAAATTTTACTTTCATTCAGGATTGAGAGGTAGAAACAGAATCAGTTTCCACCAGTGATAATTACTGGTCGAAACCAATTTTGACGGTGGTCGAAGATATTAGTACAAAATTAACGATTCAATTATTCGGCCACACATCCAGAATTTGCCTGCTAGATCTTCTCAACCTGGTGAAAAGGCAGCAATTCGTCCTGTGGTCATACCAGAGAAAGTAATGACGATGTTCCAAGCCATGGCACAGAGAAATACTTTCAAAAATATTGAGACATGCGGCATACTAACAGGAAAACTAGTGATGGATGAGTTGATCATAACTCATATGATTTTACCAAAGCAGAAAGGAACATCGGATTCTTGTATGACAATGAACGAGGAAGAATTTTTTTGTATTACCAAGATCAACATAATTTAATAACAATAGGTGGATTCATACTCATCCTACGCAAGCAGCATTTATTTCAAGAGTGGATCTTCACACTCATTGTTCCTACCAATTACTGATGCTTGAAGCTATTTCAATAGTATGCTCGCCAAAATATAATGAAACTGGCTTCTTTACATCAACCTCAACCCATGGTTTACAATTCGTTGCAAACTGTCTGAAGAGTGGATTTCATCCACATCCCACGGATCCAACACTTTTCAAAGTTGCTGATCACGCCTGAATTGAGAACAGTGCACCATTAGAAGTTTTGGATTTACGTAACGCCCCAACAATTTTGTAGTATATTCTTTCAAGTAATATATGTTTAACATAAATATATACAAACTTGAATGCAAGTTGCATTATTCTTTGAAAACTAATATGCTAAAATGAAGAAGATGGACATTTGTGTTGAATTGTTGGTGGTAAATTCTGCCCTAGTTTCGACCAGTTTCATTAACCGTCTAAAACTGATATGGACAGTAGTTGAACTTTGAATCCATAATCATCGAAAATCATTAATGAACGAATGACATATCAATGCAAAGGAGTCAAAACTAAATTCATTCACTTCAAGTGGATAATGCTACATTCTTTGGTAAGATAAAGACTTATCTACAAAACAGATAGTTGTCATACGATATCCTCCCATGGAAGAATAGACAAGAATGATCCAAATCGCATATAGCTAGGAGATCTTTCAGCTTTCATGGCTCTGTAGTCAATGAAGAGCAACTGATATGGGTGTTTAGTTTTGCTGAGCTCACTCGAAATTATATCACTATTTTCATATTCACCGGCATTTTCTTGATCAATGATGATTTGAAAATGAAATTGTCATTGCATTATCGAGGCAATGAGATTCTTCATTTCATTCTTTGATTTCGACCTGAACTTCATCTTCTTCATCATCTATTCAAGTGTGATTTCGTATTTACATTATTATAATGTTATTTTATGATAATCGGCAAAGAAAAATACAGGTTTAATTCCATGGAAATATAGTTCTCAGGTTGGTGAATCTGTTACTGTTCTGGGAATTAGTTGTCCATGATGACAAATCATGTTCCCTCTGAGGAAGCTTTTCCTGACAGACGATGTTTGATGGATAATAATAATTTTAGATTTTCGAGCTTATAACCAAAACTGGGAGCGAATAGATTTATCAACCTGATTCAACAATGAAAGACGATATGACAACCATTAAATTTAATCTACTTGATATATCACCAAAATTTATAGTTCCGCTGAGAATTATAATAACATATACTTAACCGTTTTATGTGTTTTGCGTTCAAAACAGATCTTGGTAAGAATACGTTAATTTCAACGGTGATAAAATGAGATGAAATACGATCCGTGTCGAAAGAAGGTTTATATGTGACAACCATAAAATTTATAATATAGCTGTTGAAAGAAAGCAACTCTATTACAAACTAATAAGGACGTCAAATAAAATAGGAGGATAGGCTGAGGTGATTGAATATTTTCAAAACGGTCACAATGTTTTATGATTGATTGTAAATATAAATCACTGATGTTTTGATGGAAAAATATATCAAATGGCACTCCTGAAATAATTTGAATGTGGCTTGGCTTGAAATTATGGCGTTGAATGTTACAAACATGGCATTATTGTGAAAATGGATTGAAAAATGTGGAGTCTAGGATAACAAATAATCATCTCAAGATATATTAAACTATTTTCATTCTTAAGGAATTTGATACACGAAAAAAAGGACGTATTGAGAGAATAATTGGAGAACAGCACGCATACTGTGAGGGAAAGTACAAATCAGAACATAGAAATCAGGCAAAACAATCTTTTTTACTCGATTGATACTGAAGAATTGAAAAAAATACTCTACTGAAAAGTAGGATAAGAATGATTATTGTTGAGAGTTTTTGAATATTTCGTCTACATGAGAATAGGTACACCTTTCGGTATCTTCAATCCAATGGTGACATATTTATAACGGAGATCATGAAGCAAAAGTTTATTTCGGTTCATTCCTTCCACACAGACAAAGGTACCATCACAATAAACAAGTTCAAGGTTGAACAGCTTTTGCTACCTATTCAAAAATGAATTTTTTTTGCTAGGACATGAAAAGTATACTTATTTTTCTAACATTGTGGCAAATATTAGTAGAAAAAGTCTTACATTCCCGGCCAACCCAAGACAAGCCACACGCGATCCGGGAATGTGTCCTTTTCTACGACATTTTTCCGCAAATTTTTCAGAAATAATAGTACAGAAATTAGTATCAATATCAGTTTTGTGAACACTCCGCTGAACTATTCACCAACACATAAATCGTTCCTTAATAAGGACAGGTTCCTGACAGCCGAGCGTTTGCACTCCATAAAAAAAAACGCTTTTCTTTTTGTGGAGAATTTTTATATTTTTGATTTGCATGCCGTTTCGGCAATCATTAATTTATATTATTTCAAGAGGGGCCGAAAAAACACCCCCCCCCCCCCAAACCCCCCCCCCTAAAAAAAAAAAAAAAACAAAAAACCCCCTTATTGACGTAAATGGCATGCATGTAGTTACTACAGCCCAACATAAAAAAATTGTGAAAAAATCGATTGAACATAATTTTTTAAATTCAGGCAAACATTTGAAAAATTCTGTGACTTTTTCGTGCACGCTACTTTATATTTCATTGGTGAATATTATTTTAAGCTAAAATAATTAATGGAAAAACACGAAAATTCCCCACAAAAAGAAAAGCGTTTTTCCTTATGAAGTGCACACTCTCGGCTACCAAGAACCTGTCTATTTTTCATATTTTATAGTTAACTAGCTGACCCGGCCACGCGTTGCTGTGGCTAAAGTTTTTGTTATATTACATTATAGTAAACAATCTAAGAGGAACAATGAGAGAACATCAGTCACGGAGTCCACTATGCTTTTTCACACAGATGGTATTTGTAAAAAAATATGGTGATCTCCTTATTTGATTTTCTACTACTATAACCCTTTAGTACAATGAAATTATTTACGAACAAAGACGAAAATGTTGATGTTGGTATACAAATTCACTCGATTGAGATTTGAAGGGGAAGTACGTTGAACACAATTAATTAAAATGTTCTTACACTTGATATTAAGCAGAAATCAATAGGTACAAAATAAAAATTTATCAGATTTATTATTTCCATTCAATTTCATAACAAATATAAGTATATTACAGTATAATACAGTAAATAACATGTGACGCTTAAACTCATGAATGAGGTAGGCAAGGCAGACAGTCTTAAACTTTTAAACATTAATATCTATTTTTTTGAATTATAAATACTATCAATTTCAATTTAATTTAACACCAATCGGTGCACAATGTTTTTGGTTAACCTGTCTTTAGCTAACACAAATAGATTCGACGGTTTCCCAACACGTGAAGACGCAACATATAGTTGCCAGTGAGAAAAACATGGATTTTCCAAATCTGAACCATTTGTGGTTGTGCATGACCTTCTGCTGTCCTGATTCTTTGAGCTGGATTTCTTGATTCAATTTGTTCTGCCAACTGATGGGCTCAGCAGCGCCATCTATTGATTACTTACTCAACCCAGTCGAAAGGTATCGACATCTTGATTCAATTTGTTCTGCCAACTGATGGGCTCAGCAGCGCCATCTATTGATTACTTACTCAACCCAGTCGAAAGGTATCGACATCTGTTAGAATCATTTGGAGTTAACAGATGATTGTGACTGTCAAATAATAACAGACAAATAATTAGCAATAAATTAAAATTGCGACTATAATTTGAGATTTAAACTATCCTATCTCTCAAGTTGGATCGAACTGCACATGGTGTGCGAATTTTATTATAATCGGTTAAGTGGTTTAGGAGTCCATTGAGGTCAAACATTGTGACACGAGATTTATATATATTAAGAAGATTATCAAGCCTTAAAAAGGCATGCAGTGTAAAATGGGAGAACATCTGTCACCACCTCCTGACCTATAAGTAGCACCGTGATTCACTCGATCAAAGTTTGGAATATCTTTGGGTTATTCTTCGCGAATATGTTGAGGAAACATCTGGTCCTTTGGTCCATTAATTCGTCGAAATAAATCCAAAACTTATGCTTCACAGTAAGGTAAGATCGGGTAAGTGTGAACGCGTTTTTCATGAGTGAAACGTGAAGAAATTTTGTTGCCATTTCTAGCTGTTTCAAAACTTTCAAAATAGAGTAATCTACTCAGAAAGATACATATCATTATTGTGGCGTGACAATTAGAATTCATTGAAGATTTTTTTTTGAACCTTGGATCAGACTTTCCCATAGTTTTGGGGCGAGTGTGAATGCGATACCTCTCTGTACGTTTACCATGAAAATGGGAGAAGTGTGAAAAATTTAAACACCTATAAAATTTTCTTCGATTTTGAAAAATTTAAATATCTCTATTGCTGAAAAAGTCATACAGTTTCGAAAGGTCAAAAGTGAAAATGAACAAAAATGTCTTGAAAATTAGTATTTCCTGTTCTGTATATAATTGGATCAGAAAAAACTTTAACAATGTGTTGGTCCACTAGAACACCTGCGTCATCGATTTCTGCCCATAAGAATTTATTTTTTCCATATTTCAGAATTATTCTGCTTATTATTAGCTCGTCGAATGTTCATCGTTCCTCTTTTTAATTCTTCTATCTCATTGTCGAGGTCTATTTGAAAATAATCTGTGACCCTTCGAGTGTTTTGGCAATATCGAACCATTTGGCATATGGACCCAGAAAAATTTGTAAACGTATACGCGTTAACGAGTTCACACTTTCCCCAACCCATGCGGTCACACTTACCTCGGAAAGCATTTTTATCGGTGGTAAGTGTGATCCATGCCATAAAATTGTTTGGAATGACATACTAATTGAATATAAAGTAAACTAGAATTTTAAATGATACATATTCACGTATAGACATCAAAATTCAAAACAGATATAAATATTTTCAAAAAATACTAATTTACTCATCAAGCACGAAAGAAGGACTATAGTGAATGAATCTGTTGAATTCTAGTATGCAGGGGAACTTTCAACGTAAGTAGATAGGTCAAACAAAGATTTGTAAATGTTTATGTCAGATGGTGCTGAAATTGGTTCATTGGACGCTGATCGAATGCAATTGTTCACACTTGCCCCAAATTCACAATTAGCCGAGATGAGTATATTGGAAATCGCATTACATGTCAGATAGACGTCGAAGTCAATTGATGACACTATCACAGAAGTCTGCGTTTCGGTATCTTCACTCTAAGATGCCTAGGAAACCCTGTTGTATCTACTTAAACCTGAATAATTTTGGGATAAACTTGGCGAAAACCGATTGCTTGATTTCTGAGATCGCAAAAGCTTCAGATCGCTATTGTAGATGGCGATCAGTCAAATACCATATGAAGCTTGATTTTCAGTAGAGAGGAATGTGCAACCGAATATTCTACCACTGTTTATTGTTTGCCTACTGAGATTTTGACAGCCCTGACAGCCAATCAAATGCGTTTTAGAAAACGTGCATGTAACGTGGAAACCTACCGTTAACAACCTGTCAATACTGTCACTGTCACCTGCTACCTCTACAAGTTTTTAGTGTTTTCATATCAGTTTGTAAGACTAGACTCTGATTCCGAGAAAATTTACTTTGCCCATTCACCTGAGAATGTACAACAAAGTTCATGTTAGTGTAATGAAAGTGATAGACTGTCTTGGACTTGGAATTGGGGATACACACATCAGTTATGCAACGGTTCAAAATACGTATCACATCGATATTTCCTTTATTTAAACAAAACTTTGTTTCCAAATATCTCATTGATAAGAGCTACAGATATTTCCTCCTCGATATAAGACTTTCGCTCAAGCTGAAACGAATAAAATCAGCTACAACCTTACATTCATGTTATTATTCTGGGGCGATTTGTTTTGTACTTACCTTAGGTACTAAAGAAGAATATTTGGATTCCCAGATTTTGACTGACCACACAAAATACGGAATCTACACATCGTGAAAAAGTACTTTTAATAACTTCAAAACCTATTCCACTTATATAGACTTTCAAACACTGTTGAATGCGAAGAAATGATTTCAGAGTTTTCATTGACAACAATAAACCTCAAAGTTACGTCAATCTGACAAAACCGACATTTGACAGATTTTCGAAAATGCTCATATAACGCCCCCTATACAAAAATTAGAAAGCTTTTGTAATCGTCGATTGTTTTTCGCCAAGAAATTCTAAACAATATCGAATCACTAGATACACCAGGGTTTCCTAGGCATCTTACTTCACTCTCAGTTGGAACAAAATAACTGTCGTGAGCGCCTTTGATGGTTGTTGGCCCTAATATTCATAATATCACGCAGGAAGACAGCTGTATCATTTTCCGTGCATTCCGTGGCCCCATCCATACATCAATAGCACGAATTTAATCTGCCGCTAGCTGTCACAGTGTCATTCTTTGAATATTTCGTCAAGAATCACGATATCCATTAATCACAAGTGAATAATGAAATCATTATTCGCTACCATCACTTTGATGGTTGTGCATTGTACCATCAATATGATGGTAGTGGATAATGATTTCATCATTCACTAGTGATTAATGGATATCGTAATTCTTGCAGAAACACATGCATTATGAATATTTTTTATATTTTCGTTAAATTTTTTGATATCATTGATATTTCTCAGGCATTCGAACAGACTATTATGGGTTTGGATTTTGATGAAGTGTAATATTTTATTTTCAATATTGCTTTCAAAATGTATGGTTTATACAATAGTCGTGGACGAAGTATAGTGTCCTATTCGCGTATTATGGTTACTATTCTCTCGCAGTAGGCCACTCGCCTGCGGCTCGTGGCCGTAAACTTCACCTCGTGAATAATAGCCGTCATTATACGTTCGTTGAATAATATACCATTATTTACGACTTATACATATTGTAAGTATTATAAGTACTGTTTGAACGTCATTATTCTGTGGTTGATCGATATTTGTTCCGTAGTTTTCTGGGTTTCTAACCTACCACAATCTGAAAAAATTAGAATTGATATTGGAATCTGTACAAGTGTAGAAGGGCAGATTTTTAATCTACCCCGAAAAGTTGCTGCGTCAATTGAGCAACAGTTCTTTCTGGATAGAACAAGCCCAATTAGTCAGCAACTCGTATTATTACAAAGATTGTCAACAAGAGATATTTGCATTTGAACAGGAATTTGCGTATGAGTTCTGAGAACGGAAACAGATTTTAAGAATGTTCATATGAATATTAGTTCTAATTATTTTTTCGATAGGAAAAATTTGAGTTATACGAAAAAGTTGCTGACTAATTGGACTTGTTCTATACAGGAAGACTTGTTTTTCAATAGACGCAGCAACTTTTCGGGTTAGAATAAAAATCTGCCCTTCTACATTTGCATAGATTCCAAAATAGTCATTCTTGTTTTTCAAGATTGTGGTAGTTTACAAACCCAGAAAACTTCGGAACAAGTATTTTATTTATGGTTTCTGCAGTATAATACCATATATTATTCCCTTAGGCTATAATGGCGAGGGTTTAACAGTAATAGTCTTCATTCCCTCTTGTAGTCCTAACACAAAATTTCTCGAATTGAATATTACCATGGAAACGATATAACTCTTTGAACTGATCTAACTGTTTTCTTTTTATGTTGTATTGTATTATATTTATTTTAGTATGTCCCTGTTATAAACATTTATGTTTCTTGGGATAAATAAAGATATTATATTATTAAAAAAAAAAAAACTCCAAAGTGTCAGTGTCAAACGCGTTTGTCGTGTTTGTGTATTTGTATTGAGATGAATAAAACCGAAGAATAATTTATTTATGATGAATAAACTAGTCGTGAATAAAGTAGAGTATACTACTAGCAATAACGACTATTATTCTCTTGGAATATTACTCCGTCGCTGCTGACGTAGCTCGGTTCGTAAGAGTTCCTCCAGAATAATAGCTGTCATTATTGACTCGTGGAATAGGCGATTCATGCTAAGGAATACGCCATTTACCGTGTACGAACATAACTAACGCATGGGCCATAGAATCGTTTGTTTACATTTTTCGCCATATGATTACTGTTCAATTTAGGTAACAAGATAAGCTTATTATTATTTATTGTACGATTCTCAAAAGGGTACCTACCTAATATTTGTCCTTCTGTTCAAATGAAATTACGGGTTAAATTGCATCTAATTGAATTATTTACCTAGAAATATTATTATTGTACGATTCTCAGAAGGGTACCTACCTAATATTTGTCCTTCTGTTCAAATGAAATTACGGGTTAAATTACGTCTAATTGAATTATTCACCTAGAAATATTATAAATTGCCTTATTATTCAGGTTTAAAATAGGTTACATTATTTAAGCTCAGTTGTATTATATAAAAATCACTTCTTATTAACATCTCGAGACGAGCAGTCACTTAATACAGTCCACTTATATCTCTTTATCTGGCATTTGAAATTAAAATATTGGAAGCCTTTGCCCGTGTTTTACTTTCGAGTTGCCATTAAATCTCAACATAAAGTTCAATTTGTTCAACATAGAAGTGTTTGGTGGTTGCTTGAAGTCGATCATATTCATTGAAAATATGAATCATTATTGTAAACTTTTCCTAGAGATCAATTACCCTAACACCAAACTGATATTTTCGCACTCTACGCGCGTTTCGCTAACAAGATTAGCATCTTCAGGAGAAGAAAATTGATACTACTTTCTTCTCCTGAAGATGCTAACCTTGTTAGCGAAACGCGCGTCGAGTGCGAAAATATCAGTTTGGTGTTTAAACTTTTACTCCAAAGGTTCCAAAACTCATCGTTTATGAATCATTATTGATGTGTATGTGTACCTCACTGCTCTTCTTGGGCGAAGAAAAATCCGGAAATCAGTTTTCATACCTTCCCAAAAGCAGGCAAACCCAGTGTTATATTCGAAACCAAGATAGGTAACAAAGAGTTGATGGACAGAAGGAAAGTGTGGATTAAAAAGTACTTCAAGATTGGGAAGCCAGTTTCAGAACATATGAGAGAATGTTCTTTACACTTTACTGAACAGGATGGGGGGTTCCGCCCCCATCACTTTTTGTATAAAACACTTCGTCCTTATATTATATTCGAAACTTTTCAACTTGAAGTTTTACATTTAACAATTATATTGTCCAGAATTAAATCGGCAAAATACTCGAACACTATTAACTTATACACAAAGATAGAAAAAACAATGCAGAGCCAAGTAAACGAAATAAACACTTCGAAAAGTCAAGATAAAACGGAGATAATTAAGATGTCTCCTTAGAAATAATCAATGCTTTCATACGATGTAAACAAACAGGTATGGCCCATGGAGTAGTTCCAATTTCTACCGTTCTAGCGCAACGTTCTTAATCTCAGTCGCCTATAATCTAGTATTATATAAGGATAAAGGATATAATTAAAACTGTGATATATTCCAGATCCGCAACAGGGGGTCGACGATGACGACTCCCAAGAAGCCGGAAGTTCGCGTGCACAGTACGTCTCAGCGAATTGCGTGGTTTTTACCCATTACCAAGGTGACGCGGCCTCCGTAGTCGACGAACACTTTTCAAGAGCCCTAGACAAGACGTCGACTCACACGAAGGGTAAGAGTCATTATCATTTCAACGGAAAAGTCTCACCCTGTAAAGTTCTACAATTATTTTTCCAAACTTCATATATGAATGATGGCAGCAGAAACCATTGAACAGATTTACTGTACCTCTAAGATTTTTATTTGAAATGATTGAAAGAAAATACCGACCTTCACAATATAAAATAAAGAAAGAAAATATGAAAGCGCAAATAAGCAGGAGAATCTGTATTTTACAAACATACTAATTTGGGATAATGAAGAATTCACCAGAAATTGTAAGCATTCACGACCAGAAACTAATGAATTGTTAGGTATTTCCGGGTTTCTGAGCCGTGATCTGCAAGTTTTTGAGCCTGGAGTTTCGTCTGCGATATGGCATTGGTTGAAGTGTCCTTCCTGCTGCGAGGCTCTGATTGAATGCGGTTTAATTGATAATTCTATATTCAGTGAATGACTGGATATCGGACCGTCAATTTTTAGCCCTAATCGATTTTTCAGAATCCTTTTCTCTGTCAATGGAAGAGTCCTTGCGTTTTGAACCGCTGGCATTTATGTTATGTTATGATGTTATGTTCTATGAATGTTGAGACCTTCTTTGCGATTGAAATTGTTTCTATCGTTATAAAATTCGATGGTCAGAAGTTTTGATTCAGATACTATGCTTGAAAGTTTTCTTATCTGTAAAGCGTGTAAATATCAATATATATTTTTTAACTCTCTTTTCGTACGCACGAGTGCTTTCGACAAAAATAAAAAATGTAAATTCCAAACCAGTCCAATTTTAATTCATAATTTCATAGGAAATATATTCATAGTAGTCATCAATTCAGTCATAATTCAAAATTATCTAAAAATATTTCCGATGCTTGTGTTGCGCAGTTTGTTTTTTTTTCTGTTACTAGAACAACTTTTTTTCGTCGGCAGTAGTAAACAGTTTCAGCTGTTGAGGTTTTGGGTTCTCGCGGACTGCAAGTTCGAACTATTATTCACTTATTATCTCTAAGTTTTATCAAAATAAAACGGTATTTTCTCTAGTATAGATTGCAAATCATAAAGGAAAATCTGTAGTACTTCCAACTATAACAGCACACACTTTTCAGCGACTTGTTTCATTAGTTCACTGTTTTAAATTTGTAGCAGAAGAATAAAAAATCGAATAAATAATATTATGCATTTAGTTTGTGGCTTGTATTTCATGTCGGTTTTTGATAATGGCAGGTATTCTGGAAAGCTTGAAGTAGATCGCGCTAGTTGTATCGGGATTCATTTCAACTGTCACTTGTCAGGTTATGCAAAATATCATTCATTGGGGCAGCTGTCATTTCTAATTATGTTTTTGATCATTGACATTAGATAGGGTATTTTATACTTTTGATTTCGTCGTTAATGAATCGATCGAACTGACGAATACAAAATATCATTAACGATTCGTTTTGATTCATTTGACCTAAATGATTTCATCGTCTTCGCACAGAGCCGACATAATTCTGAGTTATGTGATAGCCGTCCGGTAAAAACCATATAGGGAAATGCTGCTTTTTATTTTCCAATGATCTTCAAACAAAACATTCATACGAAAATTTTTCTCCAGTAATTCCTATGTTGTATATGATGACAATTTTCCAACTAGAAAGTATCGAGACGAAGAACAACGTTGTTTATCAGAAAATTGTAATGAACCACAGTTTTTGTGTTATCATGAGCGACAGATAGAACAAAAGTAATGGAAATAGTGGAATGAGTTGTGGAGGGAACCTAACGATCAAGAATATAGTATATTCTTGAGAGTTACGTTTCCTTGTATGTAAACACAGATCGTTTTATGGTGCAAGGGAGAGTATGACATATAGTTATTTTTTATCTCGAAAGTCATGCTGCAACATCCCTTCCCATAAGAGTATTCCAAACTTGACCTATAGTCAATGAACAAGCCTTCCTTTTCATTTGATTCTATAGATCAATGTTGGATGCATCTTCTGGAAAAGGAAGATGAACTGGAAAGATTCAGTTCAAAGTAGGCTGTGTCAGATTCAGCACTTGGTAGAACTCTCGGTAGAACTATTCATGAATTAGTCATGCCAATGTCTCATTCAGACACTAGCCACCAGGAACTCGAATATCATAAGGGAGGCTTGAAAAAGAAAGCAGACTAGCTTCCAGAACGTCGCTAAGGAGAAGTATATGCATTTTTCAATAGATTTTTCAAAATCGATCTCCACACTCACAGAAATACGATACGTAACTGACAAAATGGTAAATTCTGCTCCTTTATAAAATTGTAGTTAGGAAAATATACCAATTTCATCTGACAACAAAAGATCTAGGAAAACAAAGGCCTTCTACCCCTTGGGAGAGAAAACGTAAAAAATGGATATCATGACATGTCAACACACACAAACAATATTCAATAAACAAAGACTCTGGAAATACCGTTGAAACATTCTCCAAAAGTTGCCCATGGACTCTACCAGCTAAAACCGACGACCAAAGTGTCATTATATCAACCTCGGAAAATTCAAAGCACGCCGTTGACATTGACTGAATTCCCGAAAAGCAACAAATTTGGCCCAATTAAAGCTAGTGTGGATTCCTGAGAAGCGGTAAGGCATCGATAAAGGAATCTTATCTGCGATGGCAGGACATTATTCGTTGATCGAGCCATAGGTGAGCAAACGACACAAACTTGTTTACCGTCGCCGGCGGAACAAGGACAGACGACGAAGAGAACGTCGCTCCTTTTCAGCGACGCGGTGATTTATACGAAATGATATCTGATTATTTTTTATTTCTGAATGTTAACTTCAGTTTTATATTGTCGATTATCCTTTGAGGAGGCCGCGAGGCTCCCGATTCCCACACTCGGCCAACTTCTGGTGATGAATGTCCTCACTCCTCATCCTTGCTGGTCGCATACCTGCAACTATGCCTTGCTGAATTGCTAGCTGGCCCGGTCAACCCGTTTTTCTATTTATTGGCGAGTTTTGTCCTTCGCAAAAATTCTATCGCGTTGAGTGGTATTTTTTGTTTTGGCTTTTCGGACCGGCAAATGGGGTAATGTTCGATTAATAGAACAGTGGATGCTAATTGGAGATGAACTAATTGCCTTCCAATTAATTGACGCTGGTATCACTACTTTGGTTCGGGTTTGATGGCCGTCCAAAAACCTCGGCCTCAGCTTTAACCATGTTGTTGATTAACGCTGGCTTCCTTGTAGAAAGAAGTGAATGAGTACTTACATTCCAGCAATCCACATCAGTATGTTATCAAGAGTTGGATTGGAGCATTGAACACGTTGGACTCTGCCAAAACAACTTTTTATCCAATAAATGTATCCTTCCTCTAAAATGGCAATCTTTAGGAGTCGAAACTGATTATAACTGAGAATAAGCACCAGGTTTCACTCTTTGAGGTGTGACCCTGCCACAATAATAACAAGGAACATCATCTGAATACCAGCTGATATCATGGTTGCTTCTCAATCCTTCACTTTATCTCAGATTTGATAAATATACATGATTGTTGGAAGTATATTCTTCTCCTTTGAATTGTTTTGAAAGTGTCCTCTTCAAAGTGTACACCTTATCTTACGCAACAAATAACATCTCATAATTCAAAGTACCCTTGTTTACATCTCTTCTGTTCATCTAACTAAATCTTATAGATCGAAAGAAGAAAGTAAAAGGTAAGAGTTTGAAAAGAAGTGTTGTGAGAAAATCAAAGAGAAAGTCATCAAAATATAATATATTATCGGTGTATTTCGGGCTTGATGACCGTGGTCTTGGATATCACCAAAAAGATTGACTGCAGCCGTGAAAGCCTACATTTTTTTCATAGACCCCCAAGTAATTTGATTCTAATGGAAGGATTTTCGAAATTTCGATAATCAGACAGTCGCTCCTATATATTAAATACACGCGAACAGCTAGCTTGTTTTCCCAATCAGTAGGTAATGAATATGTACCTTGTCCCCAATCAAGTTTACTCCAATTGTCCCTTTGCGCGTTTACTTTCAGTTTTGACGCGTAGATTTGTCAGAGTATATAATTTATAGATAATCATTATAATAATTATTTTTATCTACTCCCGTACTATTATAATACACTTATATGCTCATAACTCGTTTTATAATGAAATCCATTACGATACAGATTTTCATTACGATACACATTTTCAACCAATAGAAACCCATTATTTTTCAATCAAGCGTGATGTGCAAGCTTTGCATTTTGACGTTTGTCGAGTCAAAATCAGTAGGTATTGAATTTTTGGAGAATTTAGTCAATTTTCGATAATAGTATGGAAATGTTTTATAGCAGTGATAAAGAAGAATTACCAGCGACTTCTCCACATATGTCTTAGATGAGAAAAAAATACAATCGAAGGAATTATATTTTTCACCAAATGAACTATCTTGGCCGTGTGGTCAATGGCGCCGGCAGTGATCAGAAACGTCCGAGTTCAATTCCTGACCTCGGCAGAGACTTTTTTCCATTTTTTTTCACTTCATTTATCATTGTTGTATTATCCGTGGTTATACCATTATTATAATTTTGTAGAATTTTTCAAAGAAATACCATTGATAACCTACTATTATTGTGTTCAATATAAATACCTAATAATATAATATTTATAGTTATTTATTGGGTGTAGATAAAATAGCGTATGCAACTCTCATGTAATGGTTATTAATACACTCTCATAAACCATACGAAACTCACCTTCGGCTCGTTTCGTATCCCGGTTTATGCTCATGTATTAATAACCATCAATACACGATCGTTGCATAATACTCTATTATAATTATTATTATAATCATCCATTTACTGAAGTTATTAAGAAATCAAATTTGTTCACTGTCACTAGAACGATTTGGATTACAAAATGATCCGATTCTGAGGGTCCTAAATAAATTCATCTAGAAACGTTTCCATCAATTTATATTATTTCTACGAATAAGGCCATTTCCACTTCAAAAACTATATTGAATTCAATGTTTGTCTCACCTAATAGGGTTGTTTACATGTTTAAGAGAAAAGTCGAACATATAGTGAAAGTTCGAGCTATTATTTTTAACAAAGATAATTTCAAACCTCATTCAACCAAACTCATCAAAGCTTTCCGTCGGATAGCTACTGACATTTCTATTATTTGTTCCAATTTTTTCTGCGGTATTTTGCTCTTTCGCAATTATATTTTCCCCAGTGCTATTTCCTCCATCCATTTTTCAATTGCTTCATATTATTTATATTCTGGAAACAATTTTATCATTGATAATTGTGTTATAAAATATATGCGAAAATACAAGTTAAATATCCGTGTTATATGATGTAAAAAAAGTTTAAATAAATTTCAAAATACTAATAGTTGTTAACGATTCGGAAACCAATGACGTCTCCATTTTCAAAACTATACTTCACCCTTCTTTCTCTCCTGTAATTTTTCTGGAAAATCTGTTGAAGATGTGAGATGTGACATAATATTTTGTCTTTCGGGATGGGCAGCCAGGTACTATTACTATCCTTGCATCTCAGTATCATTCCGTTTGACAGTGTGACCTCAATCGGAAGTAAGATTGTGTTCTGGTATAATTTAAAACCACGAAGCTCTCTGTTCCTGATGTACATAATTGTGTTCTCTCTTCCGCAATCCCAAACATTCATTCTATCTAAATATCATCCCGATTAACTGAAAGCCCAGAAGACGCGATGGTCTCAATTCAACAAATGAGAAAAAAGTATCAATATTGAACAAAAAAGCTGGACTATCCAATCAATCAACCACTTATTTTAGGATGTTGTTAGGATCAGTATCTTCAACCTTGGAGGTGGTTCGCTGCTTCTGTTGACATTTGCTCTTATTTTTCCTCACTTTGAGTCTTTCTTTCCGACAAAAAAGAAAGCAATTTTCAAGGTAAATACACGAGCACTTGGTTCTGATACGATTCAAACTTTTGGTATCAAAAATAGGAATAGGATATTTCTGATTACTCAATACATGATCATTGTTTCATCACTCGAATATGAGGAAATTCAATTCATAAACAAAAAGGTGTGTTGATCAAGAACTGGCAAAAATCAAGAAAGTTTCAAGATGAATGCAACTAACGATCATAAGGAGAAGCATTATTCCTGCAGTAATGAAGTGTAATACTATTCGTATTAACACTATCATCGTCATAAACTACAAGAGCAATTGTTAAAATTTTTATAGCACTATTATTTTTTGAAAAAAGCTCTATTGCTGATGTTTATTCCATTTCAACTTTATTTCTTTCAACATCTGGGTGCTCTTCAGCAAAAACCTTTCGATTGCGATGTGTTTCTCATTTCTCTAATATTTTGTGACTTCAAGAATTGGTCATTTGCTAATACTGTCGCCAAAAATGTCACTTCTAGTTCATTTCCCTCTTCAACCAAAGATGGGTCACAAGCCACCAACCGCCCAACAAAAAGCAAATATATTCGCAAATATGTTTGCTAGAAATTCTTCACTGGACTCATCGGGAAAAGATCCTCCGAATATCACGCCAGTCGGCATTCATATGCCTGAGATAATTTTTCACCAAACAAATATAAGAAATATTTAAATGGACCTGAAAACGAATAAGGCTTGCGGATCTGATGGAATTCCAGCAATTTTTCTGAAAGCATGTGCCCTCGAATTGTCACCAGTACTTTGCGAATTATTCAACCTTTCATATAAATTTGGGGTTTTTCCTATGTCCTGGAGGACAGCAAGAGTTCAGCCAGTTTCTAAATAAGGGAAGAAAACTTTACCTTGTCATTACAGACCAATTGCATTGCTTTCTATCATTTCCAAAGTCATAGAAAAAGCAATCAATATGAAGCTTATCAAATATCTAGAGAAATCAGGAATAATCAATGATCGACAATACGGATTTCGCCATTAACGATCAACCAGTGACTTATTGGCTCATGTTTCTTATATTTGGCAGCATTCAATCGAAAATTTCGGAGAAACGATAGCTGTTGCACTTGATATTTCAAAAGCGTTTTATCGAGTTTGGCATCGAGGCTTCCTTTCTAAACTGCCGTCTTATGATTTGCCTCCTCAGTTGTGTGCTTTGTTGAAGAGTTTCTTGTATGATAGATCTCTGTATGTGGTTGATAATGGAGTATCATCTGATATTCTCCCAATGAATGCAGGTGTTCCACGGGGTTCAGTTCTGGCGCCTACTTTGTTTCTACTTCATATTAATGATATGCTCGAGAAAACATCTTGTTCGGTATATAGTTTTGCGGACGACAGTACTCTTCATACTAGTTTCTCCTCCAGAGTCCCCATACCAGCTCGAGAAACAAAAATTCAAAGAAACATTCACGTCAATGAAATTAAAGATGACTTGGTGAAAATAATAAAATGGGGAAAACCCAGGTATATCTCTTTTCAAGGAAAGCTGATCTATCATCATCTGTTATTCAGATACTTCACTTCTCGTCAGCTTCTAATGATCTACAAGGCTCAGATACGACCTTTCTTGGAATATGGTTCTCATGTGTGGGGTCCGGCACCAAAATATCATTGAAGCTTCTCGATTCTACTCAGAGAAAAGCAATCCCTCTTGTTGGTGATTCTTCGCTCACAGACTCGTTCACTTTATTGGAACATCGTAGAAGGGTCGGAGACTTGTCTCTCTTCTATAGATATTTCCACGGTCGGTGCTCTTCTGAATTGTTATCAATTGTTCCACCCTTGGCAATATCTACAGGGATTATTCGACTCGAGTACAGAATCCCACCCCTTCGTTGTGAAATCAAGAGACCTGTCGAACCTCTCTTGGTCAGGGATCTTTTTTCAATACAACAGCTGAGCTTTACAAACTCCAAATATTCAAAGTGAATGTTAATTCGTATCTCCTGTCCCTTGATTCACGCGGTGTTTTTTGAACATTACAGGGCTTCCCATTTCATCTGAATCTGCATATAAGAAAAATTTCGTCATCATTTCTGTTAATTTTTCTCTGTTCA
This sequence comes from Zygogramma bicolorata, assembly GCA_032362365.1. Classification (NCBI taxonomy): domain Eukaryota; kingdom Metazoa; phylum Arthropoda; class Insecta; order Coleoptera; family Chrysomelidae; genus Zygogramma; species Zygogramma bicolorata. The sequence continues at coordinate 813,870 of JAVJAQ010000698.1, forward strand.
ATCCACATTACCGCTGACCAGTTTATACCGCGGACAGCGCACACTACAAGAAGTAATGTCTCGAAAGAAAGCAAAAGAAACACCGAAGGACGAGGAAGAAGTAGCCGCGGCATTGTACACGGTCGCAGCCTACTCGATAGCCATCTCGGTCGAGAGCAGCGACCAAATATTTTTACATTCTGATGGATTTATGAAAGTAATTACGGTAGTGAAATGACATAAATAACAAATGATTTATCTGAAAAGAGGTTTGGACATGTGCTGCTTGCTCTCGGGGACCTTTAGAGCTTTTTTAATTAATGATCGTTTTAAAATGTCTCAAACGGTGACACAACATAAATATTTACCATAATGAATAGATTCGAATTTCTGAAGATGAAAACGATATGGGATCTTTTTCTTTTCACGAGTTTTTACCACATGCGGATATATATACTCTGCGATTTGTTAAGTAGCTGCGGCATTTAAATACATTTGAATAATGTCGCTACAACTGTTTTTCAAGGTGGAAGGCTTATGCATATTATGGTCGAATGTTGTATCGGGTGTTGAGTCAATGACTTGGAGTCCGGAGCTCTTCTGAAAGGTTGGATGAGAATTGACTACAAGAATAGGTAATTTCAAATGTTCGCTGGTCTTCCTTAAGTTTCAAACACTTTTGAAATATTTTTTTATTCACATTTGTTAGGAATCACAAACTACACATGCTGCAATAATTAGTATGCTTTGTGTTTCCTGAGTGTCTGAAAAGATAACAGAGATTGACAATAGGTCAAATATTAGAACATTCAACACATCAAATACTGAAACATACTAAACCAACTAAGAACACAACAGAAAACACAAAGAAATGTATCAATCAAATTCGTTTATTATGCGGTCAAATATCAAGACCTTCAGAAGTGCGACAAAGTAAACGCAAGATGTACATCGTGAACAGACCGAATTTTTGAATTATCAAAACACATTTTCACCGCAGATGGAGATTACACAGTAGATTGGAATGCCACTCAAACGATGGCAAGGGGAAGCAATGACCGGAATTGAAAATTTAAGGAATCTGCCTATATCATGCTAGCTGAGGAAACTGGCATCTCCAAAGACAACATTGTTGTTAAATCTCAGAGTTCGGACATATTTCCAAAAAGAAGCATCATGCGAAAGACTGGGGTTCGAATCCCCGCCAGGCCACCGTGCTGGGTAATCGCACGTTAAAAGGTAAGACCTCGTTAATCCATTGCTCGCACAAGTTTCGACTTCTAAGGGTTGACGTTCGTCAGCTGGCAACAACATAAATCAGTATCGAGAACGGAAGAATGTGGTTTCCGAAACAACAACGATAAGTATTTTTATAAATAAGTATTGGTTCTTGTATTGTTTTGAGGGGCAAATTTAAGTTATGAAAAAGTTGCTGACAAATTGGTCGTATTTCATCAGAAAGCAACTGTTTTTTCATTAGCGCAGCAACTTTTTTGATTAGAAGTCGGCCCTTCTACACCAAAAAAAAACACTAACAAAAAAATTCACCCACCACAAATTGATGAAATTCAAATAGTTCTTTCATAATACCGAGCATTTTTGTTCAGGTATTTTTGTTAATCAAAACACTCCTACCGAGCATTATGAACAATAAACTACCATCTGCAATACAGTCCACTTTTGGAGGCGATCAGGCCTAACATAAAAACGGTATCATACCAAATTGTTCCAAATCATACAGGAAGCTTGATGAAAAATCTGATGCAAAGTTTTGTGTTGACCCTCACCTACAGTATTCCAGCTCTTCAGCATTCTTAAAGTTGAATTTTGTCTTTTTGGTTAGACCACAATCCTTCATAGAAAATTGTTTTTTTTTAAATTGTTCTTTTCCGTTAACCAGTTGACGAACGTCAACCCTCAGAAGTCGAAACTCGTGCGAGTAATGGATCAACAAGGCTTTACCTTTCAACGTGCGATTACCCAGCACGGTGGCTGGTGGGGAATCGAACCCCGGTTGTCCGCTTGAAAGGCGAATGTGCTAACCTCTACACTACCGAGAACCATAAAGGAATTCAACTTCTGTTTACTTTACCTCATTTTCATAGAATCGTTTTTCTAGTGGTATATTTTTCTTCTGCATATGTCAATCTGCTTATCGAAAAGTGCGTCGAGGGCGCTTGTTTACATTTTGGCGTTCGAGTAATTGATCCCTATCAGAAGTTTTTATTTCCACACTGAAAATAATAATAATACCACTCATCAATCATCATGGGAGCGCTCAAACCCTTGGTAGTTACAACTTAGAAAGAAATAGTAAGCTAAAGCTTCATATTCCAATTAAGATTATGGTCAACAAGTATGGGCTTATATAGTTATATAGTTCGGTCTTATATCGAACATCAATTGATGGGATATTTAAAGGACGAGTTCTTTGATAGGTCCCATAGAGTTCCTTCATGAAGGAGAATGCGGGTAGAACCTCTATTCCTCACATTACAGCGTATTGTGAGATTAACCCAAGAAATTCATAATTCCGAAAGACGTAATTTCGAAAGAGATCCTCAGAAAGGCAGATTTTTTTGTGGTATTAACGAAAATACTACATGGTGATACATATTAGAATACAGTAATTACCTGAGTATTATTTTTGAATGACACGCCCGGTATAATTATTACGTTTTTCGAATCCAAAAGATGGACGAATATGAGTACTCATACGTGTTTTTGATTTGACGTACAAAAATCCTTAATCCCAATTCATGGTAGATATTTGATTGATTTTCTCTGAACTACTCGGATTAAGACTGAAACAATTTTTTCCTGCACAACCGTTGCCAATGGCCGCGTCATTACAATTACCATGATAATTATTTACCTACTCATAATTAAACACGACTCGTTCAATTGCTTTTCATGTCATTACATGATTTTTCTGTTATTCCAATTGATTATAACTATTTACAATGTGACAATGACAATTCTTAGCGGTAATATCTGCTACCTCGTTGTTTGGAATTCTTGACATACGTACCAGTAATAAGTATCACCAAGGAATGTATCGGGATGAGAAATGAATGCTTGGAATACTTGAGAAAGTGCCAACATTTCATTTCATTCAAAACATATAAATTATTGATAACTATTAAAGGATATTTCGGGAGAACTTATGCCAGCAATATTACTATTTTTTGGTTATTCAATCAATTTATTTCGTTCTAATCAAGTTTCATATAGAGCTTCTATTCAATTTCCTTTCAAATATTATTAGTCGTTTCATTTTTGGTATAGTCTTTCCTCCGTTCTGTTGAGTTTGGAGACCTGTCTCTGCATCATAATTTACTTAATTTTATATGGATAGGCATTGTCAGGATTTCATTAAACGATTTCTGATCCTGCTGCAACCACATTTTCTTAAAGAGAATGAGTTGTCAGCTATTGCCGTATTGATTAATGGTGATCCTAGCTCCAAAAGAAGGAAACGGACTGACTCAAGATGAGTATTGTCAAACCTCATCTCATGGGCTCAGTGTTGTTATTTATCTTTGAGGCTATTCAAATATTCAACACCCTGTACCGTACAGTGTATTTTGAGTCAGGTTTATATATTTGACATGGATTTTGTGAAGTTTCCTTCATAGTGAAATGTGTGGAATTTGTGATATAATGTTTCATTTGTTTTCGCAACGTCTTCCTCCTTATTGTTGTCGCTGAGTTCCCAAATAATGGTTGGGATTATTCATGTAATCATGTAATATAGAAATATAGAATTCATGATAAAATCTTTAGGGTCTTTCAGGACCTGTTTCACGATGTCGGGTGACTCAATAGTTAGACATAATCCATGGGTTTAGTTATTATCAAGTGTTTCAGTCGATGTGGTCAAGTATTGGGTTTGATGGAGTAGTTACCTAGAAGGTTGTCGACTAAGTGACCATGAAGATCATCATACTTTTTGAAATTGACCCGTGGAATACGGTGCTGGGACTAACTAAGAATAACAGCTATGTTCTTCTGCTCGCTGCATATATATATTTTTTGCAGATAATGCAGCTCGAGTGATGTAATTTGAAATGTTACTGTGCACAGTAGATTAGCTAGTGGTATAAATGCATTACTTTTTATTTTGATTTTTCTACTTGAATGTGTTTGACATTATTCCTTGCTGATTGGTGATGGTTCGGACTTCCATTGTCTATATTATTAACTCTATTGAAACCTGTCGCTAAGAACGAAAGGATAAGAATACAAATCGCAATCAAATTCAAACAAAAGGTTGAAATTCATTTTTTGGTCAAAAATAAAATCAAAGGTTTGATTGATCAAAAAAATAATTTTGTAATAAAAAAATTGAGATATCGAATATGAAATATTTGTCGAAAAGAAATGTAAATAATTAAATAAATGAAATGATATTGTAACAACAAAAATGTGATATCGAATGTGAAATATCAGCCAGGAAATACAAATAAAGAAATAAATGAAATAGTATGAATAAATGTTCAAACCAAGTTTCAAGCTAAGAAAAATGAATGAAATAGTATGAATATATGTTTAAACCGGTTGCTAAAAAAAATTAAAATATCGGTGATGACACATTAACATTTTTTTGACTAATATTTCATATTCGATATCTCAATTTTTTGTTCACCACATTATTTTCTTTGATCAAACAAACCTTTAATTTTATTTTTGTCCAAAAAATCCATTTTAACTTCTTGTTTGGATTTGATTACCTTATTTGATTTTATCCTTTCATTCTTAGCAACAGGTTTCATTTGGGTTAATAAGAAAGACAATGGAAGTTCCATCCATTACCATGCTTTCGATGAAATGACTTATTTGATGTTGAATAAATTGAAATCTGGTGAAAAAATTCATATTCACTCTGAAGGTTTCGACCATACATGGTATCGATGAAATACATTTGTCATTTTTGAAGATCGAATTTGTTTTCTTCATTGAGGGATCTGACGATTGGTCAGTTATTTCACTCGAATTTTTTTCGTAATTTGTTTAAATTTTATTTCATTCATGCATATAATGAAAAAGTGAAAAACTCAAAGAATTGAAAAAAGGTAATGTAGGAAATAATGAATTGATAGAAACAATATCAAAATAGCTTAATGAGAAAATTTCAAATGGAATCTTAAAAAGTAAATAAAATTAAACTAATAAAAAAAAATTAAAATTTGTGAACAAAAATTATGAAAACCATGGTTTCTCACTCCTTCGCCCAAATAATCTTGAACTATCAAAATATAAAAGAAATTTCATCGATATTTGAATTTGAAATGAATGACAATGAAAATATACCATGAAATAATAAAAACTGAAAAATTATAGAAAATTGAATTTAATTTAAAATGAGTTGTTGGGAATAGAAATGGTTAGAAAATAAAGTTGAAAAGGAATGATAAAAAATGAAGAAATAAAAATGCAATAATGAAAAATGAAGAAATTGAACCAAAACGAAAACGGAAAAATAAAAAACAAAAATTTTTCGAATCACTACTCAAATTGACAAACAAGCACAGACAATAAGATATCGTTTCGTATTCCAGAATGTTCACCGATGTCCGCTCGAAACTTTCCCCCCTCCTTCTGGAACAGCCAGCACTACAGCGGCGCTGCCGGCAGTGCCCACCACGCTGCGGATCTTTACTCGGAGCACTACCACCCCGGCGACGCTTGGTACCAGTACAGCCAGCACCACCGGGCTGTGCACGACTACCACCACCACAACATGGCCGCCCAGTACGGCGGCCTCCTTCTGCCGGGATCTAGGCTGCACATGGGATCGCACGCTCCCTGCAAAGCGATGGACTGGCAGCACCCCTCCATAGATTCACCGTACTCTTCCTACCCCACTATGTCAGGTGAGTGGATCAAGTAGCATACGAATATTAGACCAATATTGGTTCAATACTACAAAAACGTTGGCGCAATATTGTAAATATTACATTGGCTATGAATAATACGAATATTGGTTGAGTATTCAAAAACAACTACAGAATAAATTTATCCTCTAATTGTTTTCATACCCCACTATTTCAGGAGAGTGGATCAAGTAGAACACGTATATTAGACCAATATTGGTTGAATATTACAGAAACGTTGGCGCAATATTGTAAATATTACATTGGTCATAAATAATTCGAATATTGGTTGAGTATTCAAAAACGATCAGAAAATAAAATTATCCTCTAATTGTTTTCTTACCCCACTATTTCAGGTGAGTGGATCAACTAGCACACGTATATTAGACTGATATTGGTTCAATATTACAGAAACGTTGACGCAATATTGTCAATATTACATTGGTCATAAATAATACGAATATTGGTTGATTATTCAAAAACGATCAGAGAATAAATTCATCCTCTGATTGTTTTCTTACCCCACTATTCCAGGTGAGTGGATAAACTAGCACACGTATATTAGACTGATATTGTTTCAATATTACAGAAACGTTGGCGCAATATTGTAAATATTACATTGGTCATAAGTAATACGAATATTGGTTGAGTATTCAAAAACAATTAGAGAATAAATTTATCCTCTAATGGTTTTCCTACCCCACTATTTTAGGTGAGTGGATCAAGTAGCACACGTATATAAAACCAATATTGGTTCAATATTACAGAAACGTTGGCGCAATATTGTAAATATTACATTGGTCATAAATTATACGAATATTGCCTGAGTATTCGAAAACAACTAGAGAATAAATTTATCCTCTAATTGTTTTCCTACCCCACCATTTCGGGTGAGTGGATCAAGTAGCACACGTATATTAGATTGGTTAAATATTACAGAAACGTTGGCTCAATATTGTAAATATCACATTGGCCATAAATAATACGAATATTTGTTGAGTATTCAAAAACAACTAGAGAATAAATTTATTCTCTAAATTTTTTTCTACCCCACTATTTCAGGTGAGTGGATCAAGTAGCACAGTATATTAGTCCAATATTGGTTCAATATTACAGAAACGTTGGCGGAATATTGCAAATATTACATTGGTCATAAATAATACGAAAATGTGTTGAGTATTCAAAAATAATTAGAGAATAAACTTATCCTCGAGTTATTTTCCTACCCCACTATTTCAGGTGTTTGGATCAAGTAGCACAGTATATTAGTTCAATATTGGTTCAGTATTACAAAAACGTTGGCGCAATATTGTAAATATTACATTGGTCATAAATAATACGAATATTGGTTGAATATTCAAAAACGATTAGAGGATTGGTACAGTAGTACAAAAACATTGGAGCAATATTGTAAATATTACATTGATTGAATATTTGAAAACAATCAGAGGATGAATCTTTATGCCTAGATTGATACAATAGTACAGAAACATCGGCGCAATATTGTAACTCGTATTGTAAATATTATGTTGGTCATTGATAAAATGAATATTGATTGAAAATTCAAGAACAATCAGAGGATAAATTTTTACGCTTAGATTGGTACAATAGTGCAGAAACATTGGCGCATTACTGTAAATATTACATTAATCATAAATAATATGAATATTGATTGAATATTCAAAAACAATAAGAGGATGAATCTTCGTCCCTAGATTGATACGATAGTACAGAAACATCGGCGCAATATTGTAAATATTACGTTGGTCATTGATGAAATGAATATTGATTGAATATTCAAGAACAATCAGAGGATAAATCTTTACGCTTAGATTGGTACCATAATACAGAAACATTGGCGCAATATTGTAAATATTACATTGGTCATAAATAATATGAATATTGGTTGAATATTCAAAAACAATTAGGGAATGAATCCTTATACCTAGATTGGTGCAATAGTACAGAAACTTTTGGCGCAATATTGAAAATATTGAGCGGCATTGATTTGGACTTCCATTGTCTATATTATTAACTCTATTGAAACCTGTTGCTAAGAAAAAAGGAAAAAACTCATGAAATTACATATCGAATAATAAATCAAACCTAAAAAAAAAGGTTGAAATGGATTTCTTGATCGAACAATAAAAGTAAAGGTATGATTGATCAAAGTAATGTGTGACAAAAAGACTGAGATATCGAATATGATGAGGTAATGTAAACAATCGTTGAAACCCAGTGAGTGTACTCACGACGCGACGTTTCGATCGTTGGTTTCCGCAGTCGTCTTCGATTGATGATTGACAACATTTCGAGGTGTGGTCGATTATAAAGACCCGAATTCCCTATGGTGGGGAAAAGGAGCGGTGCTGACAATGAGGTACACGGGTACCAGCCACCGAAACGTCGTGAGTACACTCAACTTGAAACTTGGTTTCAACATTTGTTCATATGGATTTATATTTCTTCATTTGAATTTGTTTGATTTCACTATTCCATATAATTGTCATAATATTAAATATTTTTATCATTTGAACTTTTAATTTCAATATTTTGTCCAAAATCAATTTCAATCTTTTTGTTTGGATTTTTGTTCAAACTATTCATTCGACAGGTTTCTATCTCTTTGTTTTGCTCATTCATTTATAAGTTTTTGAGAGTTATAAATTTGATTGCTTCACCATATAATTTAATTTTATTATCCATTATTTACTGTATCAGTTTAACTATTTTCTATCCTATACGATTTTTACAACTGGTTTCAATAGAGTTTATTCTATAATCATTGGAAATCCCAACCTATACCAGTTGAGTTTACTATCAATATTGAACCAATATAACGTTGAATGTTATTTGAGAAGGTAGAATTGTTGTGAAACCCATTTTTTGAGCTTCTTCAGAGGCTTACTCATTTCCAGTCATCGGAAATGAGTAAGCCTCTGAAGAAGCTGGCCACTCGCGCTAGCGAAACGTTAGGAAGAAATTCCAAAGAACGACGGCCTTCAAGCCCGAAGAAAAGTAGTTATACTAGGCTTACAAATACTGCATTACTGGATATAGGTGTTATGCGTTAGCATTTTTATACTATGTAGGAATACTGTCAGTGCAATTTCTCGAAGTGTTAAAGATAACAAAGCTCACAAACCACTAAGAGGCTTACAATAACTGCATTACTGGATATAGGTGTTATGCGTAACAATTTTTATACTAAGTATGGAACGCAGTAAGTATGCAGTTTATAAATATAGGAAAATCTCGATTTTTCTAAATAATTTGGATGTATCTATTCAAAATATATTATTTGAATCTTCAGAAGGGCATATAACTCCAAGTTTCCTATTGGAAAACTAGTAAAGACCTTTAAATGGATGAGCTTCCAAATTTCATTGAATAATATACACGTACCTTTTAATGAAGGTTTGTGAAAATTTTCGATGTTCATTCTTTCAAGACCTGCTTTGATTAACATCCAAAATTCCATAATTCTATAAAAATCTGGCTACGGTGTGATTAAAATTCAACCACGCCTATGATGACGTGTAACAGTTTTCAAATCGTATCAGCTATATGTATAGTATTCACTTTGATAATCCGAAATCCTCACCTTCTCCGAATCACGCGTTACACCCTACCAGTGTCAAATACCATCGAACTCATTAGGAAATACCTCCCATACTCAAATACGTTAATGGAATCAGTCCAATGGGCAATATCATCATGTCGCCCGACATTCGTTTCATTTGCATTGATTATCATACAAACGATGGATGTTAGGACATATTAATTATGGCCGAGCCGTGCTCCACCTCTGAAAGCAGGGCTGCAGCAAAAGGCACGTAACGGACGTCCATCAGCAAGAAATATGGACTCCGAGCGTTACTAATCAAACAGCGTTATTATTCGTGAAAGATCCCGTCGATGAGGGTTGGGGCAACGGACACTGGACACGCGAACCTAATTACACCCCGTTGCTATTTTCTAGAACCGACCGCGACCCTATCTGCCGAGTTGATCTCTGAACATTCGTATCACGGTAGATTTCAGGTGGCGAACAGTCATATTTTTATTTTTATCACTATATCATGGTTAGAGCTATTTTCCTGGGTGTTCGAGGATTGTGTTTATCGCGCTATAAAAATTAATATTGTGAATATGGAGCTGTGGAGTGAATGCTGTTTGCAGTTGCGTTTTTTTTTTCATAACGCAAACATATTTCTTTAAATATCAGCCTGGGATCTTTAGTTCAGTTTATTTGGCCAAGTTACAAAGAGTGTTTTTGTCAAATAGATCACAAATGTTCTGAAATTAGATAAAATGGTAAAACTACATACACAGCTAGATCAATCACTCCAATATAAAACAAACTGAAATCGAAGACAATCACAGTAAAAAGTATATAAGTAATGCCACTAATCAACACTGAGAGGAGTATTCAAGTATTGAGCAGTGGTGAAGGATACGCTGAAACTTTTCCTGGAGATCAATTAGCCTAACACCAAACTGACAACAAGGTTATTATCGATTATCCTGATTACTTTCTCAACAATAAATTGAAAAGTGGGCTAAAAGGGATAGCCCCCTCGTCACCATTCATGCTGTTTTTACCTTCTGCTATTTCTAGACTCTCACATGCATCGAGTAGTATTGTGTCATGTACATGCTTGATCAATTTAAGATTGCTTTCACCAATTTTGTGGTCATTGTCAAGAGCGTGTTGGGCGACACTGGATTTTTCTACCCTTCCGTATTTCATGTGTGCAAAATGCTCTTTGAAAAGGGTTTTATTAGCTCATCGGCTCTGGCCGATGTATTCGTTGTTGGAATCTTTACAACTGATTCCATAAATTCCCGACTTCTATGAGTTTTCCAATTCATTTTTTGGGTTACTAAGAAGCTGTAATTCGTGAGAAATTTTGTATGCAACTTTCATATTCACTTTATCGAATATCTGTTGTCCTCTAGTGTATTGAGGTTCATATGGGATTACTATAAACTTTTCATTTCCTCATCTTTTTGAAAAGTCGAGGATTTACGAAGTGTTTCCCTAAATTTAGATTTTCTGATTATCTTATCAACCATCTCTGGGTTGAAACGGTTCACTACAGCTACGTAACTAATAACCCTCCTTTCATTGTCGTACTTATCTTTTTTCGAAGAATACGTTGTTCAAGTTTGTTCTTGAAGGTGAGATTTGGGCTACAAGCAAGACTTATCAGTCATGAAGTATCCTTCATTTTATATTTACACTTAAAACGATCGGTTCCCTCCCTCACGTCATCAATAAATGCATACCAAATGGGTCGAGGAATGAACAAACACGAGAACAAGGTCTGCTCTGACTTTCGTGAATTTATAAGAACAAATGTATGTACTTTGTATGAAGCGTGGAATGCAAGAACATAGATTATTAGTTGTGAGAACAAGTAAAGAGGACTTGAAACTGCGGAAACTAACAATAAACTGAATAACACCACATTAAATTGAAATCAAATGGTAAAATATCATTGATTCTTCTTGAAATGTGATAAATGATCTCCACTTAACGTATATATGGCTTTTCGATGTACTGGGAGCAAGCTATGTTTAAACGTATAAGTTATCTGTATATCTATCTCTCTTATGCATTTTACATTAGAGATATTCACTGAATTTAATTGCCCTTATTCTTTTACTAAACCAGCTTCAAAACTTATATACTGCATTTGTTGAGGCGGGTTCACGCAAAGTGTATGATTTTATGGATAATGCATAATTCAAATTACGGAATAGTTTCCCAGGTGAGCCATTTCATCTCTGTCACTCATGATTCTTATTCAGTATACACCAGCTATAATAAGGTACCAGAGTGACAGTTTTCTGTTGGTAGATGTTCACAACTTGTTTCATGAATAGATTAGATGAAATTGGATTCAAAACTGGTAATCTCGAGGCTATTATTTTATCAATTAATTAATGTTAAATAGGTATGCGTTAATTTGGACTTTTAATGGTGTTTGTAGAAAAAATACTGTATGATATACCTGCTAAAAGTGATTTCATTTTGTTTGAAGGGCTGGAACACCAAACTTCCTTTCTCCCAAAATAAAACATCACTGTTAGCACTTATATCATAAATAACTATTTTGTGTTACATGCTCATTCAGTTCACCTTGAAACAACACTGGAAATTTCTCTCTGAAATACATCTTTCTCAATGCATGGCAGAAAAATAAAATATATTAATATCAAGTTTGACTTTATAAAATTACGAGACGAATGAATTGATACCTAGTCGGAAGTCCAGAAAACCACTACAGATACCTACTGAGTTGAAATTATGGAATTTTTCAGTAACTTAGTCGGGATTTCAAGATAATAGGCCGATATATAAAATGAGTATAATAAAATTCCGACATACTAAGTTAAAAGTCCGAAATATGGAAATCATGAGTAATCCAGTGGGATTGATGGAACAAAAGACAGTTGCCCCAACTAACATTTTAGGACAGTTATTCCACATGCCGGGGAGAAATGTCTAAAAAAAGGATAATACTGGTAGTACAGGCCTTGAATATTTAACTTCAAAGTATAAATAATTTATAAGTAGCAACCTTGGTTAATTACAGGAAAGTAATCACCAGTAAATCCCCTTCAAATTCCATAAGCCACTTTAGAGCAAGAAACATGTGAGAAATTACCTATTTTCTCCTTCAAAAATGACCCAACCGTCGCAAGGATTGGGGCGGTTTGAATTCTGGTATTATTTAGGGTATAATTTACGAAGCAAATGTCATCATAACCCAATGAATGTTTTGGTATTCTCTCTTGGTGAATATTTACCTAAATGTGACTAGATATAAGCCGTTACGGTCAGGGAATATAAAGGTTATTTAACAGGTCTAATAGTTCAATTATTAACTTGATTTCATACCGTAAGAAGAAGAATATTGACTTATAGGTACATTTCAAAAATTACGCCATATTTAATTAGAATATCTGTTTTACCCATCAATAAATATCGATAATATATTGAATTTTAGTTTATTCTGACGATTTATTTCTAAATAATGGCTGCATATGACATTTTAAAACCATAACTTTGCTAAAAGAGTGTTTTTTGGAGAAAAAATTTAAACATGTGCAATCAATCTAAATTATTTTTGCATTAAATCGCATATTTAAAGAGGCCCGTGAATTTTATGAAGGTAAGAACCATCATTTTACAGAAAATTTCGCGCCGCAAGGAGAATATTGTTGAGGAGAGAGCATGTAGCTACCGTATGACAATAATTTTTATATTCCCATACTTATTGTCAGCATTTTATGTAGACCATAGCTGATTCGTTGTGGCAACCAAATTATGAGAAGTTGAGATAGAGATAATATGTATATATGTATGCTATTCATATAAAGAAACCTCTCTTTGTTTACTCATTCGTCCAAGGGAATAATTGGTAACAGAAAGGTTGATTTAAGCTTGATATTTACTTATTTCTGACCAATTTCATGTCAAAATTACTTATTTTTACCCTCAACCTAGTAAACTAAATGTCCAAATATTCCAATTTTCGACGTCCAAATTACTTCGAATTTTTTCCCCACATTGGTAATTACAAGGTAAAAATTACGTAATCTAGTCTTCTTTCAGAAAGGTCGCCGACCTGATCGAAGGTAAGATTAACGTAATTATAACTAAAAATTTTAATTGTGGCCCTTCTACGCCTCCTAACAAAACAGTTCCTACCCGCCACCAAAACAACAAACATCTCGGCAGCCGCCAAATGACCCAGATCTCTTCATCAGCGTTCCGGTACGGTTCGCGAGCACATTTCCGAGAAATTGTCGTCCGCGGAGGCCGTCCTTTCGTCTTCCTCTTCGTCCTCGGGCGGAATCCTGCACCGAGAGAAATCGATAACTTGTCCGGCCGAAGGTGGCCAATGGAGAGCGGCCGCTTGACCAACCCACGGAGGCCGTCTCGCCCCCCGGCCGCCCCCCCTTCCCCACGCCCCTGCCAGAGCGGCGCGGATTCCGGCGACGCTTCTAATTGCCGATCGCAACATGGCAGCATCGCGGTGTGTACAGGGTGTTGGGAAGAGGGGACGCCGAAGCTGGGTGGTTAGTGCAAGGAAAGGCGAGTTCTCAAATCCATCGATGAGCTTGAGATGCATAAAAACCCTGGTGCGTTGACTAATGTGTACCTGAAAAATCAGGAGTATCTCGCATTCTTGATTTGAACAAATTCAACTGAAGAAGATGGATCACAAGCCATCACTGCCCAACAAAAAGCTAATATATTTGCAAATATACTTGCTGGAAATTCTACTCTGGACTCATCGGGAAAAGATCCCCCGAATATCACGCCTGTCGACAGTCATATGCCTGAGATGATTTTTCACCAACAAACTATAAGAAATATTTTAATGGACCCGAAGACGAATGAGGCTTGCGGATCTGATGGAATCCCAGCAATTGTTCTGAAAGCATGTGCCCCCGAATTGACACCAGTACCTTGCGAATTATTCAACCTTTCATATAACTCTGGGGTTTTTTCTGAGTCCTGGAGGACAGCAAGAGTTCATCCAGTTCCTTGAAAAGGAAAGAAAACGTCACCTTGTAATTACAGACCAATTGCATTGCTTGCTATAAATTCCAAAGACATGGGAAAAGCAATCAATATGAAGCTTATCAAATATCTAGAGAAATCAGGAATAATTAATGATTGACAATACGGATTTTGCCATCAAAGATCAACCAGTGATTTATTGCCTTGTTTCTCATATTTGGTAGCTTCCAATCGAAAAATTCGGAGATACTATAGCTGTTGCACTCGATATTTCAAAATCGTTTGAACGAGTTTGGCATCGGGGTCTCCTTTCAAAACTGCGGTCTTATGGTTCGCCTCCTCAGTTGTGTTCTTTGTTGAAGAGTTTCTTGTCTGATCGGTCTCTGTATGTGGTTTTTGATGGAGTATCATCTGATATTGTCCCAATAAATGCAGGTGTTCCAAAGGGTTCAGTTCTGGCGCCCACTTCGTTTGTGCTTCATATCAATGATTTGCTCGAGAAAACTTCTTGTTCAGTACATAGTTTCGCGGACGGCAGTACTCTTCATACTAGTTTCCCTTCCAGAGTACCCATACCTCGAGAAACAAAAATTCATAGAAACATTCACGTCAATAAAATTAACGATGACTTGGTAAAAATAATAGGATGGGGTAACATGAAGCCGATCTTTCATCATCTAGTATTCAGATTTCAGGAGTAACTGTTCCTACAAAGTCAAGTATCTCGTTGCTAGGAATAGCGATCAGTAATAATCTCTCATGGAAAAACCATGTGAGATCGATGGCTAAGGGTGCTTCCCAGAAACTTGGATTTCTATTTCGTGCAAAGAAATACTTCACTTCTCGCCAGCTTCTGATGATCTACAAGGCTCAGATACGACCCGTCTTGGAATATAGTTCTCATGTATGGAGTTCGGCACCAAAACATTCATTGAGGCTTCTCATTCTATTCATAGAAAGGCAATCCGTCTTGTTGGTGATTCTTCGCTCACAGACTCGCTCACTTCATTGGAACATCGTAGAAGGATCGGAGACTTGTCTCTCTTCTATAGATATTTTCACGGTCGGTGCTCTTCTGAATTGTTATCAAACGTTCCACCCTTGGCAATATCTGCACGGATGACTCGACGAGTACAGAATTCCCACCCCTTCGTTGTGAACTTGGAGACCTGTCGAACCTCTCTTGCTCGGGGATCTTTTTTCAATAGATCATCTGAGCTTTGGAACTCCTTGCCGAGAAAGGTTTTTCCTGAGGCTTACAAACATCAAAAATACAAAATGACTGGTAATTCTTATCTTCTGTCCCTTGATTCACGCGGTGTTCTTTGAACTTTACAGGGCTTTCCTTCCGTGTGAATCTGCATATAAAGAAAACGAATCCCTTCGAGAGATTGCCAACAGAGGCGCGCACACTCGCCTTAAAAGAACTTGATTCCATTATTTCCAATCATTGTTTTTGTATCATTTTCACTAAGCACGTAATAACAAATGTCATTAGTGCTGGAAAAATATATAAAACTGGGAAATTTTAAAAAACAATCAGTAAATCACGCAAATTATATTTTCCACCCAAGTAAGTTGAGAAAGGTCATTCAAGATGAAGTTTGTTTTCGTCATCGTCAGAATGATCCCGCGTTCTATTATCAATTGACACCAATTTTGATTTTATTTTCAAAACTATCTTCTATTTTCGAAATATGTATTGAAACTTACAATTACACGAGGGCTTTTTTTTTGTCGAAGTAAACTTGACACTTCGATGAGAATTTTGTTGCCTGGCAACTCAACGAAAAAAATTACGAGTCCATAGGACGAGTAATTTTTCCTGGCAGTTTTTTGAGTTGATTTGCCGGAAGGCAACTAAACTCGAATCATAAATGTCAAGTTCTTTTCGACAAAAAAAAAGCTCGAGTGTAATTCGGTACGACAATTTAATGAGTACAGTTTAGTTTATTCAATTCAACGGAAAAGTAAAATTGTTAAAACCACAATTCTTATATTTCATTTTCACAGATCAGATATACTCTTTTGACAACGCAAGTCAAAAATTGACAAAGACGCCGTCAAAGATTTGTGATTTGTTTACTATTCTGGTTGCCATGCTTTCAAGAGTTAGGTTCCGTTTTGTCGATGAAAAACTTAGGGCGAAGTTTTTTCGCAGTCATAATGACAAAATCACGGCGGCTTATGGGATATTTTATACATGAGTTATATTGTCACAGTAAGAAATAATTTACCTGCGGTAGCTACTTCATATATTATGGAGATGGATATTAGATTCAGTACTATTGACACCACAATCAATGCAAAATGCTTCATTATGAAAGTAACTAGAAGTAAACAATTGCACTATAGTCGGGCCGTTCAAAAGATAGAATTCAAGGACGCGTGAACAGTTAATACCTGCATAGCCACGCCTTCTAAACTGAAATAAATGAAGAACTGTTTACACTGTACTGTACTCATTTGTGCTTTGTATTTACGAGTGTTACGTTAATTAAATAATATGGGTGGAAACACTCTTCCACCTCCAAGAAAAAGATAAAAAAAAAGACATTTAACTGTAGAGGAAAAAGGTGTAATAATGAACACTTATAAAAAAGCATCCCAAGAGTTTATGGGAGAACAGGGAAATGCGACGTTTTTGTTGAGTGGTGTAAATCGGACTTGTAACATTGGGGAGAGGAACATTCAAAGAGTGCGTGCCGTTCACGTGATCATTCTATCTTTTCAGCGGCTACACTATAGCAATAGCAATAGTAACGATACAAAATTGGAGAGTACAACGCGAAATGAAACTAACAAAACTAAATGGAATGGAATTGAATATTGAGTGTATTGGAACTTCCCAACGCATTCAAGTTTCAAATACTTCAAATCAAACTTGTCAAACTTGTCTGTAAGGGGTAAGCTGTCTCTACACAAATTTTGTGTACTAATGAAAAATATTGGTGAACGAAAGATCCCGCCAGAGCTCAGCCAATGAGATCGTCGATATCGACATTCACCCGTGAGCTGTAGCTTGATTGGATTTGCAGCTTGAAAAATCGCTTTAGTATCATCACCCACCGTCAAAAACTGTTAGCTCTCGCTTCGACTTCTCAGATCGAGAGGATTTGACCAAACAAAAGCATATCAGTCAACGTAGCAGGGTTTTTTATGAATCTTGGGTGAACTCATCAATCCATCAGAATCGTTTTTTTTTATTTGATGGATTACATATGTTACCACATCACGTTCTTAAATTCGTGATTGGTTCCACCGATGCCGCAAACCAATCTATCGAGGTTAATATTTGAATGATTCGGTTTGGTTGATGAAATGATAAATGAGATTTACGAATTGTCGGGTTCAGTGTAGAACATTAAATACAAAATAGAAATGATAGAAGTTTGTCTTCAATATAACGTTGACTGCAGTTTTTGTCAATCTGACGTGGCTTCGTCAATAGTCACCCACCAGCAAAAGTTATTTTTTGGTTCTGATATCAGTTGTCAGCTGTGTAATTTTTATAACATTGAAAAGCGTTCTTTTATTAGGCATAAATCTGATCCATCAGTATCATTCTGTCTTATGCCTTTATCAGTGATTGAATTACTTTCGGAATTACTAGTGAATTTCAGAACTTGCCTCAACTACACTCAGTGATAGATACTGTAAGAGTTCCTTACCCAGCACCCATTCGCTCTGCATGGAACTCACTTTATAGATCGATTATGACCTGTGAAATCCTAATCTCTTACCGGGTGTTGCATTCGTAAGATTAAAAATATCTCTCCTGTGTTTTTGAATTCTTTCATTGGTAATTCAGAAGCGGAAACTTCCATTACACCTGAATTCCATGATGGTGGAATTTCCCACGCAACTTGTCGCTGTCATTAATCTGTCAGTTTCCATTGCCAATGTTTAAAATAGCACTTAATGTAACCAAGATAGACACCTACATTATCGAAACTAATATATTGTTACGATATATCCTTGGAAAATCTTACATCTGATACTACTGTTACGATATATCCGTGGGTTCGATGATTATAACACCAAACAACACTAAACTTCTTTTATTATAACTCTCTATCACAATACAATACAACACAATCACTTAAATCACTCCGATAACTTTCCAATGCTCGATACTTAAACTCTCTGTACTAAAAATTCTCTGTTATACAAATTCTACACGTCGACTACTCGCACTTAGCAATAACAAAACTCTCTCCACTTAGCTCCACTAAACTCGCTCCACTTAGCTCTGAATACAAACTTCCGAATAACTAACTCTCTGAGTAACTAACTCTGTCAATAACTAACTCTCCGAATGAAAACTTGTCTCCGCCGCGATATCCCGATGCTTATATATCTGCGTACCTATCGAGAATCCTCGAGAGAAGCCCGATGACGTGTCTCGAATTCTCCAGGCGGCAATCAACAGTTCTTGGAAAATGACGACGCGATCCCTCATCTGCGTTTACGATCTCGTCAGGGCCGGCGCTAGGAGAGCGCTAGTTAATTCGTAACAATATGATTTTTTTGAAATACTGAAAATTGCCATGTTTTGCAATGGTGCGACTACATAATTGCATTTTGCGTCAACAAAAACAAATAAGGTATCGCACCAAAAAAGATCATTGCAACTCGAACACCTCGCATGAAAACATACATTTTTTTGCGTTGCAGCGACAAATTGCATCGTGGAATTCAGGTATGCTTTTCGTAGCGAACCTAACCTAACCTCGCCTGGCCTTACCGAACCTAACCTGTAACCATCTACTCGCCAGTTCAATGCTTGAAAGTGAATCTTCGTTCATCTTGAACCTATTCTACATCATCACCATCTTTACTCTTTCCTCTGATCTTTTTCTATTTGAAGTTGGTTGATCTTATCCAGGCAGGGCATTGGAAGTGGCGCCATCTATAACCGAGCATTCTGTTTACGGCTCATTTTCTACCTGAAATTCTGGCATATTCAGTTTTCTCGAGTCATAATTGAGATATATTGTTATCGCTCAATATACGCGAGTCAAGTCATAGATACTAGCTGAGAAATGTGTTCTGTCTGTTGTTCTCCAAATCAATTAAAAAAAGGAAATCTAGCAAACGACCCTCAGTCCTCAAAATTTCTTACTCTCCACAATAATTTCTTATAACATCAATTTCGATACAATTATCTAGATTTGATGTCGGAGAGTCATGGGGAATAAATGTATGATCAAAATGTCAATTCATTCACATCATTTCAGCCCAAAATGGACTATGATTGACGTGAGAAAATCCTATAATTATGTCTGCGTCTGAGTTTCAATCACAGGCTTCCCAGAATGGTATACCATACACTAGGTAACAGTCTAACAACTCAAACAGCATAGCGTTCTGAAGTAATTATTGATTGAGATTTTTTATATTTTCATTACCTTTTAGGCTACTGTCAGTGTAGGGTCCTAGGAATTTTGAAGTTTAATTTGACTCGATGACCTTGGTTGACGAAAGATACAGGTTCATATTTGTATTCGAATGAAATTATATCGGTCTTATAGTTGTTTAATGCTTGACATCACACCATTTCCTCACCACATCTAGACCCTTGCTCACACTATCGTGTAAATCGGCATTACTCTTGTTATGCCACGGAATAGTTATATCATCTGCAAACAGGGTGATTTCAGTCAGAAAAAATTAACAGTCAGATCGTTCACGTGGAGTAAAAACAAAAACCGGCAACACTGAACAGTGTGGCACATCGCAGTGCCCTCTTGTGGTAGAATCTGAGTTTATTTTTGTTTCTCACCAGCAATTATGAGCTCATTGGATAATTTTTGCTGGGGAGTGAGATAATTCATACTCTGAAAGCTATCTATTGTCGCAAAAATATGCTCGAAAATGAACTGAAATTGAATTGACATTGAATTGCTAACGAGAAATACAAAAAAACACCAAAAACTTACAATATATTGTTAACCAGCAGGATTGTCGAGAAGGAGATGTGCTGCATGCTCAAAAATGATTTGAAACCGTTTCTGAAGAGTGATCAATGAATACTCACTAATTTACTGAATACCGAATCTTGACCTCCCTCAATATTTATAAAGATTCATATGCTGAGGTTGCAAGTTTGCTCCGGTTACCGTACTAAGGTGAAATGCTTAGCACGCATCCGTGCAAGTTTGCGAATTTGGAGATTGTTTTATACTCCTATATCCTGTAATCGTATAGATTTGATGTCTATGAACTCGGAGTATTAAAATATGGAATTGTAAATACTGAGTGTTTCTGTTTTGGAATATTAAAGTTGAGGTTGAAACATCTCTCAATTCATCTAAGTATTTGTTTGAATGGATTCGAATAAATTAATGACAACTTTCCATATTTGACAGTATGTTATATAATATGCTTATATAAGTCATCAACCCAGAAATAAAAAAATCCGAAATCTAAAGTGAATATTCTGCAACTTTTCGTTTGTATTATTCTATATCACAAAATGGTTGTTGATTCTTATTATTGCCATCAATTGTTTCTTTTCAGTGACATCCTCACCTCATCGTCTTATCTCTATATGGTACTGTATTTTATTTTGTATTTTGCAGTGATATTTTTTTTACTCGTTTTGTTCCGAGGACTATTTGAGTTTGTGATGAATCAATATATTTCAACGGCGGTATGCTTTTTCCTCTTTTTTCTTGGTGATATATTATGGAGTTTTGAAATATATTCGTCTTGAAAATCAATTTTATTCTTCTTTCCACTCGATTACTTTCGTGACATAGAATAAACTTGATATAAAATAACAGATTATCAATCACGAGTACTTTTCTGATACAAATTCACTCAAGTAGAAAAAAACTGGAATCATAATTCGAACAATATTTATATATACTTTTCAATGCAGAATTTCTCTCGGAATTATAGAAGTATTGTTCGTTAACAATTTGGAAGTATGCGATGTTTCTGTATCTACTGCCACTAGTGAAAGTAACTTATAATATTAATTCATGTTTTCTTTTGTTACAGGTTTGGAGGCGCAAGTCCAAGACTCCTCCAAGGATCTCTACTGGTTCTGAGAGAACAGGACATTGTATAGTTTCTTTAAAAAAGTGAGACGTGATTTAAGTGTAATATAAAAAGTACAAACTTTTATTTAAAAATAAGTTTTCCGTGAAGACTATTGAAACATTTATTTCAAAAATGAATGTTCCATCCTATCAGACGATTGTGTAAATATATTGGAATCTGATATTAAGTATTAAAGAACTGCAATATTTCAAACTTTTTTCATTTCGAAATGGGCGCGATATCCCGAGATAATAAATTATTTGTAATCAGATACGTGATTCTATGCACTTTCTGTGAACAGGTCGATGTGTACGATTTGTTGTTTACATAGGTGGGTAAATGACATCCATCGACTATTATCATTATTTATTGCCACTTGTTCCTATTTTATATTAGCTGTAAATCATTTATCGTACAGATATGAAGTTACGTGATTGGTTTTTTGGTAGAACCAACGTTTGAAATTGTGGTATTACGAAAATACCAAGTTTGAAAAAGCAGTAATTTAATTTTACTATAAATCAAATAGACTTGTACTGTAGGTGCCGCTGTAGGTGTAACCCATCGATAATATGGATATGGAAAAACGACTTCATAATCAGCTCTACAAAAGTTCTATTCATCAAAATGTTCTTCATTTCTCCTGTAAAGTGCTGTACATGTAAGAGCAACCTTCGGAAGACTTCGTGAATACTAGATGAAGCGCATTTCAATCTTTCATACATGCCAATAAAGAATGCCAATTATTTCAGAAAAATGCCTTACAATTCTGAGTTTCCAATTTTTAAATTTAGCACTCACTTATTCAACTTTAAGAGTTTTCAGCTCTCTTTGGATATTGCCAATCATTCCATTTTTGTTTCTAGTACTCTAGTTGAGGATTCTTGATAATTCAAGACTCAGGACTCTTCCTTCACAATTATATCCGCTTCCTTCTTGTTATGACCTAACATCTACATCTCTCTTACAGAGGTCCTCTGCCTTGGGTAGTAGGAGTCTGAGACATCGGTCGTCACCAAGCAGATGGCATTGCCTCTGAGAGGTTTACACCATCTACACCAGTTTCAGAGATTCACTTCGTAAGGAGTAGATAGTTCAAAATGTTTGTGTTCACAGTTAGGCCAAGTGTCACTGATGAGACCTGTTGGGTCAAAACAGCTGTCTGGCATTGGAATTCGTGAATGCAATCATTTCGAATATAAATCTGCTTTCATTCAATCTGACGTCCATGACTTGATTACCGAAAGCACAACCTTTTTCACATTCGGTTTCAGAAATTGTAGTTTCCACATTTCCATTCCTCGCACAAGCTCTTGTATGACTTTTCGAGTGTTTAATGAAAACTCGACATATTTTGATGAGAGAAATATTTAAAATAATATCCTCGAAAGAACTGTACCAGTC
The DNA here is from genome assembly GCA_032362365.1 of Zygogramma bicolorata. Lineage (NCBI taxonomy): Eukaryota > Metazoa > Arthropoda > Insecta > Coleoptera > Chrysomelidae > Zygogramma > Zygogramma bicolorata. Next base: position 836,721 of record JAVJAQ010000698.1, read on the forward strand.
CAAAAAAAGCTCAAGTCCACAAATGTTTGGTTGAATTCTGTATTATTTCTATTTGAGATGAAACACCTGAAAATGCCGTTATTGTCGATCTTGATGCGAACATTTTTATAGGTTGTTTTTCGGTCCAATAGGCCTCAAATTTCAATCCGACCATATAACCTACTAAGACGGAGTGCATAGAGAAGGGGTTGTATTTGATTGATTTAATTTGTCGATGGGAATTACTCTGGGAAGTGGAGGATGGAAAAGGAAAACTAATTGAAGTGTGGAGAGTTGGCACTTCCCAACCTTCTGTTGAAGACCAATAATCTGTAAGATTGGAACTTTTGTTGTGAAGCTGAAAACTTTTCACAGAGATCAATTACCCTAACACCAAACAGTAGCAAGGGTCTAAGTAAGCTCAGGTACCCAAGTACTTGATTAAATGCTGTTTTCTTCCAATTGTGCAAACATTTTGTTTTTTCTTAACATGGAAAATATCAGAAAGTGCGTGTTTTAGATTTATTGTAAATAAACCAAGGAATCTTGAAGTGACATCCTAGAATTTAGACCAAACAATAATGAAATGAATATTTGAAGACCAATAATCTGTAAGATTGGAACTTTTGATGTGAACCTGAAAACTTTTCACAGAGATCAATTACCCTAACATCAAACAGTAGCAGGGTTCCAAGTGAGCTCAGGTACCCAAGTCCTTGATTGAATGCTGTTTTCTGTCAATTGTGCAAACATTTGTTGATTTTTCAACATGGAAAGTATCAGAAAGTGCATGTTTTAGACTCATTGTGAATAAAGCAAGGACGCTTGAAGTGACATCCCAGAATTTAGACCAAACAATAATGGAATGAATAGCAGACATTTGAAGACTAATAATCCGTAAGATTGGAACTTTTGGTGTGAAGCTGAAAACATTTCACAGAGATCAATTACCCTAACACCAAACAGTAGCACGGTTCCAAGTGAGCTCAGGTACCCAAGTACGTGATTGAATGCTGTTTTCTTTCAATTGTGCAAACATTTGTTCATTTTTTAACATGGAAAGTATTAGAGAGTGCATGTTTTAGATTCATTGTGAATAAACTAAGGAATTTGAAGTGACATCCCAGAATTTAGACCAAACATTAATGAAATGATCAGCAGACATTTGAAGACCAATAATCTGTAAGATTGTAACTTTTGGTGTGAAGCTGAAAACTTTCCACAGAGATCAATTACCTTAACACCAAACAGTAACAGGGTCCAAAGTAAGCTCAGTTCCCCAAGTACTTGATTGAATGCTGTTTTCTTTCAATTGTGCAAACATTTGTTCATTTTTTAACATGGAAAGTATCAAAAAGTGCATGTTTTAGATTCATTGTTAATGAAACAAGGAAGCTTGAAGTGACATCCCAGAATATAGACCAAGACAATAATAACGGACCGACCGCCAATAATTCAACTGTCCAAAGAAATTATAAAAATCATTCGTACCAATTACGCAGTCGGAACTTCTGAAACTCCATTAATTTCGCGTCTAATGTTACCAGTGTTCCTGCTAAGCGTATACGTGTTACCGTAATAACCACCATTCATCATTCTCGTAGAAGAAAGTGCCCTTTGGACGATGTTAGGTAGGAAAGGTTTGATTAATGCTCGAGAAAAACGCCCTCGCAGCGATCAAGTGCGTACCACATGCGGCTCGGAAGGTAAATCAACAGTCGGATGGACCATCGGGAGATGTGAGGACCTAATTAACACGCGCAGCCATATGTGGACTAATGAGTTTATGGGAACGGAGTCAATTTACGGTAGGTATCGATTTGTCGGGAACTCCCTAACGATGCGATTATGGGAATTTCTGCGATATCCGAATCGGACGTGTCATGTTTCTGGAAGTTTATGGGATATACGCCGGTGATTCTTTCATCGGTTAATCTTCAGAGAATTGGTGAAAAGCAATTAATATCATACAGTGTGTCTCATATCGAGATTTCAGCTTGCATTAAAACCTTGCGCTGGAAGTAATCCAAAAACGTATCCACATTTTTTAATATGTGATATTAATAATAATAATAATAAAAAAGGTATTCATAGAATTACAAAGCCGCATAGCTAAGGAAAGTGTGAAAACATGAACAAATAAGGAAAACTACAGAAGTTCAAGGCTGTGCGTGTGTGAGTTACAAGACAGTTTTCCATATTTTTCTTAAATTAATCATATGTGTGACACTCAAATCTAGAAAGTAACTGAGCCAAAATGAGTGTATAATAGTATATTATACAACGATCATGTAATGATGGTCGTTAATACAACCGGGATATAAAACGAGCCGAAGGTGAGTTTCATATGGAGTGTATTAATTACCATCACATGATAGTTGCATACGCTATTTTATCTACACCCGATAAATAGTGAAGAACTACAAATATTATATTTGTATTGCACACAATAATACTAATCAAACAAAATTCTTTGAAAAATTCTACAAAATTGTAATTAATGGTATAACTTCGAGAAATAAAATGATGAGAAATGAAGAGAAAATCAAATAAAAAAAAAGATTACCCGAGGCCGGAATCGGACCCATGTCACTTTCAGTTAGCCCAAGTAGCTACTATAATCTCAGCACCTTAGAGCGCTCGCCTACGGAGAGCTCAGAAATTTTGATTGAAAAAATAAAGAAAAAAATCATGCATTTGTCAAATGAAAAATTTAATCATTCTAACTGTATTTCTGCCGGTGAAGGTGATTCTCCCATATCGCTGGTATCAGACATTTTGTTATGATTATCGAAGTTTGGCTATATTCTTGAAAAATTCAATACCTATACCAATTATGACTTGACAAACGTCAAATGCAGAGCATGCACATCATGCTTGATTGAAAAATAATGGGATTCTATTGGTTGAAAATCTGTATCGTAATGAAAAATCTGTATCGTAATGGATTTCATTATAAAAAGGGTTGTGGGCATATAAGTGTATTATTAGAGTACGGGTGTAGATAAATAAAATAAATATACACGGAACGAGAGAAAAATACTACTGATCCATACTTTAGCGAGTTTAACAAATAATTTTGGAGAGTTTATCTGCTTCAATTCCATTGGGATAATATTATAACATTTTGGTCCGAGATGAAGGTAAGTGTGCTGTGTCAGGCTTTTTTCTGGTCAATAGCGAATAGCGAAACTCAAATTACATTTATACCTGGTTTTATAGATATGGTCAATTTTTTTCAGTTGTGATCTATTTTTGTGTTGTTGAGCTATTGTCCTCAGAAAATATAGTTGTCTTACATCCAGTATTTTACGTTCATCAAATATTTTATCTGTAGAATACAGCTTGGTTTTTTATAAACTGTTTTCAAAATAGGTATATGTTGGTATATTGAGTAGTACATATTTTTCAATTGGTACTTGTATATAGAGTTTATAATGAACGTTTGAGGTAACAAAGGTTGGGACCAGATGTATTGATTCCCGTATTTCTTCCAAAAAGGTAGAAGAGAGAGACAGGGCTATTCTAAACACTTTTTGAGTAATTTTTTGAATGCACTATTAGTATAATATCACCAGAATCTTCATTTTCACCATTATAAAAACGTTTCCTCAGAGGAATCATCAAAAATCAATCAAACTTCATTTGTTTCGCAATTAATGTTATAAATAACCATATTACTCCAATAACTGTATTAGTTGTTCATTATCTAGTACGAGAAATTGAAAAAAATCTGAAATATTTTTTCAAACATCATTTTTCGATATCAGCACCTAAAAAAATATTTTTCGACGAACGTCGACCCTCAGAAGTAAAACCTTATGCGAGCAATGGATTAACGAGGCCTTACCGTTTAACGTGTGAATGCCAGAACTGTGGCCCTGCAGGAAATTGAACGCCGATCTTCCGCTTGATAGGCGAACGTGCTTACCCTACGCTCGCGCTCCCCAGAACCACTTTGAAAATATAGTTTTTAGTTAGTTTCCGATTATAGAGGTTTGTTTCAAGATTTTTGATCAACTTGGGGTATGAGTGGAACCATGGGCGCCCCCCCTAGCCTTTGAAAGATACTATTCATTGAAACAAAATTCATGAAGTTCATATACTGGAGTTAAAATTCAGTTGTGTTTCAACTTTTTTATACCGATTCACACAAGGAAATCATAAATGAGAAGTATTTAAAATTAGGTATCATATTCAAAAAGGTGTAGGCCAAGATGCCTCCGGTCCGACCCCCCCCCCCCCTTTAAAATGGGCATCCTTAAGTGGAACAACTTCATAACTGTACTATAAAGAAATATTAAGCTAAGACAAAGAAAATTCTCAAATTAATCCGGGAATGTATGATTTTTTTTAAGAGGTAAACGATGTACTATTACTAAAACTTGTAGATATGAATACCTTCAATTTCATTTTCAAATACCGAAATTAATAACCTATTATTCAGAAGACACAAAAAAAAACTTTTATGTACTATTTCCTGAATGTTGATAATTTTTGCTATATTGACCAAAAGTGACATTTAGTAGTGAAAGTTCAGTCTGATCGAATAAATAGTTTACGAGTAATATAAATTTTTTATCCCAGACATCCAACGTTTAAACAATTGTTGCTCATAAGATAATATATTTGTAGACATTTCCTTAAGTGAGATGGATTTCTGGTAGGTTGAAATACCCGAAGATTAAAATAAATAATTTGTTTATTTCAAAACTGTTTTTAGAGGGGCGAGTGGTTCAAAAAAGATATAAGTCATAAAACATTTCAATAACTTGATTTTTGCGATATAGATTATTTTCACAAGTGGTCTTCTCAATGGGTTGCCACCTCAGGCACAATACATAAATTGTATTCTTATTAATTGCGTCATAATACCTGGTTGGGTGTTTTCATTCATCCTGAATTTGGACTCTTGATTTTCAGAAACAACAGATTGATATCACCCAGAGGCTACTGACCATGAAATTTTGGGACTTTTTTCAGTTTTTGATTAATATCTCCGTGAAGGGGAGATCTGACCGGCATAGTCACTCTACATGGTTTCATAAAAAGGCTTGATTGGCTTCAATTTGAAACTAAGGAGAGCTCTCTATACAGGCTCTGGTTTCCACGATACAACTCTTCGAAAATAGGCCATTTTTTCTTAAAAATTTTTTTTTTCGAAATTTTCATATATTTTGTGAAATATCTTCTGAAATACTCATCCCAAATTCATATAAAATTCGATATGGGATACCTTGTTTTTACGACTTTAGTGTACCGAAAAGTTATATAATATTCAGAATAGTTTACCACCCCAATTATTCTATATTCTATTGTGAAGTAACAATAATAAACAAAACATTAATACTCATATTTGGTTCAAATTCCATTTCATGGATATTCATTTTTCCCAGGAATAATAAAACGACCATCATAACTGAGTGAATGAATTGAAAAAAAAAGAAAACCAAGAAGACCAACTGTTATTTTCATTTTGTTCGCTACTATAACGGAATGGGTGTATTCTATGCATTATTGATTTCTTTAATTAATTAATGTTTCAATTCTCGTCCATAGACAGAGTGAGTTTTTCATTAGGACTTGAAATGTGTTTTATGGAAGTGAAAGACGCGGCAGATGGCCGGTTTCCTATCTCTCAATGTGAAAGGGGCAGAGCTCTATGGATTCAGTGATACCAAAATTGCTCCTTGAACGGCGTTTAAGTTAACAATATCACCACACCCGCATATTATGGATGATAGAACATGTTTCTGACAGAAAAGTAATACTGTCCGGAATATAATAACAATGGTTATTCTGTTATATCTGAAGAATGTAAGTCCGTAGTTTTTCTGTGTGATTACAACTAGATTCACTTTTTCAACTTGAATTCAGACAAAAAAATCACTAAGCCGTTTTTCCTTCATTCATTTTCAAACATGAACAAGTTTATTTCCGATTGAGAAAATGATTTCGTAAGCTTCATCGGCGGACCGTAATATTTCATGCATAGTATATTACGTAACGAGGAGGTTAAGTAGCCTATTACGCAGAAGCAAAAATTGTGAGCACGAGGCGTGGGCGAATGCGGTAATTCGCGAGTGCACGAAACTAGCCTTATCCTCGAGACCGTACTTTTTCTACCCCTACCATGCTTGTGCGGTAATTTCTGCTAGTATAGCACAAATTTCTTTGTTATTCCTCTTTTCAAGGGTCATTGAGACATTGGATGACAGCAAATACGTAAAGAATTGCTTGCTGCATGGATATAATCAGGTACAGACTGTTACAATAAACTTCCTCAAAATATCATTTTCAATTCAATTCTACAAAGAATTTGTGTGTGGCAATTAATACTGATGATACTTTTCCGAATTCACATTAAGTAATTACGGCAATTAATATTAATGAGGATTCTTGGAATCCAGAAAAAGTAATTAGCACTCCAAACTACCTGAATCCACATAAATACGCTTTACGAAGTCGTAATACCCAGTCATCGGAGTCTAATGCAAGATGTATGAGCCTCTGAAGAAGCTAGCCATTCGCGCCAGCGAAACGTCAGGGTGCGGAAGAAATTCCAAAAAAAAACGACGGCCTTCAAACCCGAAAAAAAGTAGTGATACTGAAAACTGTCTGGCATGGGATTTCGAACACTGAAATTATGAGTTATTATACAGTTTTGAATACAGTCACCTCCTTCTGTTTACACTTGAACATAACCCACAGAATTGTCACCTTATTCTTCTTTCGTTCTGAAACAATTTGAGTATTCATTTCATGCACAGAACTGAGTAGATCTCTACATGACATCTAGTAATGTTGTATTTACGAAAATCGATAATTTGTGTACCTATGTTTCGATTTCTTTAATTTCATTTCGACACTGAAATACTGCAGGTTGTCTGAAAAATACCATTCCATGCAGACGCGTATACAAGGGGGGGGGGTAAAGGGGGTAATTTTCCCCCCATGATCAGTCAGTCACATAACATATTATAATATATATTAAAAAATATAGAGACATATCAAGAAATATAATAAAAAATGAAAAATCAATCACAATTTTATTTCACCTTTACTCCCTGTAACTCTGTAAGATCGCAGAATCCAGTAATTCAAGTCAAAATTATTATCTAAATTATCGAATATCTCAGATTATATAGTCTAGTATTTCGGGAGAAATTGATTATCACCAACAGTTCTGGAAGAACGTTCGTGCGTTTCTACTTCGATAGATACCGCTCTCAGAAAGTGCGATTCTAACATGAACTCTGATCAAAAAATCTATGTTATTGACTTCAACCTGGTCTGACTCACCCATAGAAGCTGATGCATTGATATATCGTTATGTTGATGAGAAAAATCGAAATTCAAATTTAATATTCAATTTTTCTGTTGCATTATCTTGTGTTCAATAAGTATATACTTTTCATTCTACTCATATTGATATGTAATATGATAAATACATGAATGAATATCATTAAAACGGTTCATTTTTACTTACGTTGACAAGGCAAATGTTAGTTATCTCTAGAGTCTGAAGTTTATTTTCATCGAAAATTTTTGTTTTCTCTACTTTCCGATTTTATTAATCAAAAAAACGAATATTAAACAAAACGTTTTTCTTTCATAGTTTCCTGATATTTCAAGTCATTATAAAAGGTAAGTTTGAAAAAAGGCAAATATGCATTTGTGTTTTGATAAAATGGTGGAAACGCATAATTTTCTCAGTGATTACCCCCTATAAATTTGAGCTGAATACGCGCCTGATTCCATTTACACGAGGCAAATTTTTAGAATTAGCTTTGTCGAAACTTACAACAACATAACCCCAATTACCTTTGTAAACCCCAGCAATGTATCGCAAAGTTCCGGTGATATTGATGTTGGGTAACGTAATTTTGAATTCGATTCTTTCCCTGTCTCCAAAATTATTTTTGATCATCAAAATGAATTCAGCATTGAAAAAAACTGATATCACCAATACCAATGGCCACATTGCACTAATATCCATTTTGAATTGGCTACTCGAATTATTGGCGGGAATAGGCCCGTGACATCACGGGCTTGACATTTTTAAATTTCATCGATTTATTTCCGATGAATGAATAAAAAAAATCGTTAAACGAGCCCATTGGTACATACGAAATGAATCAAGAAATTAATAAATACAACTATGTGACAGGACATGGCTATTTCTTCGATCGAGATATATGTATGATAGCATATGTATAATTTATACTTACTGTGAAATTCCAGCAGAATATTAGTTGTAAAACCATCTATTCGTGAAGTATAAATGACTTCAAATTGCAGAAACATCATAATTATTTCACATCTTTCTCAATAAATTGACAAGCAATGGTGAAATGTTATCTCAATCAGCTCAAACCCGAACATTAACTACTTCGTCTCTTATTTTCAATACTGAAAAACAGAAACAGATGTCATATAAAAGTGTTTGATCTCCTCAGATATTGATGACACGTATGCAAATATTTCCCGATATAATTGTTTGTTGGCGGATTGTCTATAATATGAAATATACACCCACACACGCGAGCAGATTTTTCTTCTTCCCTGTCTTCCAATATGAATGGAAAAAGTGGAACATAATATAACGCATAACGGCCGAATATACCGGTTATGTAGATTACAACGCTCCGAAACGGTTAATTCAAATTTTTCAAAAAATAATTGGTCGTTTTTTTCAGCATAGCTCCTTCATTTCAGGTGATAGAAGATTTTTGTCACATACGATTTTGTAGAGCTTTTCAAGAGCTATAAGACTATGTGAATAAAATAACTTGAGATCCTTTAATTTTCAAATGGGGAGAGTTTAAAGCGCTTGACTAAGGTGATGTTCGATCGTAAATGTTGGTGTTAAATGACTATATGTCGCCAAATATTCTCTTTACAAAAAATCTACTAACAGGTAAATTTTTGTCATTGAAGAAGCTACAATTCAGTACTGTATCGTTTTCTGTATCTTTAGTATTTTGAGAGATATAAGAGAAGGGTTAAATTGAAAAAAATCGTTTTCTCTTTAAACTCAAATTTTCCTAAAATTAGTCATTTTAAATTGGTTTAACTTCGTGGGTGTATTAATAGTACATATATGAAGAGAATCACAGAAGGGTGGGAATAAATTTTAATTGGGGGTACTTTGGAGGTTTTTCTCACAGATTTTTTCGTAGAAAAAAGCGGGTACCGATCTTATTCTGATCATAAGTCGGTCAATTTTCATGCTAGGAAGACATTTTTTTATTTGTTTGAAAGCTCTAATTGAATACTTTAAAAAAGATTCTACGAGCTTTCTTCGAAAATTGCAAGTTTTTCTCGTTATTTCGCTTTAAATCTTCCAATTTATACATTTGACGAAAAAAGCTAAGCATTAATTTGCTGTATCTCAGTTCGTATGTGTCGTCGAAAAATCATAAAGAGAGCATTGTTTTTTTTTCAAAAGCTATAATTTGCGTTCCACACTTTTCTCGATAAAATGCATAGTTTTAAAGTTATTTGAGAAAATAATGTTTTTTTCTGCTTAAAAATGTTGAAAACGAGTAAACAAGAGAGTGACTAATGTCTGAACAGAAGAAGAAGGAATTTTGTGTGTTCAAACAACAGAAATTTGATGTGGAAAATTGTGAAGTTTTACACCAAAATGGCCCTGTATCTCCGAAAATATAAGAGACCGCCGATTATTTCATTTACATTTTTTGTAGAGGAGACCGAGATACGTAAGTTCCACAAAAATTTTTTTCGAGAAAAAGTTGCTCATAGCGACCGAAGTATTACCGCGGCATGATATAGAAAATTATCCTTGAGCTATTCCCTACCTTCTGTGAAAATTTCAGGTAAATCCATGGTGGACGAAAAAATTGCGAGCCAAAATGCTTCATTTTCCGAACTATAAAGATACTAACGCATATCAATAGCACTTGTTCATTCTGAAAAACCATATGTTAAGTTAAGGTGGATTCATGCAACTTCAATTATCAAGTAACAATGAACAAGTTGCGATTAACAATTATCGACTAGAAAGTAATGAAAAAGAAGGAATTCATGCACGTAATTTTGACAATGATCAAAGCTTGTGAAAGGGGATCGACTTTAACCTTACATGAACTTATGTGTAGCATTTTTATATACCCTAGCTTCGTTTTGGAGAATTGGAGGTTGAAATTGAAAATGAAATATCATTGTTTTCCTGAGAAACTCCACCAGAATCGCATCTACAGTTCAAATTTCAACTCGCTCATATTCCACGAACAGAAAAACAATGGCGAAAAACATATCATTCGAAGAAAAATTTGGTTATGATCATATAATCCGTCATAACCTGTACATTAGAGACACATATTTTACGATTAAAGTAAGGGAGTTAAAAGTTGGTCAACTCTTACTTGTTACTTTTGGATTGATAGTTGATGATTTGGTTGCATAAATCATCCACAGTAAATTAGGCAGTTCCACTCATCATTGATAATTGTTACTTGCTACTTGTTAATTGTTCCTTGATGATTGGAGATGCATGAATCCACCTTTACATACTGAAAATGTGAAATTGTTTTCTCAGATTCCACCCCTAATGGGTATATTTATTAAAAGTTGATCAACTCTTACTTGTTACTTGTTGATTGATAGTTGATAATTTGGTTGCATGAATCATCAACAGTAAATTAGGCAGTTCCACTCATCATTGATAATTGTTACTTGCTACCTGTTAATTGTTCCTTGATAATTGAAGCTGCATGAATCCACCTTTACATACTGAAAATGTGAAATTGTTTTCTGAGATTCCACCCCTAATCGGGATATTTATTTCCCCACGGCCACAGACTTTTTCTCACTGTATCAGACTATTTTCTCGATAATCACCTTCTGTTCGCAGTTCTAAACTCAATCGAATCGGTATCAATTAGTAATTGTATCAACGCGGGGACATTATCGGTAGGAAAAAGTAGTCCGTTAATAAGACTCTTAAAATTCAGCTGGTGTCGGTATTTGTTTTATCTTTATTAGTCCGTTTAAGTTGCCGCCTTATTTAATCTTTTCTGTCAATTATTCCCAGCTAATGTGCATGCTGTTCGTTTCTTATTAATGCTTACAAATCGTTATGGTTTCCTCACTAGAAAAAATGAATATTCATTTCTAAGGCAAAGCGTAAGAAATTTCTCATGGGTACGAAATACGTTTGAATATTTCATCGGATGCTGACACTTCGCTGGAAATATCTCAATCCAACTTTATTTCGAAAAGAATTTCAGTTAAATGCGTATACTGAACGCAAAGTTCAGTATACGCAGGACGAATTTTTATCACGTGTCATCATGTAATGATGGTCATTAATACACGAGCATTAACCGGGATACGAAACGAGCCGAAGGTAGGTTTCGTATGGTTAATGCGAGTGTATTAATAACCATTACATGAGAGTTGCATACGCTATTTTTTCTACACGCGATAAATGATGAATTATAAATATTATATTTATATTTGAGGTTCTACTGATCTGGAAGTGAGGGGCCATTGGAAACATTACAGTAAATTTATACAAACCAAAACAACTTCTTGATATTTCTTCACTTCATAAACTGAAAACTTGTACTTTCATTCACCATGTAAAAATCATTTCAAACGCTCTAATTTGATTTTCAAAACCATTAATCACCAACATAATCACTCAACAAAGCATTCAACCAATTTAATAGTAATGAAAATGAAAACAACAAAATGGAAACAATGTCGTATGTTATAAACATACTGTATGTTTCTTGGAAAGTTAGTAAAATGATGATGATGTTATTGTTAGTTTAAATAGAGTTCAATATTCCATTTAAATGCTGATTCTATTTTGAACCGAATAGCCTTTTGCCACTGAATTGATTTCCAATTGATTAAAACTCTATTTTACATTATTTCACATTATTTTCATAATGGATATCATTATGGAACATACAATGGGCATATACGTGTATCATTATGGTACGGATGTAGAAAAAACACGTTATGATTTGTTTATGAACGTTTTTTTATCTGATAAGTATAACAATTTTCCTGAAATAGTGATAATGGGTGAAACAACCTCATTATATTTTTCTAGAAAATCCTTCATCTTTGGGATAAAATTTGATTATTCTTCCACTTCTATTGACCATGATGTACACAAAACCGTTTTCTTGGATGAATTTCAACATATCTTTTAATTCTCGTTCACTCTCACGAATTATGTGGAATATTTCCCTCATATATAAAATGTCTCAAAAGAGCAATGCAATTATCGAAAACTTACAGCGGTAATTGCATTGTATCAAGTCACCATAACAACACATTTGAAACCGTATCGCTAGACGTCAGTGAACAACACAAATAAATGTCAGATAGACTTCAAAAATAGAAAAACATTTCGCGTTTAGGTGAGTACTCCATACAATCTATAAAGTATAAATGAACAAAAAATAACATTTGCTCGATTTTTATGCACTCGTGCAATTATAACCGATAATTGGCCCATGACCACTTTCAAAAACTGACACACTTATAGTATTTCCATTAAATTGTCATAACATAATATCGAAGATTATTGATGAATTTACTGAAGACATTTCTTCATCACAACCACAGGAAAATATATTCAAAGATGACAAAGTCGGCAAAGCACTTTGCCCACGTTTTGACGGATTCCCGGATCCGTGTTTTTCTTTTATTCAAAATTTAATTCTGCTCATCGCAATTCATGAATTCTTTGGATCCCCACTGACGTGTACAGAAAACAGGCTATCCTTGACGTAATAATACAGTTACTACACTTTGTTCCAGTACCAAATGAATATATAAGATTCAGGTACTCACGTTTTCCATTGGAAACTACAAACCTCTTCAAGAACTAACAACCTAGTTTCCATGATATATAATATCAAATTCGTTCTGAAGATTCTGACTGTCTAAGACATCACTAACTGATAAATATAATTTCGAATCATCAACAAACATCAGATATTTTGTGTACTATAAACAATTTCCAATGTCATTTACGGACAATTTGAACAATAATGGTCTACAATGTGATCCCTGTGGTACACCGAGTTACAGGAGTTCTTTCTGAGATATGGTTAATAAATCTTAGACACTGACAAAGTTGTGTTACTTTACTTATTACTTTTCTACTTTTATCCAATTCACTATCACAATACCAAAACCCTGAGCTTTCAGCTTGTCCAACAACAGTAAGTGATTGAAGTTTTTAATAGTTCTCAGTTTTATTATAATGTTCATGTACAGTTTTAAAGTGTTTCCAATTCATTTTAATTGACATTCAGTGAAAAGTTGCTCTTCATGTCTGATATATGGTTGCAGCCTTTTTTTCAAAATCTCAAGTTGTCAGTACTCACTTCACGCTTTTTTAATATTATTTCGTCTCTAAATTGATTCTTCCACACCTTTCAGAATGTCTTGAAAGAGGAAATAAACAATTCCGAAAGCTCGACCAAATGACAAAGAGTTTTCTTTAAACCTTCGCCAAATTTTCGTGTATTTACTGCATCCTCAAGATCATCCACTCTTTTCTTATATATATATATATATATATATATATATATATATATATATATGTATATATATATATATATATATATATATATATATATATATATATAGCTCGACCAAATGACAAAGAGTTTTCTTTAAACCTTCGCCAAATTTTCGTGTATTTACTGCATCCTCAAGATCATCCACTCTTTTCTTATATATATATATATATATATATATATATATATATATATATATTTGATCGGCTAGGCTTCCGCGGTCAGAAATGTGCTGGCTGGAACTTCCGGTTGATCCGCGATCATTCCAGACGCGGATCAACCGGAAGTTCCAGCCAGCATAATATATATATATATATATATATATATATATATATATATATATATATATATATACATAATTTATTTAAGTAAGATATTTTAGAGGATAATCAAGGCCCAGCCTAAACCACTGATCGTAGAGATCTGAAACTTGGAGGGTATGTTCTTTGTATGACGTAGGCATCCGATAAGGAATGCTTTTCCGAAATACCATTCCTACGGGGATGAGAAACGTGCTAAAAGTTTGTTGGGACAGTGTTCCTCAATCTACCGGAAAATTTGGAGGAATATTTTCGACAGAATTGATGGGTAAAAAAGGGGTTTATTATATTCTCGACTTCTTTCAAACGGTTCTTTCGAGTGTGCCTAGTACTATGAACTACACAATATAATTGCATCACAAAAATAATTAACGCCCAACGGAGGTGGTACGGGTCAGCTAGTATTTATAAATGCAATAATGCGATATCATGAAAAGTATCTTTGTCATAACATACTTTTTTTCGAGTTCGTTGAATTGTTCCAAATAAAAATCAACCGAATCCAATCTTCAGACTTCTTGCAGCGAGAAGTCAATAGTTTCATTAAAAATAGCTAGACAGCCGACAGCGAGCGTGTAGCATACCTCTTCTTCGATGTTATCGTTTATGACATTAATATTTCATGTTTGAAGAATGAGAAGTTGTAATTACGTCGACACGAGCGTATAAATCACGTCTTCTAATCAGCATCGGAAAGACAATCGGACAAAAATAGCGCACCCCAAACGTTAATATTTTTTGTGTCGTCTACCGCATCTAGGAATAACACAACTGTTACCACTACACGACCATCCCGAGTCGTTTATATTGTTTGTTGATGTTCCTCCGAGTCGTCGTCGTGTTTTGTTTTTCGTTCTAAACGCCCGGCTTTTACAGAATCGAGCCGTAAAACACCCATTTATTTTCCAAACGTGTAATAATTTTCATTTGATTTGGTGCGATTCGAAGCGCTCGTGAAATGTTTGGGTAGCGGAGTGTTCTCTTGTTTTATGTCTCAGCCAACTATCATTCTCATTTGCAGACATCGTTGTGTTTCCTGGTGAATGCATTGAACTTTATTAGTCTTTCATCGCCGAATAGTACCAGAATGCTTACGGGACTCATGCCATTAAGTGAAGGATTTGAATCGTATAATTTTTCAACGAACTTATATCGATGAAGATATATAATTAATTGATGATAGAATATTTTCATATATCATTGGACACCCTTTCGGCAAATATAAAGAAATTACTGATGGAATTGGGAATATGCATAAAATTATATATTTTTTCGAATCTTTATTATTGCCACATTATAATTGAAATTATTTTTCTTCGTAGTTTTGTGGTTTCTAACCTACCATAATCTGCAAAAATAAGTACTAATATTGGAATATCGATACAAGAGTCATGCTGTCTGGGAAAGATCGCATCTCTATGAGTTCGCTTGATATGAATCTCAGCTGGCTGTCCCTCCTGAAGGACAAAATGTGATGTTTGAATCATCTTTCGAACAATCTGTTCAGGCCAGTCTCAAATTACCTACACAGTAGGTTTCGGCTGGCACCTGTCAGAAAATAACTACTCCCCTGGCTAATACCACAAAGGGCATTGAATTATATCCGACCGGTGCCAGTGCAGGTTTCTTCACAGAAGTAAATCCTGCATTTGCTTTTGTCGATACAAATAAAGGGATTGATTTTCAACTATAGGGACGGACACACTTGCAGACCGGTTTCGGGCTATTTGGCCACTGGTCAGTGCAAGGCAACATAAAGTCGATGACTTCCCATAATTAGAAATCAAAATCCTTCAGAGGATCAAGCCCCGACCAAAGCTGATGCGAACAACGAAGTTATTGCGCCATCTACCAATGGACGAGGTATTCCAAAAGCTAACCGAATTCGGCCATTCCTCCTGCGAGAAAAATGTAAAAACATTCGACATAGTCAGTGGGCATACTTGAAGACTGGCGTTAAATCAAATCATCTTTCGAACAATCTGTTCAGGCCAGTCTCAAATTACCTACACAGTAGGTTTCGGCTGGCACCTGTCAGCTGGCAGATGATTTGATTTAACGCCAGTCTTCAAGTATGCCCACTGACTATGTCGAATGTTGTTATGTTTGATTTATGGTTTATCTTGATTTGTAATGAATCTCGAACGATGACTGAATTCGTCCAAGCACAATTGGACAGTCCACCTGAAATAGATACATTTATGGTAACAGCATATTTTGTCTCACAATTCGATTCAACGTACGCAGAGATCAAAGGAGTGAAACCATAGATTAGTATTCATTAATGCCCACAGCAGAGACATATTTAATTATAAATCAATAATCCGATGTTTGTAAACTAGGTTGGGTTAGTTAAAAACTGGATTTTCAACCACTAAATAGCTGATGCAGAACTAAATTCTATGAATATAGCATACTCACGTTAAAGTGATCTTCACAACAATAAAAATATGATTTCATACATACATTATCCCTTTTCATCATTTTTCACTATTTTTTTGGTACTTCTTCATTGCTAGGAATAAGAATAAACATTTCATCGAGAGTATTTGTAATAGTATTTTTGCACTTCAGTATCATATAACACATAAGTAAAAAGGTTTTTCAGTTTCTTCCATAATTTGTATACTAACTGAAATTGGAACGCTTGGGGTAAACAAACACGTGACACGTCATTTGGTACTCTCCAAAGCGCGCGCAAAATGGTGGTGTTTCAACGGCTCAAATGTTTCAAAATTCCCTTTGAAGAATAATTTGAATGTAATCAAGAACATTTACATATTTTTGTATAAGATAAAAATGTAAATTATTAATTTACGACATAACAAAAAATCATGCCTATTCACTATTTGCCGATATTTGAAGAAAATCCATGAAAACGTAATTAAAAAAATACATTTTTGTGTGAATTTCACAAGACAGTTTACAAAACCGCTACACGTAAGAATTGCATAATTGTTTTTTCAACTGCATTGTGATAGATTTCGAAACAATAGTCGTTTCAGCTTCAACAGTTTTGAAGAAACGCTACATACAAATCCAATTTTCATAATGTATTCTCAAGTCTATTTTTCATTCATCAATCACATAAATCGACAAAAGAAGTAGTTACATTTGAAATCATTTCAAGAGTTACTTTTAAAAATTGTTAGTTGAGCATCTCCGAGCAAGTATTTTGAGATGACAGAGGGTTGATTCGTACTCTAGTAGATAATTTCTAAGTATGGATCTTTGACTTATCCAATACTCTATTTTTCATGCATTCATGTCTTGCTCTATCAAAGATACTTTTATTCTGTTGTGTGCCTATATATGCACTATAGATATTTTCATACTTCCGTTACCATCAGCTCACACTGAGGGAGGAAGGAGGCTAAGGAAATTCAGCTCCGAAAAAATTTCACAGGTTATATTGTTTCTCTTTCAGAAACCCATCACTGAAGTCGTCAAAATTCATCAAAATATCAGTTTTTTCGAGCTCTGACCTCCTCCAGACCCCATTCCTAGGTGTGTCCATGGCCATAACCATCGATATTTTTTAAACAACTCACCATCATATGACTCGTTTCTCCTGTAATTTTCTTTCTTGTGCCCACGATCATTTGAATGAGGTAGTGATCATAAGAAAATGCTGAATCGTTAAGTAAGGTTAGATCCTATAAAGATGGAATATATTAAGATACATTGCCAGACTTCTCTTCCTGTTCGATATCTTTTTAGTCGAAATTTGATTGAAAGCAACATCGCGATAAAAATTAGATCTGGATTAAAAAGACGAGATATAGATATATTAACATTCATGGGCACATTTATTTTTGTGGAGAGAAGGAAGATTTGAAGATGTGATATTTGACTTTTTCTTCTTCAAGTCAATGCAAACATAATACAAAACTTTTATAAGAGAAGTATAACATAAAAGCCTCTGTTGATATGTGTATTTCATTTGTACACGTTCAATTCATTCACAGAAAGAAGAAAATAGTCTATCTAAAACAGCTCCTCTCTTGCCTATACGACAGGGCCTGCACTGAATCATATAGGAATCACTTTTGTATGTCAAACATACGTAACTTGATTCAAACATATATCATTCAGAAGAATAGAGAGTATTTTGCTAAAAAATCATTCATAGGGTAGAAATTCATTCTCGAACCCAAACAAGCTTGTTTCACTCAAAAAAAAATATCACTTGAGCTCATGGTGATAAATTCCGGAACATTCCCACTGCGTAAACCAATTATTTTCGAAAAATCTTAGACTGTTGTCCTTATTTGAAGAAGAGAAAACAAAAAAATCACTTCCTCGGGGATATATTGAAGTGGATAGTGAAAAGTAACTGTAAATGAAACAAGTGCTTCAAAGACCAGTTATCTTATGCTATTTTTCATTGGTACGATTTTATATCATCATGTGTGTTATTACAAAAATGGAAAAAATAATAATAATGTGATATCAGTAATAATGTTGTCAAAACATCGTACCAATAAACAAAATTCAGAGTATGTGACTCCTTTGCGGTTTCATTAATAAGGCTGAAAAAAGAACACTACTTTTTTTTAGTTTTACTTCTTATTTCTCCTTCATCTTGAATATACCTAGTATATTATACTCCCAAATATCTAAAGCTGGCGCCAACGTCGAAACTCGGAATTGAGTTAAATTTCAACGTTCCGAACTCCAAGCAACCGATATGAAGTGCCTCGGTTTCAGTACATAAGATATTTGCTTCATCAAGAATCTTCCGGATTAATTAAATTAAGTGAGTGTTTCTAAGACGCATTATAGGAGCGATAATAATCAATACCGACCGAGAAGGCACAAAGCGAACGAACGCCCCATCCCGGTTGGCTTTGTTCTCTGAAACTTCCAACTCCGGATGCTGGGAATTCAGCAAAGCGAGTCGCTCCTTATCAAGCCAATATTTCAGCGAGACTTATCTCTTTCTGGCGTGCATTATGCGTAAAAGTATTATCGTTCTGCTGTTGCTTTAGTGGAAATTTATCCGTTTGAGTGCGGGAATATTTCATATGTTCTTTCTGAATACCAGGTGTCCGCGAGAAATTTTTTCCGGTTAGTTTTGCCTTGGAATTGGTCTTTAATAGTGAAATAGTCTATAAGCGAACTGCAAAAATTTTGGTCACAGATTACAGAAACATACTTTTTTAAGGAAAAATCTTTCGCGCCACATTCATGTAGCGGTTGTTTACCTCAACTATAGAACAAAATCTAATGTATCACAGAAAACTGTAGAGAATAAAAATGCAGAATTCTGTATTATCGACAATTGCGGACAGATTTCCATACTTAGATCGATAGAAACCAACAAAGCTAACTCACGACCTAACTTAAAACACATCTCATGTGCGAGAAGCAGTTTTCTCCGGAAAATATGGCGTAAGTACCCAAAGAGAACTTACATTGTATTATACACTTCAAAATAATTCACCATTTTCTTCATCTTACCTGGAATTTTAAGCAGTTAACAGACGAAGTCCATATCTGACCAAGAAAAAGCTTTTCAGGTAGGTTTTGCACCTTTTTGAAAACGGTATGGGAATAAGTATCTACTTTGGGGAAGCGCAATGTACAATAATGAGTTCAAAATACTGTGAGCTACGCCTACTCTCATCATTTCCAGATCCAGACAAATATTCATAGAATTCGCATTTCAAAGTTTATTGCTGGATAGCTACATATTGATTACCATTTTATTGAATTGCCTTGTCGAATATTTCCCTCATATATAAAATGCCGCATAAGAGCAATGCAATTATCGAAAACTTACAGCGGTAATTGCATTTTATCAAGTAACCATAACAACACATTTTAAACCGTATCGCTAGACGTCAGTAAACAACACAAATAAATGTCAGATAGACTTCAAAAATAGAAAAACATTTCGCGTTTTGGTGAGTGCTCCATACAATCTATAGAGTATAAATGAACAAAAAATAACATTCCCTTGAGAATTTCTTTATTCGTGAAATATTCAAATGAATTACATTCGTGCATAAAAATGACCAGATAATTCTGCATTCAAGAGTGATATCTTATACAAATTGCATTCGGTTATTTTCATATTTTATAAAAGAGCCCTCGCCCTTCGGACTCGGGCACTATCGCCAAAATATGAAAATAAACTTGCAATTTTTAGATATCACGCTTTCTTGCGAAATTATGGGTAATTTTTATGCACTTGTGCAATCATAATCGATTATAAAATTTCTCACAATAAGCTTTCCTCTTCGTAAACTATGATGGGTTAGACTTCAGTTATTAGTATTTCCTTTGTCGTAAATTACTCTTTCAAATAAATCTCTTTTATTCAATACCATCAGTTTTCTATCAATGACTAGTCAAACTATTCAATATGGAAAATGTATGACCCCATCTGAAATTTCCAGCAAAAAAATTCCATGTGGGATATTTCTGTTTACTATGTATCGCATGTAAATAATTACAGTGGATAAATCTGGCGATTCTCTTCAATTTGTATGTATACATTGAACGGTTTTTTATAGTGAATGATCACTTTGGTCTCCGTTATGGTGAATTGAAAATAAGATATCTTCAGCATTCTCAATAATTTCTATTTCGTGCCAATGAATACTTCACTTCTCGTCAGCTTCCAATGATCTACAAGGCTCAGATACGACCTGTCATGGAATACAGTTCCATTTGTGGAGATCGGCACCAAAATATTCATTGAGGCTTCTCGATACTATTCAGAGAAAGACAATTCGTCTTGTTGGTGATTCCTCGCTCACAGACTCGCTCACTTCATTGAAACATCGTAGAAGGGTCGGAGACTTGTCTGTCTTCTATAGATACTTTCACAGTCGATGCTCTTCCGAAATGTTATCTATCGTTCCCCCTTGGCAATATCTACACATCTACACGGATGACTCGACATTACAGAAAACTCACCCCTTTGTTGTGAATTTGGAAACCTGTCGAACCTCTCATGCTCAGGG
Organism: Zygogramma bicolorata; assembly: GCA_032362365.1. Taxonomy (NCBI): domain Eukaryota; kingdom Metazoa; phylum Arthropoda; class Insecta; order Coleoptera; family Chrysomelidae; genus Zygogramma; species Zygogramma bicolorata. The sequence continues at coordinate 857,568 of JAVJAQ010000698.1, forward strand.
ATCTTTTTACAATAAAACAGCTGAGCTTTGGAACTCCTTGCCAGAAGAGGTTTTTCCTGAGGCTTACAAACTTCAGAAATTCAAAGTGAATGTTAATTCATATCTCCTCTCCCTTGATTCAGGCGGTGTTCTTTGAATCTGCATATAAAAAAACAGTTGTAGCCTCAAATTAGATGGGTACGTTCTTTTAACATTTGTCGAATACTTGATGAACAAATCGTCTTTGAACAATTTGCACGATTTTATTTTGGATAGTCTCCAATCACGTTCACCGACTATATGATGTATTTTTTAAGTTTCCATGTGATAGGAGGACTCAACTCTGCACTGCTCTGCACTGCTCCTTGTTTCAGCATAGTTTGAGGTATAATACTTTTCCAGGAGAAAAAAATCAAACATAGGAAAACAAGGCCTTTTGAATTCCTGCATTGTCACTTGTAAAGCGATGTTCTTTAGGGTATTGTTTTCTAGTTAGCCAAGCAACATACTGTGTAGTTGGTTGAGTTACAATTTGTTTCGAGTACTGAAAAATTTCATACAATTTTCAGATGGAATTGAATATTTTCATGGAGTCATACTGTAAAATGGAATACTTCAAATAAATAAATATATATGATTTCCTTTAGAAAACGAAGTTACCTGATACACTCCCTAGAACACTCTAAATGGCATTTTCGAAAGCTGCAATATATCAACTAAAATTGAGCGTTGAAAGGTAAAGCTGTGCCTCTTTGTTTCATTCGAGATTGTTGGGATAAAAATACACAAACAAAACGCATTCTCCTCGGGAACGTCTAGTAGACTTCTAAAAATATCTGAAACGCTTGTAAAAAGTGAAGTAAACGCAATAACATCAATTACAGTGATTTAACACCTTAATTGATTCGCGTTCACTTCAAGAACTTATTTATGATCTGACAAAACATAAATGAGCTACAAAATACGGAAAAACAAAAAGGTTCACCGGCTGTGGAAAGTATAAAAGGTTTGATAAATATGGACGGTTTATCAGAAAAGACAATGAATTTGTATTGGTGTCCCTTGGCACGAATAATTAAATACATTCCACGAATGCTCTAACGTGCTTTGCATACTTATCAATATGAATTCGTTTAGTAATTGTCATTTCGAAAAATGATATTGGAAAATTATTCGTACGATTATGGTGCATTTTTCGTAATTACCATAAATATTGCGTCAATGCCTACGTGCAACAATAGAAAAAATCTGAAGGCAAAGTAACTAGCTAGATAGGCCAAGTTTGAATAGATACATTGATATTAATTTTCTCCTTTTCGAAATAATATTTAGATACAAAGTAAAAATCTCCTCCCACAGCCATGCAAGAAGAATACATAAACTTCATCGACAGTCACATCCAATGGTTCAATAAACACTTTTTTTTTCCGTCGTAACATTATTCATCTGGATTTCTCGAATTTTAATATCAACTATTCATTTATTTCAATATAATTAAAGTCTAGGTCATCTATAATCCCTTTTCTATCGGCAATATTGGCACGCAAATCACTAGCATGTGGATAGCACAGCACAGCAGTGGCTTTCAGAATGTGCTTGAAAAAGGTAATAGGCTGAAAGGTAAATTGCCGAAAATAGATTCTTTGTGTGGCTCTTAGCCCTTAGAAGTCATGTGAAAATGAGTCCCTAGCTTATATTTACACTCCTTCCTTATGATCAAAAGTTCGTGTGTCCGTTGAACATTTTGAAATCAAAATGAAAAGAATGTACTGTTTGTTATTCGTGATAATACTTGATATATTTTTTATGATTCCTCTACAATTCAGGAATCACTGTTGATTGAATTCCATAGATGAACTACATCGTACTACTCTCTATATTCGATCTTTTGGTTACAATATACAATATGTACTTTCTTTCTACCTGCCCTAAAGCTCAGTTTAAACTATCGTCTTTTAAAAGGCAACCCAGAAAGCATCCTATTCAAACAATCGAATTCTATCGGTATTTTTCATTCGATCATTTCATTTGAACTATTTCAATAACCCTGTGCACAATGTTAATATTTCATATGTTAAACATAACCATTTTTTTGTATACATTTCTTTCTCTGAAACTAAGACCGGCCCTTCCTTTTGGAAACATATTCTTTCTCTTTTAGAATAAATGTCTTCTGTAACCAACATTTGAATTGCAAAAAAATATAACTTGACGATGGCTGACCATTAGGAAATTCGGAAATTCCCACCGTATAGAAAACTTTTTATTATCGATTAGCCATTCCCCATAAAATTTGATGTATTGTACAATACTTGCATACGAGTTGTCAAAATTTCAAATTTTCGAACGTGTACAAGGGAGAAAGAAAAATAGAATTTTTATCAAGAGTACACTATCCTGGATTTGATTCCAAATTTGAATATTGTTTTAAATTCTGAACACTGTTCGGAAATTTGAAATTTTGACAACTCATATGCAAGTATTGTGCAATTCACCAAATTTTATGGACATCAAAATTTACTGGGGAATCGATAATGATAAGTTTTCCATACGGTGGAAATTTTTAAATCCCACTGAATATAGTCTGGACCACATTTTGATAGGCAAGCCATTATAAGCGTATTCCTCTATTTATGAAACCCTATAAAAAGTATGTTTCATCTGGTAATTAGATGGGTGAAGGTCGGCTTCTTTCCGTCTCTTGGACTAGAACTTGCGAATTTGCTTGTTACCTACGTTGAAGATATAAAAGATAGTAATTTCATAGTATGTAACAGACACTATACTTTCACATTATGTAAATTCATCATTAAACGTTTTGAATAAGTTGCTCACTTACTTTTTTTTCGTCTTTACATCCGTGCAGGCTATAAAGTCCACTTTATGCCCGCGTCGGTAATCAAATATACTCTATGCTAGGCGCGTATACAACTCAAGTTTATAGGGTGGGTATTCACTGAGAAAATTACGCGTTTCCACCATTTTATCAAAACACAAATGTATATTGGCCTTTTTACGAACTAACCTTCCACAATGACTTGAATTATTAGGAGACTGTGAAAGAAAAACGTCAGATTTGTTTAATCTTAATTTTTTTCATAACTAAAATTGGAAAGTAAAGAAAACAATAATTTTCGATAAAAATAAACTTCAGACTTTAGAGATAACTAACATTTGCCTTGTCAACGTAAGTAAAAATAAACCGCTATAGTGATATTCGTTCATGTATTTATCATACTACATATCAATATGAGTAGTATGCTTAAGTGCAGTCCCGACTACAATATGCCATCCTCAGTTGGGCTGGAAAACTTGATACTCACTTGAAAATAAAGGAAATATAACAAAAAAAAGACTACTCATCAAACTTCATTTTCAGATATGCACAAGTACTCGATATACGTCAACTATACATGTTTAACATAACATTATTCATCTTCAAAAATAAAACTATCCTTCAAAATCCCGAACATAACTATAACACAAGAAATAAATCTAAGGGTAACGTATAAGTCACCATAACAAGGAAAAACATTAGCCAGCACACATATGATTACTTGAGTGGTAGAATATACAACTACTTGCCAATAATGTACAAGGAATATATACACGAAATAAACAATATAAACCTCATGAAAAATTTTTTCAAAAGGTACTTGCTTGACCTGAACAGGGATGTACATCATTTGATTACAAATAAAGACTGATAACATAACACTTCTTTGAAACTCCGACCATCCACACAGTTATCACATTTCACCTTCCTAAGCTCTTACATCTTGAAACCACGCTAGTGTCCTACTCATTTTTTATATTCACAACCATACACCTATATATTGTGATAATTTTTTAGATTTAAGGATACATGAACCCACGCACAACTTCGGTTTTAGTGGGATTCTCCATGTTTGTTTGTAAGTTCTTGTCACACTTTCTTTACTACTTTCATATATTGATATTTACTGAATAAACATTATATTATTATATTATTTAAAAAAAAAAGAATGTAAAGTATATACTTTGATAAATTCTAATAATAAATTTAAATTTCGGTTTTTCTCATCAACATAACGATCTATCAATGCATTCCCAGGAATGAATGTGCTATAGTGCTAGACCAGTTAACCGTTCCCGAGATATTGTCAGACTAGGTCGAAGTCAATAGCATGCATCTTTAATGAGAGGCATAATGTTAGAATCGCACTTTTTGAAAGAGGTATTTATCGAAGTGGAAAAGCACGAACGTTCTTCCAGAACTGTTGGTGATAATCAATTTCTCCTGAAATACTGAGATATTCTATAATTTTTATAATAATTTTGAATTCAATTACCGGATTCTGCGATCTTACAGGGTTACAGGAAGTAGAGGTGAAATGAAATTGTGATTGATTTCTCATTCAATAATTATATTTTTTGATATCTCCTTATATTTTTTAATATGTATTATAATATGTTACGTGACTGACTGACCATGGGGGGGTAATTAACCCCTTTACCCCCGCTTGTATACGCGCCTGCTTTATGCTCTCACGGAAACACAGTACACCGTTATGTAGTTGGTGAATTAGCGATAAATGACATACCCACCCTCTGAGAGCCCCCCCCCCGCGTTCCCCCTCTCGGTTCCCGCCCTCTCCGTTTCCCTTGTGGGTCCGGCCCCGCCCCCCCCGCTCCCCGAACAATGATGAACTAGCATGATAAAAAATAATTTTTTGTTGTTGCTGTATTTAAAACAATACTAAGTACACTTAGTGGAATCGATCAGTCTTATAATTGTCAGGAAAATTCCGATTTTTTTGCGCCATTTCCTACCCTTCTAATGAACTCCAATTTGACTCGGCTAATAATTTTTGCCGGCATTTCGGTTATGGCCACGCTTGCCGGGACTGCCAGGAATGTACATAGCAGCCAACAGTCGGCACTTCATTCGGCCGGTGCCGATCGAACTTATCTCCAGCTCCAATCGGTCTCTCGCTCTTGAAATTTACCGACATCTCGAAGAATGTTTGTAAATTGGTCTTTACATGCCGCACTACAACTCTCACCTCTATTTATTGTCCGCGAGATCGATTTCTATTGTCCTTTAATCGTAATCCGACTCAATTGTTGCTTCGACACAAACGTATGATTATTGTACTGCTGAAGTTGATGGGTTTTTTGTTGGTTTGAACTGGTTTCGAAAACGAATTGTTTATTCCTTCAGACCGGAGATCGGGATATTTGTTTTTCAATCACGGTGCTGCGGCAGTTATTTTTTGGAATGCGAGACAATATGGCTCAACTTGTGTGACAGCATGTATAGCCTTCAACGAATACCATCCACCCCAGAGATAAAGATAATACTGATGAAAGAATTGAATATATTTTCGATTCAATAAAAAACGTTTCAGAGTGGATTCATTTCTGATGTCTAGAACATAAAATATTTCCAGATGAGCTCAAGGTTGCCAAGTTGGTTCCTATTCCTGAAACAAACAATAAAAGCGATGTGAATAAGTTCAGGCATATTTCCGTTCTGTCCGTTTTTAACAATTCATGAGAATTTGCTAAAACATAGGATTGTTTCTTATTTCGAGAAAAAACAGCTCTTTGCTATGGAGCAGTATGGCTACCGCACTAAGAAATCAACAACCAGAGCTCTGATCCATTTTGGAAACAATCACAACAGCGATTGATGATATTACATTTTGCTCTTCTTGTAAAGTTAGATATGTCCAAAGCTTTCGATTGCAGCGATTGATGATATTACATTTTGCTCTTCTTGTAAAGTTAGATATGTCCAAAGCTTTCGATTGCGTGACACATAATTATTTTTTGAATGAATAATAGTTATATGAAATAAGAGGTGATTCACAAGAACTGTTAACTTCTTATTGGAGCCAAAAGCAGCGAAGAATTGTTCTCTTTCTTTGATGTAGGGGTTCTTCAGGGTTCCATCTTGGGGTAGTCTTCATTGAAGATTTGCCCAAATATTTGAAAGCATATTGGGTAATTTTATATACAGACGTTGCAACAATTCTATTAACATAGGTCAAGACACCACAGAACTACATAGGAGTAATTGTGAAACAGTAGCGAAAGTCGAAAAATGGTTCACAGCGAATAATTTGAAACTGAATACAATCAGATACTTTTTGGAAATCAAACAAAATTGAATAGTGTGAAATCATTGGGTGTTCCGATTGATACAAAATTGAATTGGAAAAACTATATCGAACAATCAGCTGCAAAAGTAAAGTCTTTCAGATAAGAAAACTGATGGAGTTCACCACTCTCGAGACCACTACTTTGGGGTAACTCCACAGATAGGGACAGAATTTTCAAATTAATAAAAAACCTAGTACGGATTATGGCGCATGCGCGTTTCCGGAACACTATACAACTTTAATGAAAAAATTCAATATTTTCACTCCATTCTCAGTTTTCATTCTCCAGTGTCTGATGCACATTAGAGAAGGTGAAAATTCCCTGACCCCAAATTCATCGTATAACTCTTATAATACCAGAAGCAACGATTCATTGAGTATTACTTACCATAGAAGAGAACTCAACAACCTATAAATCACACTGCTCTTAAACTATACAACAAACTCCCCTCTGAACTAAAAATTGCTCCTGTCAAGAGTTTCAAACACAATCAGAAACTTTTTATTGTACAATGCATTTTTAGTATCGACGATTTTTTAAAATTTTCTTTCAACGGGGTGCAACCATAGTTAAAAAAATGAATAATAAAAATATTTGTATTCTTTATCGATATAGTCCTAACCAAACTGTTATTTTTACACTCGACACGCGTTTCGCTAAAAAGGTAAGCATCTTCAGGAGAAGAAAATTGAATCTGAAGACTAGGGTTACTGCTAATTATTCTAATTAATTTCTCGATAATAGACTAGTGCAGCCACTACCTGCAAAGTTTTTTAGTCCAATGAGGACTATGTCTGTAATTACTTATTATTCTGAGTAATTTCTCAACGTTGGATTAAAAATCGGTCTGAAAGGGATACTTCCCTTGTCACACAGAAAAATCGGAAATTCACGAAATCAGTTGTCAAGATTGCTACAACAAATACATAGACCAGAGCCGACGAGCCATTAAAACCTGTACCAAGGAGAATTTTGCACAAATGAAATACGGAAGGGTAGAAAAATCCAGTGTCGCCCAACACGCTCTGGACAATGACCACAAAATTTTTTGTGAAAGCAATTTGAAACTGATTAAGCATGTGCAAGACACTCGATGCATGTCATAGTCAAGAAATAGCAAAATGTAAAAACAGCGTGAATGGTAACAAGTGACCTATCCCTTTCAGTCCGCTTTTCAATCTATTGTTGAGAAATTATTCAGAATAATCAGTAATAATAAACGAAGTCCATATCGGACCAAAAATATTTGTAGGTAGTGGCTGATCTAGTTTATAATCGGGACATTACTCAAAATAACCAGCAGTAACTTTAACACCGAAGGTTCCAATCACATCGTTTATTCAAAATGGCTCAACTCGTGTAACGGCTCAATAGCCTTGAACTATCATTTACCCAGGAGATAAAAAAACACTGTCTTTGAAATTGATGAAAATATCAGAAACATTTTCGATTCAAACGTTCGAGATTCAGCTCTTATATTTTAGATTTATAACATTTCGACTCTATGATATTCTGCTCAATCGATAGATATTTAGTCAGCTAGAAGTTTATGAACGAAACCAAGAAAATATTCTAGTTCAGGACTTTATACATGTCCGTAACAAGGCAACGAGGATGACGATTCTTCAGCTCATTACGGCTTATATGCAGAAAGATATCCTTCAACTGATGAATGCGAGATGAATTACATAATTAGTGAATTAAGCTTTGAGGCATGAGGAACCAGGAAAGATTCATGAAGAAGCCCCTATAAAAATTATTATATAACATCCTCAACCACAACCGAGGTGTAGGTGATAGTGGGTTTACTTACAGGACTTTCTTGTATTGAAAAAATATGACCATCTTTTCTCCGATAGAAGTCTCTGTGAGTGCGAAGCATCAGCAGGACTATGAAACCTATGGTTTTAGAGAAAGATACCAAATGCTTATCAAGGGGCCAATGTCGAAAATATGGAGTCCTATTTCCCATTGATGTGATGTTGTCAAAATTTGACAACATCACTTCAATATAGCTTCCTATACTCCAAGCATTACAATTAGGAAGCTCGCGATGATCCTAGCTTTGGGCCAGCCTCAAATATATAATAAGTTTTAAGCTCTTGAAATTCAGTCTCATCCCGAGGAATGTTCGTGAATTGGTCTTCACATATCGTACTACAATTCTCACCTCTATTCATTTTTGCGAGGTCGATTTCTATTGTCATCCAATCGCATTAAATTGTAGCTTTAACACTTCATTCATTCTTTCGGGCTGTAGATCGAAATATTTGGTTTTTAATTCCAGAACCCCAGCAGTAATTTTGAAATGCGAGATAATTGGCTCATCTTGGTAAACAGCTTATAACCTCACTTGAATACCATCTTCCACAGGACTCTAATACATTAGTTCTAATGAGAATATCGGAAATGCTTTCGATTTCGTCGAAAAACGTTCCAGATTCATGCGATTTTTATCGATTCATTGTAATGCGACTCTCAAATGTTCAATTCGTTCGATAGAGGTTTAATCAGAAGTTTAGGAACAAAACGGTTGCTTTATTGCTCTCATAAATGTTTTAACGAACAGTGGAATATAGAAAATAGTCCACTCATGAATTAGTCCGTGAGCAAAATGTTGAACAGTTTGACGTTTCGACTCTCATACTGTATATCAACACCGCAATCTAATCAATAAACCTTACGAATGGATCAGCTAACAGTTTCTACCTGATAAGACCTTTCGAATGATGTAAGAAAATCAGTGACTATATATATAGGTAACGTTTCGAACTGAGGTCAAACGACCCTTCGTTTGTCAACATTTTTTTAGTACATTATGACGCTTATACGAATGAAATCGTTAGTTTATTCAATATTCAATATTATTTTGATTCGATTTATTTTATTGTATTCTGATGTTTACTAGAAGTTGATGAAACATTCAGCAACCTCCTGTATTTTTTACAGGTGGTTCTAAAAGTTGAATAAATCCGTAGATAACTTTGAAACCCCATTATATGTTTATAATGAAGTCCGTGTTATTTAGGTTTGGCGTTAGATTGAGTTACTTATCCCTGTTAGAAGTTTTCAAGTATTCACCTAAATTTCCAATAATACCTATGAACTATAAGTGCAGACATTGTCGACATACGTTTCATGATTCAAGCTAGCATCATCAGAAAATAATGTTAAAACTAACTTGATCCATTTTTAGAACATTTTAAACTACTTTAAGGAGTTTCATGTTCTTGGGTATTTCAGAAATTTGAAATTGAACCATAAACATGCCTCAGTTCTCTGTCAATGCCTTCCACTGCGACTTCAGGCATTTCCCCAACACGTGTACCACATTTTTCCTGTTTCGATAAATGCCGTCAATTCAAAACGAAATGCTAGGCATGCTCCATTTTCCTGTGCATTCTATACATTCACCGCAAATGCAGTGTGAAGTTCATTAATTGGATGCATTAATTTCCAGACTTTTTATGAATGCGTACCACAAACATGATGAATTCTCTCGAGTTGCAAACTAACTAATTGCCTTTACAATTTATGTTGTATCACATTTTGCAGGCAATAAACTGTAATGTGAGAAACCGATACTCACAGTGTTAGGTTAGGTTGTATTCATTCCATTTATGTTTTTATGGCGTTCAATAACTTCTACCTTTGTGTATATAACCTCTCTATATAACCATTCCTCAATTCACCATTCAATACATCAATTTACAAACAGCAAAAAAATTCATTGGATTGGCTAAAGCTGGAGAAAAATTGAAACTTGTTTCGAAGATCGTCAAGTGCATATATAGTATACCAAAGTTTAGAAAGCGTTTTTCTGGTGGTTTTCGTGATCCACTATGAGTATTCACCACACTTTCTGAAAAAATAGAATACATTCTTCAACGATTTCATCGAGAAATACAGATGATATCAATAAAAGAGAATTACATCAAGAATGTCAATAATAATCTCTAAATTCCTCAGACCTTCTGTGGATGGTGATGACACTGGTAATCTTGCATCTATGCCCACAGTATTCTCAACAACGTTTCTCAACGCCAATAGTATTCTCCTAAAGACTTAAAGAAAATTCTTCCAATCTCATCAGAAGTTATTTATCTGGTAGAGAGCAGAGAGTGAGAATCGATAATGTGACTAGTACTTACAGAAGTGTTTCATATGGAGTCCTACAAGGAACGGTACTGGGCTCATTATTGTTCTCAATTTATGTAAATGGATTACTTGAAATAGAAACCTAAGAAAACATTTTGAGTTTTGCAGATGATACAGCATTTCTCTACAAAGCAAATATCTGGCAAGATTTGAGGGAACTTGTAGAAACTGATTTTCTTGAAATTGGAAATTGGGTTAGGGGAAACAACTCACACCGAATTTCAAAAAACAAAATAATTGTCATTTTCGTCCTATACAAACAAACTCCCGAATATAGGAACACTCAAAATAGGAGATAGCTATGAAATACCCTAAGATAAATCAATAAAATACCTTGCTTTGTAATACATTGTCATCTAAGACGGGACCTCCAGATAAAAAATGTAGTTGAGAAACTGAGGGGACTGTTGTACACATTCAAATACCTGAAATATTTTCTAAACACCAAACATTTGAGAATACTATATATACTATGCTTTGGTTGAATCCCAACTACAGTACGGTATTGTAAGATGGGGTGGAATAAACGATAACCCCTTAGAAAATTTGAATACTATTCAGAAATACATCATCAAGATATATCAAAAGGCCTGTAATTATCCAAGCGATGATTTGTTAAGAGAATCAAATTTTCTGGATATAAGAGAACTATTCTGCCTTGAGTGATTTGCGATAGAAGAGGTGGTTTTTATTAGAGTAGTAACTTGTCGGAATAGACTATATTCTGTCCTTCTACACGTGTATAGATTCCAACATAATTCTTTAATTCATCAGATTGCTGTAGGTTGTTATAAATATAAAAACTACGAAAAAACTACAATAATGGTATATCATCAATCGTATCGACTCAATCAGTTACATTGAGTTCGACGAAACGATCACAATCTTCCAACTCTTTTTTTTATTGTAATACCCCGTTATCTACAAATTATAAATTGAAACCTGCGCATAATTTGCGACTATATCGGAATTTTGCAGAAGCCGAATTCCTTTGAATTATGGTCAATTTGACTTAACGACTCGATTCGGTAAATCCCTAAAAACGAACCGTTGTACCTTTAACATGCCGACTTTCGAATATGTGACACCGTGACAAGCAGGGCAGGGGATGCAAATATTCCGCCGCGATCCACATGTGCCGTTTTCTGTTCAATACTAAATCATTCAAACGGAAGCAGCCCGCCAGTCTGAAAGTCTAGGAGTCTTCCTTCGAGCAGCTGTTGATATGAAGAAGACATCTTCTGATGGGGTAGATTTATGTTCGTGGTGCGGAGGTTCACACAATAATTCAGCTTTGAATATACAGAGCGATGTAGCGCTTCTTAAATTGGATTGGGGTCTCGAGAAATACATATATCATCTCCTGGAATACTGCCAGAAATGGTTTCAAGAGTTAAAATTATTAGATGTATAAGCTTATCGCCTCAAGTATCTGAGTTGATACATTTAATTATACAAATGTTCGATACCTGATGATAGAAACTTTCCTGGTAAAAAGAGAAACCTTCACTTCATCTATGTAATGTCTATGTATTCTGAAACAGATTCCATATTATGAGGTAGTTTGGTGAAAAAAACTGTCTGCACTCTCCATAACTATACCAAAAGGCAACATGCTATTTGGTACAGATTATCTGATAGGTCTCCCTCAAATCACAGATTATTTCGATAGACCTAAATGAATTGGCTGCGTAAAATTTCATTGAAAAAATCATCCCAGAAAATATCCCAAACAAATGGTGAAGCTGGCACATTCAATTTGAATTCAAATTGAGCATTCAAAAAGAATAAATTTTCGAAATTTGATGATGTATTTCATTATGATTGTGAAAACAGGTGAATATCAATCTAATGCCGCAATTTTAACTTTGGTGGTTGAAAAGATAGAAAATTCTGGAATTCTTCATCATGAGACTATTCGGGTGATGTTTAAACACATCTTGTGTTGCTTTCTGAAGAAATTGAGTTGTCTAATTTCGTTTTTTCCGGATACTAGCCCTCCTTCCTTTCAGAAATATTCAGAGTTGAATCATCAAAAAACTATCTGAACTTTCAATTTCAAATAAATTGAAGTGATTCAAAACCCATCAAAAATACTTCGTTTTTGGAACGCACTGCAAAACGAATTGAAGGATATTCAAATTGTGAACAAATTCGAATAAAACATTTTCAATATCTAACTTCTATGGATAAGATCAATTTCATAACGGAATTTTGGTTTCCATATGAACCCAGATATCAAAAAAATATCCCTCTCAAATTGAGTCTTATTCATTTTTATTTTTCGTAGGTTGATTCTTGTTATGAATTGAAGAGTTGTTTCTCTTTCCATCAGATCTATTTCATTATTTTTTTTTGACTTTTTCGACATCATTTGATGTTGGTGAATTAATTTCCAATTCATGGAATTTGTTCTCCTCTTGATTCATTTGTATTTTCACTCACGGATCTGACAATACAGTTTTTTCACAATTTTTTTGGTCAATTTCAATTGTCTCATTTTTATCAAGCTTAGCTTCATTATTTTTTTCGATCCACACTCAATGCGATCTTCGAAAGGCCATTCAGCAATAGAAGACAAAATAAATACATTTGATGAGAAACGGGCAAGGAACGAGGTTTTCTTCAATGACCTCATTCTCAAGGTTATGGTTTTTGAAAATAGCAGAAATCTGACCATATTTGAGAAAAACCTACCCTCTCGAGACAATATTCATGAACAAAGAAATTCATATTGACTATTTTTTAAACCTGGTTGTGATCAGTATATCCAACCTATTGATGATGCACCCTGTAATATTGATCTCATAACTTAAACAAATACACATTCATCGAGTGCTATTCAAAAGTGCATATTTGAGGCATACTCTGTTTGATTCATAGCTCGACATATGATCGTCACTTATATAGTGTCACATGTGGAAAGAAATCAGGAATGTATGTTGCTATATGATGTGCGGATATGTCGAGATCCATAAATCATAACGATGCAATGTGGCCAAGTGGAAATTTCTCGTTCGTAAAAGTGCATGTAATCGTCGAGTCATTACAGCTGCAATTTGTTCTATAAGATGAAAGGGGAGTTTGGGAGATATAATGAAAATAGTTGTGTGCAAGATCTCTATTATAACTTTGAATTAAGTAAGGTTTTTTCACCGGAAATACAATGAAGCAATCGTCTTCGAATCATTAAACTATTTTTCCAGGTATTAAAAAAGAATATAAATTATTAAATTTTGTCATTGAACGAATTCTAGAAAGAAATTTACCTTTTATCATTTAAACGTTGACAATCTATCACTTAAACCGATAGAACAGTTTGTTGAAGAAAACAATTCTCATCTTATGCAGAACTAACTATATGAGTTAATAACTGTGCCTCCAAGTTTTTTAGGAACTTTCTAAGTATGTATATTTAGAGAGATCAATTATCCCCCTACATCTTTCCCCAATCCAACATGAATAAAAAGACAAAATTAAATTAAATTTACAAATCATCTCTAACATTCAGTGGTTCTGAATTGAAGCAAAAATCCCCGTTGTTAAATAGTTTTCAGTTCCTTCCATGAGTTTGAGCAGAGACGAATACTGTCTCAGAAACATCATCTAATAACATGATTACCCTGATTTTCATCATCAATCATGAGTGGCAATACAGAAAAATTGAAAAACATGCGACAAACTTATAGCGGCCCAGTGTCACTACTTTCATTCGGGTTTGAAGGCCGTCGTTTTTTGGAATTTCTTCCTGACGTTCCGCCGAGTGCACTTCTCGAGCCACATCTTAAACACCCATACTCTTCCGACTCTGTATTTTGCAATCTGAAATTAACGGAAATAGATAAAATGCTTTTGACTAACAGCATTTTCACTCAGGTTTGGGTGAGTATATCTCATCTCAATCTAGATTAATCCATGTGATCCTCCATAAACAAACAGATACGGTAGAAAACAAAAACGAATCAATCATAAACTATTTTCTAAAATTATAAATTTACAATATTCAGAGAATAATCACATTTTACAGTTTCACTTTAGAATATTGGTAAAAACTACAACTTCAAACTGTATGTGATATAAGAACCGACCCAAACTACCTTAATGCCGACGTATTAATATCGATTAAGTATTGATTCTCAATTCTCTCAAAAAAAGCAGGCTGAAAGGGATAAGCCCTTTGTCACCATTCATGCTAATCAAATAATAGCAAAATTTAAATAATAATGGCCGCGTCTAGAACACTGGCTTTCTGTGTGAATAGCCAATTTTGCCACCTCTAAAGTTAAACGAAACATTCAATTTCCCTTAGAACAATTCATTCCGAGAAAAATAAATAAAACACGAACTTTTTTTTTAATATGCAGATTCACGCGAAAAGGAAGCCCTGTAATGTTCGAAAAACACCGCGTGAATCAAGAGATGGAAGATACGAATTAACATTCACTTTGAATTTTTGAAGTTTGTAAGCCTTGGGAAAAACCTCACTCAGCAACGAGTTCCAAAGCTCAGCTGTTCTATTGAAAAAGATCCCTGAGCAAGAAAGGTTCGACAGGTCTCCAAATTCACAACAAAGGGGTGGGAATTCTGTACTTGTCAAGTCATCCGTGAAGATATTGCCAAGGGTGGTACGATTGATAACAAGAACAGAAGAGCACCGGCCGTGAAAATATCTATAGAAGAGAGTCAAGTCTCCCACCCTTCTACGATGTTCCAATAAAGTGAGCGAGTCTATGAGCGAAGAATCACCAACAAGACTGCCTTTCTCTAAAATGAATCGAGAAGCCTGAATGAATGTTTTGGTGCCGAACTCCAAACATGAAAACTATATTCCGAGACAGGTCGTATCTGAGCCTGGTAGATCATCAGAAGCTGACGAGAAGTGAAGTATTGCTTCGCACGAAATAGAAATCCAAGTTTCTGGGAAGCACCTTTAGCGATCGATCTTACATGCAGAATTCACTTTGAGATATAATAGTTTTTTTAATTTTCAAGTTTACACGACAAAAAACCTTAACGTTTTTGAGAACCAAGGTGGAAGAGATGCGAATTCGATTTCACCTCAGTTTTTTGAAGGTTTTAAGACTGATTTATATGTGAAAACGATCCCTGAGAGAGAAACAGAGATTCAGGAGGTTTCTAAAAACATGCACGACAAAAGTGTAGAAAACTTGTACCAGTCGGATCAACCAACTGTAATAGAAATGAACGATGAACTGAAACCTTTGGTGTGGAAGTTGACACTTTTTGTAAAGATCAATCACTCATTGATCAATTTTCCTTTCTTGAAAATGCTAACCTTTTCAGAGAAACGATCGTCGAGTACAAATAATATCTGCTTGTGGTAACTGATCTCTACAAAGTGTGATGAAAATGCCTAAGAAAAGACGTTCGATGAGATACAGGAGAAAAATGTCAGCTGAAAGACAAGAAATTTCTTAGGTTGTTGTATAAATGCCAATAAAATACCATTGAATTTCCAAATATTTTTAAATTTTTCTATAAAAACAAAATGAATTTATCTGGAGAATATTCGAAGAAGATGACATAATTTTGATCTACACTATCGAGAACCACATTGGTTCAATTGACATTTTTCCAACTTATGAGTTTTTTGTAATAGGTTCCAATAGAGATTATGATATAGACAATTTGAGCCTTTACCAATACCATTCAGTGTGAAAAACGAATTGTGAGTTGGATGTCGGACTTTTGTTATATGGACGTCGGACCCACTGGAAACTTCAGACGAATTTTTGAATATAAATTTGAGAAAAACCATTCAATAGAGAACAAGAATTGAACACGAAGTTGATAATACTGTACCAGAAGACATAAAAGATCATAAGAAAATGCTTGACCTACAGAAATTCATCGACATGGGAGCTTATGGAGTATTGCAGAATATATTTCATCATCTAAAGCCAACAATGCGCACTGGGAAAGAGCTTGCAGAAGAAGATAAGAAATCCATTCGAGCAATTGTTTCATGTTACGAAACGTGCAGAGAATTTCGATACATGGCGAAGAAAACTTTGAAACTTGATGATATGAATTGGAAATATATATCAAAAAATGAACATCTGACCGAGGATTTCGTTCGTGATTTCCAGGACTATGTCGACTGGACCGAAATTTCCGCACAAACCAATCGTTTTTCTGAACATTTCCTATTGGACTTCAGGAATAGATATGACTGGGGTGTGTTCATGCAGATAAATACACTCCCGGAGTGTCTCCTGGGGAAATTACTGCGAGACGATGGTTTCGAAAACTCCAAAAAAACAATCTTCCTAGAACATATATCCATGTATTGTTGTTTATCCGAGGATTTTATCGATGAATTTTCCGAGGAATTGGATTGGAATTTGATATGTGTATTCCAGGACTTATCAGAGAATTTAGTGGGAAAGTACGCTGACAAAGTCGACTGGCAATCGATTGAAGAATATCAGAAGTTATCTGAAACATTCATCAACAAACACAGGTAGAACACCTAGAGTAAAGATGAAATTTTCACTACTCCAAGGAGAATGATTCAAGAAATATGGCAAGAATACTTTGACGCTTTGAGTAGGAAGAGTGTCCGGAAAATGGCACTTGTGACACTTGAGCATAACAACTGTACGAAACACCGATAATTCAGATGGTGAACATGCTGATTTGGATGTTTCATCAAAATATTGAGGTGGAAGTATTGGCTTTCTACATGGGAAGCTGGTGTTCCAGACACGGCCATGATTTTTACATTTTGCTATTATTATAATAGTATGAATGGTGACAAAGGGCCTAACCCTTTCAGAAATTCTAGAAATTTGTTAAATTAATTAATAGTTTGGAGACAAAGTCCACATCGGACCAAGAAAAACCTTTGCAGGTGGTTTTTGCACAAACTATTTTGGCGAATAATGTGAAATTATATTATTTCAAATGATAATTGGTTATAATTGATTCGTTCATGTTTATATACCGTATGTGTTCGTCTATGGAGAGAATGCATGGACTAATTTGGATTGAATTGAAAATATACTAAACCAAGCATTGCTGTTACTAAGTCAAACACATTTCATCTATTTTCGTCAATTTCTAATAACAAAATACAGACAATCATAGTAATCGTGGCATAAGATGCTTTTTCTGAGACAGACAGTGTTAACAGTCCATATCGGACCAAGGAAAACTTTTGCAGGTAGTTTTTGCACTACCTCAGATTTTAATCGAGCTCACGACCTACCAAGATATAATATCCTATTGTTCCTATTTCCGTTGGTTTCAAAATACAAAATACAGGACCGCTCATAAGTTTGTCGCATGTTTTTCAATTTATCTGTATTGTCACTCATGTTGATAATGAAAATCATGGTAATCATGGCATTAGATGATTTTTCCGAGACAGTATTAGTCTCTGCTCAAACTTATAGAAAGAATTGGAAGACCATGAACAACAGGGATTTTTACCTTAATTCAAATTCATTCAATCGAAGGTAGTGTTCTAGACACTGCCATGATTTTTTGATTCTGCTATTATTTGAAATTGATTGAGTCGAAATCACGACATATGTGCCAGGCTAGCTCAGGGTTTGTGTTGGAGCAAACAATCGCCTCCGATTGTGGGTTGCTTCTGCGGGTTTGTGAAGCACCTGGAGAAATACCTTCTACATCCCTGACTATCATGCAAAGAACGAATCTATCCGGGTCCTACAAATATCTAGGTTCTGAAGACGCAACTGGCCACTATGATGTCTGAAGGCCGGACATGAAGTTTCCCTCGCTCCCTAAATACCCTTCATTCCTGTCTAATCTCATGAGGATACAAATCGGCGACCATATTTGATATTCTCCTATACCAGTATTTTTGTCTATCCGCTCATAATATCTCTTTCATAACGCTTCTATTCAAATAATTCTAGGCTGAAATTCCTGAAAAGATTAGATACTACTCTCGATTCATTCGCTTCCCATTATAAATCCTCTTCTTTGACGTGTATTATATTCATGAATGTCACTGTTCGTGACGAACATAAGTTTGGTTTAGTTCAATGCAAGACACCGATCACACCGATTTTGAACAGGAGGCTACAACTTCCGAACCCCACAGTCCCAAAGATATATTGTTTACCAAAAATACATAAACCTGGAAAATCGATGCGACCAATAGTCTCAGCAATGAATTTACCCTCATATAATATTGCTAAATGGTTGACGAGAGAATTTGAATATCTCCCTATCGGACCAACCAATGCGAGTGATAGGAATTCACAAGAATTCATAAAAAAAATAAAAGATATTCAATTAGAGAAGAGCGAAACATTGGTTTCATTCGATGTAAGTTCTTTATTTCCCAGCGTCCCAATAGCACAAGCTCTAGTATTTGAAGGATCTTCTCAACTCGAATAACTTGGCAAATGACACTGTTGAAGAATATATTCAGCTCACCAAGCTTTCTATGGATCAAAATTGTTTTCAATATAATGGCTCCTATTACGCACAGCACGAAGGGGCAGCCATGTCTCCATTTGTAGCGATCCTGTCCATGGGTAGGTTTGAGACGGATGCTAGAAAATAACTCAATTACCTCCCCAGAGGCTGGATCAGATATGTTGATGACATATTCGCCGTGGTGGATACCGAAATTCAAAATGTCCTTTCAGCACTAAACAGCAGATGTAAGAGTATAAAGTTCACGTTCAGAGTAGAAAAAGAACAAAAGTTGCCATTTTCAGATGTATTGGTTATAAGAAACGAACAGAATGACATAGAATTTTACATTTACAGAAAAGACACGAACACGTTCAAATACATTCCAAAGGACTCGAATCATTGTCCAAAACATAAAATGGCAAGAGAGAAATATTGTTTACCGAGGCCGTAGGCTGAGGAAAATATTTTTCTCATACGGCCCATAATGTGACACTTTTTTCGTTAACGTTTCAATTTTCACGGCGTTTCCCTAGCAACTATAGTCTATAGTGGGAACCAAATTGAATTTTCAATTTTTTCGAATATCAATATTGTTGATGCAATAACGAGCTAGACATTGCATTGCATCAAATGCAGCCAAAACACATGCGATTCTTACCAAAAATTGTCACGACTGATTACGATTTATATCTACATCTGAATGAGCTGAGCACCATCTCATATATAGTAAAAATCTCAAACTGTCTCCATTGAAATCCCAAGGCTAATATAATTTGGATTGGCGCAATCAGTGTTGTATGGCTTGTTGTTTTGAAGTTCTTCAGCGCACATTGGTAAACTTTCATTCCAACAGTTTCGAGTCCACGCAGAGATTGGCACCTTTGGTGTAAAAGTTGAAACTTTTCCTAGAGATCAATTACCCTAACACCAAACTGATATTTTTACTCCCGATGAGCGTTTCGCTAACAAGGTTAGCATCTTCAGGAGAAAAAAATTTATAGTAAATCTGAAGACTAGGGTTAGTTGTTTATATACCTAAAGTTTTCCGGTCCGGTATGGACTTTGTTTGTTTCTGCTACTTATTCTAATTAATTTCTCGACAATGAATTAGTGCAATCACTACCTGGAAAGTTTATTGGTCCGTTTTCTTATTCTTATCTTATTATTGATTATGCTGATAACTTTCTCAACAATAAATTGAAAAGCGGGCTGGGCTGAAAGGGATGGGTCCCCTGTATTTACATTTCGCACAGTGTTGTGTCATGCATATGCTTGATCAGTTTAAGATTGCTTCCACCAATTTTGTGGTCATTGTCTAGAGCGTGTTTGGCTACCCTGAATTTTTCAACCCTTCCGTATTTCATGTGTGCAAAATTCTCCTTGAAACGGGTTTTAATAGCTCGTCGGCTCTGGCCGATGTATTTGTTGTCGCAATCTTGACAACTGATTTCATGAATTCCCGACTTCTCTGAGTTTTCTGATGTATCTTTTGGGTTACCAAGAAGCTGTTGTAGTTTGTAAGAAGTATTGTATGCAACTTAGATATTCACTTTATCGAATATCTGTTGATGTCCTCTAGTATATTGGGGTTTATATGGGAGTACTATAAACTTTTCATTTCTCTCATCTTCTTGTTTACTTCAGAGCTACGTACTTAATCACTCTCCTTTCATTGTCGTTCTAAGTGTCACATTATGGGCCGTATGAGAAAAATATTTTCCTCAGCCTACGGCCTCGGTAAACAATATTTCTCTCTTGGCATGAATGATGCACTTCCCGCCCAGATATAAGATATGCTGGTTTTTTCAAACGTCTAAATGTATTCATACAAGAAAGGAAAATAATTCATAGGTAACTTAATTTTTTATCATCTCACAATTTACATTCACATAGTTCGTTATGCCTGACCACTATGAATTCGAATATTCGTAACAGCCGCTGACCAGCATGTCGTTATAAAGAAATTGTTCGTTCCACCGTTGAAAATCCATATTCATTCGAAATCAATCGAATTGTTGTTGGAATTACAAGAATGTAACTCTTTCGATTTGCATAAATATTTTCTTTTATTATTGCAGCGAATATCAGGCGTTTGAATTAACTAGATATTATGGGGGCTACTTTGAATATTTCCAACGATAGTTCATGATTCCATAAATTATTGCATGAAAGTGCATTTTCATTATGATGGTTGGTGTAGTCTCGTTAGCAATCGGAAACAAATAGAAATTCTATTTTAATACCGATGTTCGAGTGTTTCTATGAGTGAAACGGTGGTTGTAGGTGTTATGTTGCACCTTGATGAAGGTCCTGTGAGGCATATGGGTTCTTTAAATATATCCGGCACGAACTGAAATGACACATTTTTTCATTCACTTTCCTAAAACTTCAATTGTCTTGTGATATTGAAAAAATACGAATTTGATTCTGTTTATTCTCAAATATTTCCTTGAATTATGGGTTATTGGACAATGATATTTGAACTGTTAAGTTAGAAGAACAGTAGGCAACTCTTTTTCAGGTGGTCAAATCACCCAGCATGAATCTTTTTCAGAACAATGCTTCTATATGACACTAATAAACATTAATACTTTTGTGGAGATAAAAATGTCATGTGAAGCAATAACTTTTAGCATTCTGCCATAATTTTTAGTGGAACAATCGACTATACAAGAACACATTACTTATATGGCTTTCTCCAAGATGATGGTCCAAGAAAAACCAAGCACGAATGACCCAGTGGCGTAAAAAATAATTGTATCGAGAGTCATTTTGAAATATTGTTTTTTTTTTGGCTCGTAATCCGTGTTTCAGAATCCATCAATCTTTAAAAAAACCTTAAAATGAAAAAAATAAAATTTCTTCTGGCGACTATCCCAGGTTTGTAGGAAACCCTTCATAAGCCCATTCGAAAGCTTGTGCGAGCAAGGGATACCTGGGACCTACAGTATATGAAGTGGAATGTGAATCACCTGATTTGGCTTCGTGGCTCTGATGGCAAATACTGAATTTGAAAAATTCTGGTACTCCCAGGATTCTAACCAGGGTCGTCCGGATAGGAGTTTGAGCTCCACACCATAACCACGAGACCGGATAACCAATAAGTATATTAAGTCATATATTCCCATATGTGTACCAAGCGTTTTCATTTTATAAAACATCATCGTTCTAAACATGCTTCTGAAAAGAATTAGAGATTGTAGCAGTTAACACAACTCCAAAAATCTTACAATTAAATGAACTGAAGTTGCCAACCTTCGAACTTGAACAGAACGTAACTTGTCGAATTAGAAGTGAATTGAATGGTGATGGTTCGGACTTTCCATTGTCTATATTATTAACTCTATCGAAACCTGTTGCTAAGAACGGAAGGATTAAATAACAAATCAAGTGAGGAAATCGAATCAAAATCAAATTTTTTGGTCAAGTATGAAATTAGGGATTGATTGATCAAAGAAAAATACTGTTGTTAGAAAGAATCGAGATATCGAATATGAAATATAAGTCAAAAAAACAAATTTAAATATCGAAATAAATGAAATAATATTGTGACAAGAAAATTGAGGTACCGAATGTGAAATACTAGTCAAAAAATGTGAATAAAGAAATTAAATGAAATATCATGAAAAAAAGGTTGAAACCAAGTTTCAAGTTGAGTGTACTCACGACGTTTCGATTGCTGGTATCCGCATTCGTCTTCGGGTGATGACTGTCATCACCCGATACCTCAATTTTATTGTCACAATATTATTTAATTCATTTCGTTATTTAAATTTTTTCTGACTCATATCTCATATTCGATATCTCGATTCTTTCTAACAACAGTATTTTTCTTAAATCAATCAATCCCTAATTTCATAATTGACCAAAAAATTTGATTTTGATTTCATTTTCTCACTTGATATGTATTTTAATCCTTCCGTTCTTAAAAACAGGTTTCAATAAAAGTTAATAAAATAGACAATGGAAGTTTGAACCATCACCATTCAGCAAGGAACATTGTCAACCACTTTCAAGTAGGAGTGAAGTAATTCACTCGATAATAGTAATGAGGAATTTTTAATTCGACAAATTACGTTCTGTTCAAGTTCAAAGGTGAGTGAATTCAGTTTCTTTTACAATTATTAGCAACAGATTTTTTTCATATATACAGATAAACATGAAATGGGAACCCTGAAATGTTCAAAGAACACGGTCTGAATCGAGGGACACGATACGAATTAACATTCACTTTAAATATTTGATGTTCGTAAGCCTCAGTAAAAACCTCTCACGGCAAGGAATTCCAAAGTTCAGCTGCTCTATTGGAAAAGAAATCCCTGGGCGAGAGAGATTCGACAGGTCTCCAAGCTCACAACAATGGGGTGGGAATTCTGTACTCGTCCGTGTTAATACTGCCAAGGGGATTGACGATAATTCAGAAGAGCACCGACCTTTGGAATATTTATGGAAAAGAATAAAATCACACATATTAAGAAAATAAATGATAGTAGTTGGGGGTAGAAAACGTTTTTTCCTAATTTGATGTGCGCTATCTGAGTTTCAGAAGATGCAGGACTTCTACTGAAAGTTGAAATTTCCTGAAAAATCAATAGGTAGTAAAAATGTTGCACATTTGTAAGGAACAATTTGGATATGTTATATTCATATTTTTCATTATCCAAACACCCTACGAGTACATCCAGAAGGCAGAGCGTTGTACTAGTGAGAAATGGCATATTTTCTCGAATGCAGTAGCGCTCTGGGGCGTCAAACTGATTTTCTGGTCGCTCATTTGGTAACTGTGGCTATATTATTGAGTTGAAACCTATATGATATTGATGTCGAGTCGCAGTTCAATACATCGATTTAATATTGCTCTATTTCATTCTATACGCGTGAAAATAAATCTGCATGATTCAAGAATTGGGCCTCAGGTTGGTTGTGGTATTCGATCAACAGACCCCACCTACCGATATTGTTATTCAGGAAACCAATTTTCGCCTATATGAGTCCTGTCAGAAAAATGTCTGTCGTGACCAGATATCAAAGCCTTGCAAATTGGCAGTGAACAGGGTCAATCCAAAACAAACGGGCCTTAGGACCACTACTCTTTCTGATTTTCACCATCGATTTTCATATCATCGTGCGTACACATAATATCAATAATGTTTCGAATAAAACTGCATTTTTCATTGATGGTTCTCGTGCTGATATATTGTTATTTTTAAAAAATTATCGATGTCTTTTTGTAGATAGACATAGGCGTTTATATATCTTTTACGGAAATCATCAGTAGAATTTCAGGGCTTGAAGCATATATAAAATTTCGCACAGTGTGTACAATTTTGGTCTATATTTTTTCATGGAAATTAATAGAGATTTTTGATTCAATAAGCCTCTACTGATATTCAGAATTGATATTTCATCTAAGCATGCCTTAATTGTATAGAATGTCAAGGATGTCAAATAAATCTACTACAACTATGGTGGCACTAACGTATTGGACGAGGTTAACATTAAGGGGCCAATATTGATAGTTAAAAACTTCAACCACTTTTATCTTTATTATTTATTTTTTTATATTCCGAATAATAATGATAATACTATTAATACTTTCTGTAGAGAGACTATATACATTTTTATCCAGCATTGGCCAATTTATATCCCCTTCTACATGATCTCACTCACCCCAATTCACTCTTACCACCCACATCCATTTATAACGCTTAGACCCGCCTTTTTTCCACGTCACAAATGATCAAAAAACCCCGTGAAATAAAATTTAGTCGATAATTATACCGCCAAGAATTCGTGAAAACTTTTTCCACTACTTATAAATTTTCAAAGGAATTCTATAATTTTGTGCCATCGACTTCGTTTGAAATAAATTGAAAGCATTCAACCCTTGCACCAAATGGTACGCCTACTCTGAATCCCTCGAGTAATTTGTAAGTTCCGGACTGATAACATGAGTCTGTTCCATAAACATCATTTATATTTCACGGAAAGATACGGTAGACGTATTCCAGTAATTAAGGCTGAAGTGTCTGTATTTGAAACGAACATTACTTAGCTCCAAATGATGGTATACAAGGTTCATTTTGAACGTTACGTTTCTCCAATGGAAAAAAGTAACAGACAAATGTGGGAGTGTCCGAATGTTTAAGGGAGTTTATGCATTTTTCTTGAATGCTATTTGAAAGGAAGGATAAGTACTGATACCCATTCTTTAGATTTTCTGTCCCCCGATACGTTACTACAATATATCTAAAAGGCAAAATTAACTGGCTATTTTAAGACCAGAGCCAGTCATGTTCAGGGCAATCAATATTCTTAGCAGTATACGAGTTTTTGGAAAATGTAGTTAATGGTGTGGTGTACGTTCTATTCTTTCTGATAGACCTTAGTTATACGGAAATATCATTTTTATCTGAGAAATTTGTTGAATATTGGTGTTCGCTGTTTTGGATGGTTCTATCAACGAATTTGGTAGAATGAGAATTTTCTCTGAGTACATTTCTTCATAAGGTATATATTTGTTTATCTCGAATATGCTCTGTCATAGAAGCTTTTGATCAAACCCTGTTTGTATGAGTGTCCTTGAAAAAATTCGTTTCGAAATTTTAGAAGGTTCATTCAACTAGAACATCAATAAAAAAAAGTCGACTATTTTTTCCAGTAAACCTAACTGTGTGCCCTTTTTGAGTAATAAACTTAAAAAATTGGTTCAGTTCATATTCGCCGTGCTGCCAAATTACAAATATATCATCAACGTATATGATGATTTTAGAAGTTTTTCATGAAAATATAACTGAGAATATGGAGGCCCCAATGCCATTCAAAATGCTTGTGAATTAAAATCATTCCGTAGCTGAAAGGATGTCGTTTTGAAACATACATTCAACATTTCAATGATTTCTTTTACGCTAATATTTGTTTCATTTGTAAGACAAACATCAATCATCAATGTTTGTATCACAATTTCCAAAGTTTTATCGATAGACATATGAAAATGAATTCACCACATCCAAACTAACTAGAATATCATTTTTGTTGACCATTGCACGATTTGTGCTCTAATCATATCATTTATTCCAAGAATTTGAGAGAGAGAAATAGATAATGAAAGAGGATTGTATAGAGCAAACGCCAATATTCAACAAATTCCTCAGATAGAAACGATTTTTCATCAGACCAAATCAGACACATCGAAATAATAGATCCAATATAAGAGCAGCATGCAAAACAGAGAACACGATTGGATCCATATTGAATCGGAACAAACTTTGAACACAGAACAGAATTCAATGAATTGTGTTTATAATATTCCATGTGTATGTGGTGTTTATACTAGTGAAACAGACACATCAAGACCATTAAGAACTGAGCATGAAAACAGAGAAATAGGTCGAATTTATCTAAGGGCATGTCATCAATAAATGGTACACACGTGATGGAATAATATCAATTTTCTTATGACAGAACAGAATGAAAGGAAAAGGGAACTCAGAGACTCTTATTTTTATTTTAATAAACGGAAAAGAGGAGTGAGTTAAGGCTTTCGCGGCCGACGTTTTCAGTATCATTACCTTGGCTAGGCTTTGAAGGCTGCCGTCGTTTTTTGGAATTTCTTCCTGAAGAAGATTATGACTTGCTTAGTGGATATAGATCAATGGTGGGTGCCTTCTTAAGAGGAAATTGAACTGGGAAGATTCAGTTCGCAGTAGATTTTGCTAAAATCAACACTTTGTATAACTATTGATGAATTACTCATGCCAGTGTAACATTTCGAAACAGCTCACGAAAACTATAATCTGCAAAAACAATCTCCAAAGAGCTCAAAAAAGGAAGCAGAGTAGTTTCAAGAAGGTCGCCAGGGAAAGTTTAAAGTATTTTCTACATTCTTCTGGAATTCATTTCCCACATTTACAAATACCGCATTTTTCTGCCTTTCTACCCTTATATCCAGGTCTATACTGAGGGATTATGAATAACTTTCAATAATTAATATTCACATAATAATCCACAAATGTTATAGAAGAATTTTACTATGCACCATCGAGATTTCTGAAATATCCTGTAGATATTGGTTTTTCGATATGATATAATATTCAATTCTCGAAAAAGTTTCGAAAAATATTGACTATTGAAAATTGTTGTGCACCATAACTGCATTCGGTACCATTCTTGAATATTTCTTAATAATGTAGTGATATTTAAGAATTAGTGGGCCACCAGAACAGACCTGATTACCAACAGATATTTTGGACCACCTTTAGTTCCGGAGTCATATCTGGAACGTTATTAACGTTATGACGTGTCGACCGGCACCCCTCAATATCACCATTTTGATTTGAAAATTATTGGAAGTAATATGGCTCTTCCAAAAAACCGAAATAATTTCAATAATTTTTGTTACATCAAGACATTAACAACGACGTTCCAAATATAATCGGCAACACATGTTGATTATAATGGCAGAAAGTTAGAAAATGGTTTGATTTCGGTCCAATCATTTCAACCAGTCTAATAATAGAGGATATTATTTCGAATTATTTTCAAAATCAAACGAGACTAAAAACTACACAGGAATACATTTTCCACAAGTTGAGCATTTTACTTTTTGACGAGCAGTAAGGGACCATCATCATAAAATTGCAGCAGATGAATATATCATGTTAATGTTATTAACGGTCAATATAATATTTCAGAAAACAATATAATTCTGCTGAAATGGGAGAGAAATTAGAGTGTAAATTATGTCACTAATGAGTATATTCCATTTGTTGGAAACGCTAACTTGATAATATCTGGTACCATACCCGGTATGTCGACAGCATATAGTCGCTGATGACTCAACACTAATAGAGTTTGACTTTCTCTTCAACAAATCTCGAAAAGTAATCCAATTTCAGCTCTCATTACAAACAAAACTGTTAATGAACGGCTCAATTTCAAGTTACGTCTAGCAGAAAATTCAGTTAAGCACTTATTTCACGCCTTCGCTAGTGTAAACGCTTTACGCTTTCCAACATCATTCGTCAAAATCTTGCACGAAACAAAATTTCTACGCCCTATTAACATACGAGATAAAACTAAATGTCGGTCGAGGCACAAATTGGTGATTTGTTTAATGAAAATTTATGACACGCTCAAGAACTGACCTCCAGAGTATATTATTTTGAATTTCTCCCATCCGAGACCGTTTTTATCGAGAACTTTCGGAGAAATACGATTTTTTGTTGACAATCAAAACGTTATAGCGATTATCTGTTACAATTTATGCTGGTGTAAAGGGTTTCAGATCCCGGCGAGATAAGGATGGACAGGCAAAGACAATACCCTGCCTCGAGATGTTTGTTGAACATTTATATCGTCGGCTCCCAGTTTCACGATTGTTATTTTTATTTGTATTTTTTACATCGGTGGTGCTAAACAATTCTTTCATCTGTATTTATTGAGTGTCAAGGTTTCTATCGAGTGTTTCACCTTCAACCTTCTCCGGAGACAAAAGGTTTGTTGTAGAGGGCTGGAATATATTGCAATAGTGTTAAAAGTTGGGTTTCGGAGTCGATTTAAGATGATCATGGTGTACCTGACTTGCTGAATACACGATAGGGAGTACGCATGATTCTTTGTTGTTTTTGTGAATTAATCATTAACATCTCCATGACGCAGACAATAATATCAAAATATCCAAAAATTGTGAAAGTGAAATCCAAATGTTGAAAATTCAACCTGCACACGGATTAATAACCGAAAGGACCATTTTCTATATTTCCACCACACCTGAACGGGCAGGTAAGCAAGGAATCTTCTCGTGCGATGCCGTTTGACTACCAATGGAATTGTAGGGAGTTTCATTAGTTGTCGGACCTAACTGTAAGAGGAGTATTTATACAGCGCATTTCTCCAATGTCCCCCCCTTTAAATATTTCCTCATCCTGACGGATACCCCTAGAATATGAAGTCATTATCTTCAAACGGCGGAACTTTCAACAATTATATGGCAATCCCAACAACCCGATAAGGTTTTATACGTTATTTTTTGTTCATAAAAAAAAGACAAAAATGTCAGTACAACAAACATTATTGTTCATTTCAGATATTCTCATTTAGTTACCGATTTTATAAGTAGGTAGGTACCACTAAACTATTTCCAAAATGGTCAATTGAACATAATTCAACAGGGGAATTGTATTTGAATATGCTGGCACCGAAATCGTCGAAGTGAATCCTAATGAATTCGGTATGGATATTATTATTCCAACTAGACGGGGCACCACCACATAACTACAGACAAGTAAGAAACTATTTGAATGAAACTTTCCGTGGTCGTTGGCTTGGCCATCGAGGTACTACGAAATGGCCAGCCTGCTTGCCAGATTTGACACCTTTTGACTTTTTCATGGAGCTATTCAAAGCAGAAGGTGTGCGAAACCGAACCTGCTTCAATATTGAATGTAAGGCAGAGAATGATATATATTTGTAGAAATATCGACGTTGCTGTATTCAAAAATGTTCGACGTGAAGATCGGATAGGCTGTTCTTATGTCAAGACGTTTAAGGCAACCATTTCGAACATTTTCTGAACTGAACTCAGCTAATTTCCTCAAATTATGAAGTCAAACGTCGATGTTTGCAGGCAATTATTAAGTATTCCGCCATTTTGTAGTACCTAGGTGAAGATATTGACTTCATATTTTAGGGTTGTGAAAAATTCGTCAGGAGCTTCAAAACAATGTATCACAAGACCCCACTATCCATTTGATTTTTTTTCCAGATGGCACCCAGTCGCCATCTTGAAATTTTACTCCAAAATATAGTATTTATGCATCAATTTCATTATCCCTAGTTTGAATTTTTTGAGTTGGCCCGTTCAAATAAAAAAAAGGGGGGGAACATTGAAAGAGATATGTCCCTAATTTCTCGATAGTGACTCCACCAGGCCAGTCTCAAACTACCTACAAAGTAGGTTTTGGCTGGCACCTCTCAGAGAACTACTCCCCTGGCTGATACCACGAAGGGCATTGCATTCTATCCGACCGGTGCCAGTAAAGGTTTTTTCCCAGAAGAAAATATTGCATTTGCTTTTGGCGATGCAAGTGAAGGAATTGATTTTCAATTAATTCACGCCATAGAAAGGTGCATTCAGCTCAACCTCGACAAGAAATATCGGAACAAGGAAATTGCGATCCTCTCCGATGGCCAAGCAGCCATCAAAGCGTTGAGTTCCTCTTGCATCAATTCGAAGATGGTTTGGGAATGCCTAGACAAACTTAACGACCTAGGCAGGTACAACAAGGTGACCCTCCTCTGGGTGCCAGGGCTCGTCGGAGTGGAGGGGAACGAACAAGCAGACATCCTGGCACGAAAAGGTGCATCAACACCACTGATTGGGCCAGAACCATTCTGCGGACTTGGAAGCTCTTACTTCCAAGAAGAACTCAATAAAACGGAAGAAGCAATGAGAGCAACATACCGGGAAAGACTTCCAGGGCTGCGGCAGGCCAAAGATCTCCTCGGAAACTTCAACCGAGCAAGATCGAAGACACTGATTAACCTCAGCAAAATTAGTCTAAAGGCAATCACGGGATTTCTAACGGGGCATTGCAGACTCAAAGAACACCTAAGGAAGCTAGGCTTAGAGGAGGACAGCACCTGCAGGTTCTGCGGGGAACATCCAGAAACACCCCATCACATCCTGTTGGAGTGTTTTGCTGTACATTACAAAAGATCGAATATACTGGGACCATACCAGCTGACTGTGGGAGAAATACCACGAATAGATCCTCTCAAAATCCTCAAATTCCTCAAATTCCTGAAGGAATTGAGGCTTGAGGGGCTGCTATAAACGAGAACACCTCGAGATAGCAGAAGAAGATGGGGCACAATAGATCTAAGCAGGTCGCAGCGCATCTGTCACCATCCAACTCACCAATACCAATACCAAATTTGGCCACTCATCAGCACAAGGTAGTGCCATCATTAACATAAAGTCGATGACTTCCCATAATTAAAAATCAAACACCTTTCAGAGTATCAAGAATCTACCAAAGGTGATGCAAACAACACGAAGTTATTGCGCCATCTACCTACAGACGAGGTATCCCATAAGCAAACCGAATTCGCCCATTCCTCCTGTGAGGAAAATGTAAAAACATTTGAATAGTCGACTTGAAGACTGGCCTTAAATTAAATAATCATAATCTTTTGAACAATTCGTTCGGGCTCGTCTCAAACACAGTAGGTTTTCGCTGGCACCTGTCAGAAAACAACTACTTCCCTAGTTAATACTACGAATTGCATTATATCCGATCGGTTTCAACATGAATTTTCTTAGATATCGTGTAGCAGACTAATCATCGAAAACGATTGATGCATATTCAATGTCTATAACATTTTATGGAAGAGTGAATATCACTACTCTTTTCATTCATTTTTTCCAACGTAACGGAGTTACGTAGAGAGAGATGTACTTTTCCCCATAATTGTAACAAAAACTGAGTTGTTAAACTGAAACCATAGTTTCCCAAAAATCATATACTTAATTCAATCAGAAATTAAGTTTCGAGTTGAAAATAACTCATATTCCCATGGAGATAAATGAAAGTAGTTCGGTTCATACTATCAGTTGGAGTTTCACCTTTTACATCAATACGGTACCAATATTATCTAGAGGAACACGTTTATAAATGATGAGGTCATGTCATCTGTATCGAGATAAGGGTTCAAAGAAACACGATTATTAATTCGCTCTCAAACGTTCAACATGAAACAATAAGTAACCTTTAATTGATCCATCAGTTGGTGGATAGGTGCGTATATGGGCTCCTCATAGGCGTAGATTGGGAAATGTTTGACTATTCGAATGTTTTTATTGATATTTCTCACCACGTTTTTGAATACGATAACATTTCAGCTAATTTTTTCTTCCTAGTTTTTTGGGTTCTCAACATGAAACAAATTTTGAAAACAGAAGCTGATTTGGTTTCCGAAACGTTGGTAAATTTTAGTTCCTATTTTTGCAACAATGATATACACATATCAACAAAAGTGTTTGCTAATTTTTGATGTCACCTCTCTTCTGGGAGTTCTGTATTCTTTCTTGTTACTTTTATTCGGAGAAGAGGCCAAATAGAGTTTCCTCGAAACGTCGCTCTCCTTAAAAATAACTGGGTTCCATAAAAATACTTTCAGAGTTTGACATTGTTTCATTTTTTCCCAATGACGGGCCAGTTTGTACTTCGGTACATTTCCCATTGTGAATTAACGGAATTTCTATTTTTGTTACCTGGTGATGTTAGCAGAAATGTTCAAAGGTTCATTTCGACCATATTTTTCCAATTCTCCGGTTCAGTTCTGGTATCCACTTTGTTTTTGCTTCATATCAATGATTTGTTGGAGAAAACAACTTGTTAAGTGCATAGTTTTGGGGACGACAGCAATCTTTATACTATTGCTCTTCCAGAGTTCCCATATCAGAACGAAAAACACAAATTCAGCGTCAATAGTGTTAACGATGACTCGTCGAATATAATAGAAAAGGTTAACATCCCGGTACTGTAGTGGTTAGCATATCTGCCTATCAAGCGGAAGGCCGGGGTTCGAATCCTCGCCGGGCCACCGTGCTGAGTAATCGCACGTTAAAAGGTAAGGCCTCGTTGATCCATTGCTCGCACAAGTTTCGACTTATGAGGGTTGACGTTCGTCAGCTGGTTAACGGAACGATCAATTTGGTGATTTTATGATGGAAAAACCTAGGCATGTCTCTTCTTAAAGAAATCCGATCTATCTCTATCTAATATCCAGATGACAGGAATAATTATTCCTACCAAGGTCAAGTATCTCGATGCTAAGAATTACGATCATTAATAATCTCTCATGGGAAAATCATGTGAGATCGATCGCTAAAGGTGCTTCCCAGAAAATTGGATGTCTATTATTTCGTGCGAAGAAAAACTTCACTTCTCGTTTGATTCATGCGATGTTGTTTGAACATTACAAGGCTTCTCTTTCATATAAAACAGTAAATGAAAAACAATAGTCACAATCTCCGTTGAAAAATTCATGGAAATTAGTAATATTGTGTTTATTTTTATTGTATTCACTTACATTTCCTCATTTCATTTGAAAAATTAGCAAATTCCAATTATCACCTCAAATAACAGTAAATAAATTCAATCACAATTTGAAAACATTATTCATTTTTATCGATTGAAGGAATTTTGAGAAGAAAGTCATCACAAGAAAAACACAAAAGAGTAGTAGGGAACATCAGATAGTCAGCAACACCCTCTGTTGATTTCTTAATCATTCATAGAAGTCTATATGATTAAACATGAATAAACGATTAGATTGGAAGTTTTTGTGTAAAAGTAGAAACTTTTCCTAGATATCAATTACCCTACACCAAACTGAAACTTTTGGACTCGACGCGCGTTTCGAGAACAAGGTTAGCATCTTCAGGAGAAGAAATATGATACTAAATCTAAAGCCGGGGTCACTACCTGCAGGTAGTGACTGCACTAGTTCATCATCGAGAGGAATTAATTAGAATAATTAGCAGTAACAAACAAAATCCATATCGGACCGGCAAACTTTAGGTATATAAACAACTAACCCTAGCTTTAGACTTAGTATCAATTTTCTTCTTCTGAAGATGCTAACCTCGTTATAGAAACGCGCATCGAGTGCAAAAATATCAGTTTGATGTTAGGGTAATTGATCTCTAGGAAAAGTTTCAGTCTAAATGATTCACAAAAAGATTTAAGTGTCAAAACAGCTTCTGCAATGAAAAAAAACACGAAATAAAAGTTTGAAATCTATTAAAACATCAACAAAATCTTCCGCAAATTGCTCGAAAGTATTGACATTTCTAACAAGATTTCTGAAGGAAAAGAACATTTTCGTGAATCTAGTGGTTATTGGGACAACAACAAGGAATATCTGTTAGGAAATAGTATATTATTCAAGGAGCGTCTAATGATGGCTATTATTCTCGAGGTGACGTTTACGGTCACGAGCCGCAGGCGAGTGGCCTGAATCACCGAGAGAATAATAGCCATTATACGCGTGTAGAATACTATACTTCTTCCACGACTATTGTATAAACCATACATTTTAAAAGCAAAAAGGAAATCGTTATACTTCACCATAATCAAAATTCATAACAGTTTGTTAGAATACCTAAAAATTTAAATGATATAAAAAAAATCAACAAAAATAAAAAAAATATTCATAATGCATGTGTGCCTTCAAGAATTAGGATATCCATTAATCACTAGGGAATAATGATTTCATAAATCACTAGTGATTAGTGGATATCGTTATTCTTGAAGAAACACATGCATTTTGAATATTCTATACAATTGTCGTGGACAAAGTTGATTACTGTACTTGCAAGTCAATTTTATTCTACTACAGTTGATTTGAACTGTCACTTAGAACTTCTCGACAGCAATGATATTTTGTGTTGGTGGATAATTCAGCCGTTTATCAGAAAACTGAAGAAGACCATTCGTTGTATTGTTATTTTGGAACGATTTTCCAAAGAAAATAGTATGTATGTCTCGTGAGAAAAGTCACATTTCCGGATTCCGTGTTGCGTGTCTTGGCTTTCATCTCGTCAAGTAATGTGTACAGTCATCTGTTAATGTGCTTACTGGGTAAAGAATATATTTTTGCTAACATAATACAATAACATTGGGTATTGCTGTGTCGGGAAATTTCTGAAAACTATTATAGATACTCTATTGCAGGTGTCGATCATACCTGTTTTTTCAAAGAAGTAAACCGTACCAAATTTCTTAATGTTCAGCAGACTGTACTAGTATGATTTCTTAATTAATAATGTCATTTCCTGCATGATATATGAATAAATGGTAACACCGATTTTCTCATACAAATTATCCAAGTTTCTAGCATTCCGATTCGAATTCTCCGTCTATGAAGTCCGGTGATTTGTTTGGGAAGGCACGGAGATGCTGAAGGACAGGACAGTACCGTCGGTTGACGCGTGAGGTAGCGTGAGACAAGAATTCTTCGGTACCGTCAGCGGTACCATCGGCAAGGGCACACAGAACTTCTCTCTTATCTACTTCTTGTTAATCATCATTTATTATTCTTGTAATCATTCCGTTCCCGAAGATATGAGTCACGTTGCTTTGTCTTCGACCAACGACAGGCACAGCTGCTCGATGGCATTGGAGGCACGATGTTTATGATTCGAGAACTTTGATGGTAGGTACATGATCGGTCATTAATGGGAATTGATGGGATTAAAGTTTTTTTGGAAATTTTATTAGAATTCAATACGAGCTGGATAAAATTGACATAGATACTAATCAAATTTTTTATGTCATACTAGTTCATTAATGCTTATTCATCGTTTAGTTCTGATAATATATATTGCTTCTTCTTTTTTTGTAACGATCCAAGTAAAAATTCTTAAGTTTCAAGCAATAGATAATTTCAGATGTATACCACTTGGGAAATTTACGATTGCTCGGTCTGAAGCGAGGCACAAATAAGTCAAAGATCGAGTAAAGTTTATTGTTAAATGCATCTACCATGTCGTTAATATCATCTATGTTGAGAAGAAAATTCCAATTCACCAGTGCAAGAGTCTGATAAAGGTCTACAAAATTCGCTTTCCTGAAATTATATGGCTTGTTTAAGTCATTACTGCGGAAAACAGAATGGGACTTGGATTCTCTTGAATTAAATTCAATATTAAGTGAAGGGTGATGATTGTCTTCAGTGACTAATGGAAATGACTCCCTTTTTACTTCAACAGACATATCACTTATAACAAGATCCAACAAGCGACCATAAGTATTAAAAATCGAATTATTTTGACTCAATGCATTAAAATCTAAGAAATTTTTCAAAGTTTGATATTTTGTATCACCCATGACATCACCTATGACATTGGCAAAGTTTGTTAGATTAAAATCGCCCAAAATGATAATATTTTTTTGACCAATGATAAAGTTTTCCAATAGTTCCAAGAATAAACTTAAATCATTATTGTTTACATGAGGTGGTATGTAAATGACATATATGTGAACCAGAAAATGACCAAAGAGACATTTACATCCGACTATATCAATGAAAGAAACACTATTATTCAGAAAGGTCAAGTCCAAAGCTTCAACACTGAATGTTGATCTCGCTGCCAGTAAGACTCCGCCCCCTCTGGAAGTATTAGTCGCAGCAAAGTCTCGATCGCTTCTATACACAACATAATCAGGAGAGAATAATTCCGAGTCTTTTACCTCTTTGGATAGCCATGTCTCCACCAGGCCAATGAAGTGATACTCCGCTGACAGCAAATCAACATAAAATGTTTCAGTTTTGGTATTAAGCCCCCGCACATTTCGAAAATATATATGTTGTGAAGCCTGTAATCTGTTGGGCTCCTCTAGTTTACCGAAACTAGTTTCGGAATACCACGTACGTATCTGATTCTTAAGTTGGTGATTCCACTAGCCCTTTTGGTATCCAACTCATTTTTGACGGCTCGAAAAGCTGCTATCTGACGCTGAGTGCGATCTTCAGAGATATGAATACCATTAAATTGATTACTGTTTCTCAAGTTTTTGGCCTTTCTTATAAATGTGCGAACCACATCATTGGAAGCTAATTTAATTCTGAGAGGACGAGGAGAGGTCTTAGATGGATCAAATCTACCCAGCCGTGTAGGCGAGATATCATCGATATTTGTTTGAGGTGAGAGAAAATTGAGTACGGAGAAAGCTCCATTCTTATCATGTTCCGTACGTTGCTCAGTTGTATAATCGTTAGGACTCTCTTTCAGACCGAAAATAATCAGGTTGGTTTTTCTGGCTTCTCTATCGGATACCTCCTGAATGATCTCTTCCATGTCCATTGGACCGGGTGTTGGTTTCTGATTGAGGGTCTCCTTAATATCAGCAAGGTCCTTTTTGAGCGATACAATCAGTGATCGCAGCTCATTCAAAGTTCCTGCTGTATCAGTACAGCTAACACAGGTCCAAGAAAAGCCACGTTTAGTTTCAATCGATCGTAGTTCCGACGTAGTTAGTTCTACACAAGAATGAAGGAAGGAGTCCTTGCATATTGCACAAGTGATAGATTTGTGTTCTTCTACTTTTTGGTTACAACAGACACAGGTCGATGATGCCATTTCGATGTCGAGAAATTTCAATTCAAGATCTGGCAATCACGCACAGATATAAACAGTTTTGAACACAACCTGAAGAAAAGAACTTCTGACAACTTACGAGACAAAGCGTAGTTTCGATCAAAAACAACTATCGGCACGTGGACACTAATCATTAATTAACACTATGAGCTGCTTCTCAGATTTAATTTTCACCTTATTACTTCGCGAAAGTTCACACAGATGCACCAAATATCACACACTGTTGCCGTTATCACATTAAACAAAAATAATGGAATCTTAAGTTGGGGAAATGAATAAAAAGAAAAAATATTGATATTCACTTGAATCGAAATGACCAATTAAATCTGGGATGTCGTCAAATTCCAGATATGAGGCTGGCCGGAGATTCCCATAGTATTATGGTCTGTTGTATTCACTTAGGAAAAAGCTCCAACTAGTTTATATAACCTTGAGTTCAACTTGAGGCGTGTGTTCTGTGTTAAATAGTTTCAAATCTTCAGTTTTTGATGTCACAACTACATCTCCTCTTCTTACACTTTCTCTCCTCAAGTCTATCTTCTTGACATTTTCAATACTAAATTTTTATAAAACACTCAAAATCATTAATTCTGGCAGTATTTCATCCATTTGATACTGATTCATTTTGGTTTCGATGAACAAGTGGTCCACTTGGCAAAGTACTAAAATTCAAAAAATCCTTTTGTGTCATCTATACGACTCTTATGGAAGGGGTTCTTCCTTTGTTTACTGATCATCTTCTGTTTGTAC
The DNA here is from genome assembly GCA_032362365.1 of Zygogramma bicolorata. NCBI lineage: Eukaryota > Metazoa > Arthropoda > Insecta > Coleoptera > Chrysomelidae > Zygogramma > Zygogramma bicolorata. The sequence goes on from JAVJAQ010000698.1 coordinate 895,189, forward strand.
ATTTCAAAATGCTCCAAGTTCGTTCAGTCATTCTGAATATTTTATTTCTATAACGCATTTTCACTGCTTTCCATCTCAATCAACTGTGAAGAATAAGGTTAGATAGATGTCCCGTAGCTTGTCAATTGTAGAATAACGAATGGCCAGTGGAAACTATTTCTCAACCAATGTAACTATGGTGGACAATGTCCAACATTGACCCTCATTTTCTTACCCAAGAATGAACATCAGCTTTCGGTATAAAGCAATGTTTGCTCATTGGAGATACCTAGGATTTTGAACATTTTTCTTCGTGAACTCCAAATTTGGAACAATGTGGACCTTGGCCATTTTTCTTCCAAGGTACAGAATTATGAAATGAATTATCAGTAGTTTATTTCTCATATTTATATATTATGTATACTGTAAATTCAATTACAGACTGGTATGACATAAAAGTTTGTATGCACCGCGGGTATTGGTAGTTGTTCATGCCCTCAGGCGACATACTAACCTTAGGGCCATGGGCCTTTGGGTTCGTCAGATCGTAGCCTTCGCGGCATGAACATCTTCTCAATATCTCTGGCACATTGATAACTATTGATAAAGCCATAAATATATGCCTTCAACACATAAATTCAAAGTATGTAAGATGTTCCAAAAATCAGGACAACGTGGCATAATGGTTCCTGGTATTTATTTAGCGAATCGAGCCTTTTTAAGTTCAGTTATTTCAATACAAATTGTTACTAGGGAACGTGATTATTTTTGTGAGTGGAAGGAAGTTTTGAGGAAGTGATTTTTGAGTTATTTTTATCGAAGTCAATGCGAAAAGAATTCGAAACATCTATAAAATGAGTACCTTACATTAAATATTTAGCAAACATGGGTAAATCATTCATTGTCTTCTATGAATGATTTATATAACATATCAACACGGAGTGTTTACTGAATATTCGATGTCACTTATTTTCATAGAAGTTTTATATCTTTTGGAATTGGCGTATAGAAGAAAAAAGAATCATCAGACTCATCGTACAAGTCTTCGTTACTCTCAATTCTATGAAAACGTGATTTTCTCTTTCAGTTCTGTATATTTATTGACAAATAAAATGTGCTGTTATTATTTTCAGACAATTGAATTGCATAAAATGATTCTCCTGAAGTCAACGTCGGCATAATTGCTGTAATTTGTCCAATCAAGAAATATTGCTCATGGACATATATTATTGAGTTTTTATTCCAAATTCCGAAGACAATGCATGTGTTCACAATCATCGTAATAATTGAGATATCAAATGTTTGAGTTATGTTTTTCCTGAGGCTACAAATTTCAAAAATTCAAACTTAATGTTGATTCATATCCCCTGTCCCTTGATTCACGTGGTGTTCTTTGAACATTATAGGGCTTCTTCTCGTGTGATAGATTCAATGTTTGAATACATAGGAAGGAATTAATTTGTTTTACTTTTCGCCATTGAATGATGAATATTAACCCATTTGAAAACCGATCGTGGGAAGTACAGCTTTCAAAAATATTCGTCAATTTTGAAAAGTTATTACAAATTTCCAAAAAGGCTTGAGGAAGGAGATAGACCAGCATTTTTAGATATATATATATATATATATATATATATATATATATATATATATATATATATATATATATATATATATATATATATATTTATACTGATCTCCAAATTCATAAAAAATACGAAATGTAACTGACAAAATAGTCACTCAATTTTGCTTCTTCATGATATTGCAGTTGATAATATATATTATAATAATATTAACAGATATTATTATAAGATAATTAAGATTTTTTTTCAGTTCCCGGATGAGAAATCCCAAAAATTGGATTTCAAGACATTTCTAACTTCTCAACAAAATATTCTATCAATATTTATAGGTCATATCATAAATTTGTTAGATGATTTCCAATAAATTTCGAATAATTTTACGTAGTTCTTCAATCAAGCGCTAGCTTGTATCCTGAGTAAATCATTCATTTTTGAACTATGAATTCAGAACATTATGAACGGTAATAAATTATTAATCTATGTCAATTTTGGTTTTGGGATTCTCGAAACTATCTTCGATTCTTGAAATATGTGTTGAGAGGAATATGTATTTTTTTCTAACTCCAGGAAATCATTCAGTGAGCTGCTACTTTTATATATTATGGAGATGAATATTAGATTCTGCACTATGAACACCACAATGCAAAAATTTTTCATCATGAAATTGTCTTCAGGTAAAAAATTCGCTCATAAATAGCAACAGTAATAAGAAAACATTGAAAATGGACAGGAAGAATAACAACGTAAAATGGAACAAGAACAAAACTAATTGAAATACTTAGAATATTGAATTGAGTTCATGGGAACTTCCAAACGCATTTTAATTCTAAATACTTTAAATCGAAATGTCAAATTTGCAACCTTTCTGTAAGATTATCTTGCCTATTGCAAATTTTATTTTGAGTTTACCAAATATGGCGTTGGTGTAGAAATTGAAGGTGGACTCATTCAGCTTCAATTATCCAGTAACAATGAGAGGGTAGCGATCAACAATTATCAAGCAGAAAGTAATGAAAAAGAAGGCATTCATGCACCTGAATTTAACAATGATCAAAGCTTGTGAAAGGGGATCAACTTTAACTTTACATAAACTTTTGAGTAGCATTTTTTATTAATTTTCATATGCCCTAGCTTCGTTTTGAAGAGTTGAAGATTGAAATTGAGATATCATTGTTTTCCTGAAAAAGTCCACCAGAATCGCATCTACAGTTTCAATTTCAACTCGTTCACAATCCATAAACAAAAAAACAATCACTAAAAACAAATTATTTGAAGAAAAATTTGGTTATGATCATATAATCCGTCATAACCTGCGCATTAGAGAAACATATTTTACAAGAAGAAAGTTAAAAGTTGGCCAACTCTTAATTGTTACTTGTTAATTGATAGTTGATAATTTGGGTGCATGAATCATCTACAGTAAATTAGGTAGTTCAACTCATCATTGATAATTGTAACTTGCTACTTGTTCATTGTTCCTTGATAATTGGAGCTGCATGAATCCACCTTATTTCGTCTGATTGAATATGCAGCTTTGAAAAATCGCCACTTCCGCCAAAAAATATAAGCTCTCACTACAATTTCTCAGATTGAGAGGATTTTACAAAAGAAAAGCATATCAGTTAATGCACCACGGTTTTTATACTTTCGACTGCAAAAATGAAAAATCTCGCAATTGCGACTTCTATTCTGTCAATTGGCAGATTTAATCTGGCACTTTTATGAAAGATCTTGATCAGGGTTCAGATTGTTCGGTTGGAACAATTTCAGATTATTGTCATACTAGCAATAAGGTTACGATGTGAATTCCAACTTTTTACAGTGGTTGGGATTTTATAACATATTCAATAATATCATTCACACTTATTCGAAGCTTTCCGACATTGAATGTTTCCATTCAAGGTACTGCAGCCGAAGTCATAAGCTCATTCGGCAATTCAGAAAAAAATTACATTGAGGCTTGTACTTCACCCAAGGAACGTTATGAAAACAGAAGGCTCATTTCATTGAGTCACATTGATTCATTTTTCAATTTCCCTTCAATGAGAGAGTCTCCTTCGCAACTTAGAAAATTATTGAATACAGTCAAGAAGGATTTTTCGGGCTTTGAAGAATTCAGGACAAGGAGTCGATGAACGGGATTTGCTTTTCATTCACATGACAGGAAATAAACTTGATTTCAATAGTGAAGGGGATCGGTAAAACGATTGTTCAACCAATAATATTCCAGAAATGAATAACTTATTGGTTTGTTTGGAACCAGAGGTCGACAGAATTGTGAATTCAATTGATTTGAAATCAACTTAGTGATTCAATGGGCTTCAATTCACTTTGAAAAAAGTGTCAATTGACAGATTGAATGTGTCAATTGACAGATTTAATCTGGCAATTGTGACTTTTATTCTGTCACACATTCAATCTGTCAATTGACAGATTAAAAGTTGCGATTGCCAGATTAAATCTGTCAACTGATAGATGAAAAGTCGCAATTGCGATTTTTTTTATTTTTGCAAAGGCACTAATATGCGGTCGTATATCCGCCTATCAGCCAGCTTGAATATATATATTTCAGCACCTGCACAGCAACCACGATAAATAATCGAATGAAACGGATGAGGACAACAATCGGCGATATTTCAGGCTACCGTCAGTTATAGGTTCATATTAAAATTCTGAAAAAAGCCGTCGCAAGCTTAGCGCATTAGCATATAGGAAATGCAAAATTTGCGGAACCGACTGCATCGTATGTCCAGTGAGGCACCCGTATAATTTCGTATTCCGCATTTCTGCATGCCTAATGAGTCGGTGCCGTTGGGCATTTTCGAATTACAATTGCTTTATGGGTTATTGCTGGTTATAATTCGACGAGGACGCCTATTCCGTTATATTTCAGGACATTGATATGAATTAATATTAATGCTGAGTTTGGAATAGGCGAAAATCGTCAACCGCTAGATGGCACTGCTAAATCCAAGATGGCTCCACTTTGGGGTGAACAACAAATTTTGGCCATTTGATGTAATGTAATTAGTTCAATTTTTGCATTCTTAAGGACTCGTTGATTTATAAATACTACTGCTTTGTGTACTAAGGATGATACATGTCTGGCTATTATTACATTCTCATTTTAGTCGTGAGTGTTATAATTTGTAACTACTCCACCTACCTACATTTCAGATAGAAATGCCTGGATAGAAATGGAGCTATGTAGTATTCTGGACTACATGAGAAACAGATCTCGACCGTTGAAAGAGGGTGAAATTGTCTTTAGAGCGAGGCATATTATCGCATATGGACCGGAAGAAAATAACCACAAAAAGTAAGGAGCTTATTTTTGCAAACATCAGCTTTAGCAAAGCATTCACAAGAAATTTATATATTGCTAGTCGATGTTTCTGTGAATTGGGTTTATCTGGGTTCTGCAAACATATTGTTGCAACCCTTATATTATGTCATTTCCAAAATATTATATAGAAGTAAAAGTTGATTTTGATGAAATTTTTTGCATGTAATTAGCTTTGTGTGCTGAATAAAGGATCATTATATCAGATTTAATAAAAAATGTCACCGATTAGTGTTTCAACAAATGTTTTATTTTTACTATTCGAATAAATTAGGAAAAAAAAATATTATTGTTTTGCTACAAAACTTTTTTCTGTACTTATACATTGTATAACTCATGAGATATATTACTGAGTTTTCTGAAGAAACCTTATATTTTAGAAAAAAGCTGAAGAAATAAGTTGGATACTTCACTTCCCATGCACCAAACTTGTTTTTCGAAGAGTTGAAGCAATGGATGCCAATTAATCAGTGGAATGAATCATTAATTTATAGAGATCAACTACCCTAACGCCGATCTGATATCACTCGACTCACCATTGAATTCGTTAACAAGGTTATCATTTTCAGAAGATATTGGTTTGGTCTTCGGGTAATTGATCTCACACTAAAGGTTCCAATCTCACCAAGTAGCGTGAGTTATACAAAATCGTATTCAGGAACTTGAGTATTTTTGTGGTGGTGGTTATTCGCAAAAAACCATTTAAAAAAGTCGATTTTTTCGCCAAAAAATTGTTACTTTCAACTTCGAATAAATCAAAAAATATTACTTTTACGAAAAAAACATATAGAACATTTTTTTCTTAGAATTACTTCTTCCGTCGATTCCTACAGTTAAAATGTAATAAAAAATTTCCTCCCCCAAGGCTCTAGCGTACAGCAACATGATATAGAAAATGATCCTTGAGCTCTTCCCTACCTTCTGTGAAAATTTCAGGTAAATCCATGGTGGACAAAAAAATTGCGAGCTAAGATGCTTCGTTTCCTGAACTATAGGTATTGCAATTACCACACATTTTTTCACAGCAAAATTGAAAAATAATTATATAAGACATGCGCTATAACAATTGGCGGACAAAAAACTGCTGCAATCAATGAGCCTGACAAAAATATTAAAAGTAAATCTTAGACAGTGGCACACTGCCTACTTTTTGATAAATCATTATTATGTCTGGAGTTCAGGCTAGAACTCTGTGGATAGCGATGCGATAGCGACTCACCTTGAATGCGACTGAGATTATTGTGTCAGAGTCAGTTGCATCAGAAGCAGATTTCTACTGCTTCGTTTTCTACTGTTTCAGTCCTGGACCTTCGTCGACCTAACAAGATAATAAGAATATAGGCTACTGCAAAACCTGCTCAGGGACCCTATTCATGACAAATTAACTTTCACATTTAAGTCACATTCTAAATGCCACTATTCATGACAAATTAACTTTTACGTTTAAGTCACATTCTAAATGCCACTGTCAAATGGTGGTAGCCATGACTGGACATTAGAATTACAATAGGCCCATTGGGACATATTTTGGCTAAGATTTTTTTTCCGACTGTCAATACGGCGCTTTGTCCACCAATGTGTACAATTCGTGGTGGAAATGTCGTAGTCGCATAATAGTACATCGTTGTTTAATTATCTTTCAATTTCGCTGCGAAAAAATAATTGTGGTAATTGCAATATGTAACATCGTAAAATCAACACGTTGAGAAGTTGATATGTTGAAAAAGCAGCAGTTTCAAGAATTTTCGTAGAGGAAAAATGAGGTAGACTTGTCGAAGTGAAGCCACTCACAAAGTTCCAAGAATGTGGTAATCAATTTTTTGTTTAGGTCACGTACTATGGACTATAAATTATCAATTGAAAATAGAAAATGGAAGAGTCGGAATGAAAGAAATAGCTATTTACGTAACCAGTTAGGTTACATAATGACAGATTTAAATCTGTCAATATGCCATTGATAGATTTTAATGTGTAAATGTCAGATTTTATTCTGTCAATGATAGATTTTAATCTGTCAATACGCCATTGACAGATTATTAACTGTTAGATTACACTCTGTCATTGACAGATTTTAATATGGCATTGACAGATAATAATCTGTCGATGGAGATATTTTTTATTTTTACAGTGACCCTAATATGCCGTCGTAAATTACCACCTGTATGAGGAAAGCAAAATGAAGAAATGATCCATACCCTTACGACATTTTTTGTCGTAAGGGTATGGATCCTGAGATTACCGAAAAAAATCGGCCGGGATTGGATTGAGATATTCTTATGAGAATATTAACGAGATCTTACAACATAAAAGCTTCCTCAGCAACAAAAAACAGATCACATGTCAGTCAGTCGTTATTATCTAGCACGTAGTCGCATACGTCAACTTAAATATATTTTTTGAAATCGATATATTGTCAATTCGCAATAACTCCATATAACATATGTATTGCTATTCCATTTAATTTGTGTTTTGATGAAACCAATTTTTTTCTAAAGAGTTTAAATAGTTTTTTTAGTGAAAAATAGATCCCGGGATCAACACCGGAATCCCGGGATTGAAAAATTTTGATCACGATTCACCGATCCCGGTCCGGGCTTACATTCACTACTCTGTTGATAGGTACGTAGATATCATTCACAAAAATGATGGCTAGTTTGGTAGCCACGAGTTGAATATTTCGAGAATGTTTGGTATATCTAATGAAAGTGTTCCATAATGTGTCCATTTGCCCGCTGAGGAGTAAAAAAGATCATTTTCTTTGAGCGAAACAAGAACTTTTCTGGGCTTGAGCTGAAATATTATCCTAGTGAGAGATTTTTCTACAAAGAGCTCTGTATTTTTGCTTTATTGTGAAGATATTTCCTATGTATTCTCTCTATTGAATTCAATTCTCATATGCTTGTTATATAAATCGAGCAAGTGAAGTGAATTCTATGAAACTCAGTGCCTGTCGTGCCATATAGGCAATGAGATATGTGTTTTAGATGGACTTTTTCTTCCTTATTTGAATTGAACGTCTTCGAATGATATACTTCTACCTATCAACACAGAGTGTTTTTAAATGTTTTTCTTTTGATTGGTGCTTTTTCATAGAGGTTGCTATTTCAATTTTTTTTATTAATTCTATTTGATATCGTGCTACTCAAAAACTTTTTACTGTGATTGGAAATAGTCATTTCATCATTTTTTAACGGTAAAATTGTTTGATTCACTGAATTTTTCAAGTGTCAAATTTGTTCCTCATATCGCTTGTCAGTTCGATGCCTTCCATAAGTTTGTAAACTTCGAGTGAGAGAGAACTGATAAATAATGATAATGGCCCTGCTACCAAATTGTACCTATCAAACGAAGCATCGTCGATATATTGTCTACTCTAGCAGCAGGTATCAGGTGTAGATATCATCAATAGAATTTCTTCCACCTGGACAAAGAAACACAATAGATGTTCGCGATTAAATGGAATATTTACGGCATTTGAATAAATCATTTGAAAAAATCAACATTCAAGAAAAATAAACTTCTTCAGGGGTGATTCGAACACACAATCTTCTATACCCTTGAGCTGCCAAAGATACTAATTTGTTTATGATACAGACTGTACAGACACCTAACAACCATTGTATTGTATATGTATGATATATCCGAAAAGTCTATAGGATTGTGAGATTTTTTTATATGCAGATTCACACGAAAGGAAAGCCCTGTAATGTTCAAAGAACACCGCGTGAATCAAGGAACAGGGGATCGAATTAACATTCACTTTGAATTTTTGAAGTTTGTAAGCCTCAGGGAAACTGTGAAATGAGAAAAGAACAAGATATGCTTGTCGAATTAAAAAAGAAAAATGAACGAATATTCTGAACACAAGTGTGTTAACGTTCAATATTTATTTATTTATTCAATATACAGCTTCCAGGCAGAACAGGGTTCTGGTATGGGGAAGTCAACTAAAATTGCATACACTGAGAATATTTCAACTCAATCACAATTTTTGAACAAATGACAAGGGAATACAATAGCGTGAGGTTTTTCTATAACAATTCGAAATTTGAATGTTTTCTGTATGCAATTGTTGGTGCTTGTATGAAGGTAAACATATTTTTTTCGACATCAAGTTACTTCAGAGGGAGGAACATGAAATTTAATATCTATAATATCAAACAGAAACCATGCGTGTGTTCACAACTGAACGCACGTGCAGGAAAAATATTATAATTGCCAGTTTAAACTGACAATTATACATAATTGTCAGTTCAAAGTGGCAATCATACTAAATTGCCAGTTTGAACTGACAATTAGGTATAATTGCCAGTTCAAACTGACAATTATGTATAGTTGCCAGTTTGAACTGACAATTATGTATAATTGCCAGTTCAAACTGACAGTTAGGTATAAATGCCAGTTCAAACTGACAATTAGGTATATTTGCCAGTTTAAACTGACAATTATGTTTAATTGACAGTTCAAACTGACAATTAGATATGATTGCCAGTTTAAACTGGCAATTATAATATTTTTTCTTGCATGTCCGTTCAGCGCTTTTGTAGTTTTGAACCTACACTAACTACATAATTTGAGGAGTAGTCTTTCTATATGCATTAGTGCATTGTTGAAGATTTCAACCTTAGGTGTAGCAATTCTCTACTATTAGCGGTAAAAGACCCAGAAAACGCCTTGATCATTCTATGATCGTATTTTGAGCTTGAGATGGGAGTAACACCTAAACATAATACATAAGCAATATTACAGTTTCCTTAGAGATTCTCACTAACAATGAGTTAACCAAACTGCTACACGTGTTTTCATATAAAACCTTCCTCAAGCAGTATTAATCCCGCTCACACTGATATTAAAACAATTAGTTTATGTAGATCTTAAAAAGACTTTCATGCTTCTGACGAAGATCACAATGTGAGCTATGGAGTTGTCAATTTATCACCCACAAAGAGGGAATTATGAAGCTATTCTCCTGAATACTGAGTTATTTTCAGGAAATATCTCTGGCGTTTTTTGAAACATACATAAATTGCTGAAAGGAGCTACTGAACAGCAAAACACGTATCGCGGTTTTGTGAGATATTATAACAGTGAAAATCTTACCAGAACCTGTAAGATGATAATTAGGAGAGGATGAAGTTTGGTGAATTATTACTTTTTTTGTCTTTCTTCTTCTCCGAATCGAAAAACAGGAATTACAACTTATATGAAAGAAGTTGAAAATGAAAATATCAATAATCTAATATTTTTTCGGAGTACCATTTCCAAAGTTCAAAGGAGTCTTCTCTTCAAATATTGAAGACATGGTATTATTTGGTTATAAATAGGATTGTAAACAAAACCATTGTTTTATATCATACGGAAAGAGTAGTTATTCTAGATGATTGTTACATTGTCAGTATTTAGCATCCGTATATAAATTTTCACAAATGAAAAAAAAAATCATAACAAGACAAAACTGACAAATGAATTGAAACTAATATCACGACAGAGAAAAATGAAACTCTATAAACACGACAACCATAATATTATTAATTTATAACTCCTAACATTAATCTCAAACATTCGAATATACTCTCCGTACCTGGCCTTTCAGAAATGTGCTGGTCGTTCTAAAAATATTCCTCCCATTGTTTTTATGTCTACATTAGAGAATTACTTCTACCGCACAAAATATCGCCACATCCCAGTGATTTATACGGCTATAAAAACGTCAACACTTCGACCAAAATCCAACTTACACACGTTTTAATAAGTCTGGCTAAACACCAGGGCAATATTTTAATGTTTCAATTGGCTACAGCTAGTAGCCGGCTTTGAAACCTGTCAGCAAGTCTAGACGTACCGGTGACATATCCCTTCTATCTCGGGGTTAATCTCGATCTTAAAATTGAACCGAGATATCAACCAGTGACAGTTGTTCTGTCAGGGTACCTTAACGAGGGTGCACCCCCTGCAGAGTCCCACCCGACCACGAAATCATTATTATTGATTACCGATCATAAACCCATACGGAACCGAATCAGGTTTCCCACGCAAATGAGAAAGAGTTGGGGCATTTCTACGATTTGGTTCTTGGCGGTCACCATAACAACTACCACATTCTTTTGTGTCTATTTATGACTGCCGCATCCGAAATTATGGGTACACCGGAGATTCGTTTGGAAAACTAATTTTATTATCGTTTCCAGATTAATGGCATTTGTTTGACGGTTGGTATTGGAGGAGTTCACGTTTTTCTCGGCGATTAATGTCTAGCTGTACTTGCTTGGATGGATAACTGATTGATGTTGTTATTTATAATGAAGGACACTGCATAGTGGGAAAGTTGATTCGGTTTGTTTGATGTGATCCGGCTCATGTATTCTTCAAATTATATTATCCTTTACCAGCACGTATCAAAATTGCCTTATCACATACTAGCACAATTCCTTTTTAAATTTCTAAGACCGATTTGTTTTCGTTAAGGTTAATTTTTGATTGAAAATCTTGAAAATGAGAACAAATTAAAAAAAAAATTATCCTACGATCAAGGAGAAAAAGTTAAAGAACTCTTCGAAATAGTACAACAGGCCTTTTTCGATGATAACGATCAACAGTGGTTATAAGTATAATTATCAAATGAACATTTTCACACCACCCATAAATAAAAAAAAAGTTTAAATAATTATTATGCTACGAATATTTCCATCGTATGTTAAAAATCCCATATGAAGCGGGACATTTTCAATCAATTACAGCGGTAAATTCCCGGCGGGACATTTTCGGGATGGTAAATACCCGATAGGTATCGAAAAATACCCGCTCGGTTGGTGTATCTACAGTAACGATTGTTAAAATGTACATTTGTCATCTTCACAGGCATAAATACTGAATTTTAAACGTCGTTGTTTTAACTCCGGAAATATTTTACCGAATTACACTCGTGCATCAAAATAAACCTGATAATTTTCCATTCAAGCATGTTGTCAGTAAAAAAACTGCATTTGGTTATTTTCATATTTTGCTAAAAGAGCCCTACTCCTTCGGAGTCGGGCTCTTTCGACAAAATATGAAAATAAACTCATGCAGTTTTTAGACAACATGCTTTCATGGAAAATTATCGGTAATTTTGAAGCGCTTGTGTAATTACTCCCGATAATTACTCATCTGATTTGTCTCTCGTTTCATTTCACTTTGATAGTTTTGAGTCGACAATTAACTCATGTATAAAATATCCCATAAGCCGCCGTGATTTTGTCATTATGATCTCGAAGAAACTTTGCCCTAATTTTATCAGGGACAAAACGGAACCTAACTCTTGAAAACATGGCAACCAGAATTGTAATCAAATCTTTGACGGCGTCTTTGTCAATTTTTCACTTGCGTTGTCAAAAGAGTATATCTGATCTGTGAAAATGAAATATAAGAATTGTGTTTTTAACAATTGTACTTTTCCGTTGAATTGAATAAACTAAACTGTATTCATTAAATTGTCGTACCGAATTTTACTAGAGCTTTTTTTTGTCGAAGAAAACTTGACATTTATGATTCGAGTTTGAACTGCCTGAAAAACTTACTCGTTCTACGGACTCGTATTTTTTCAGAGGCAGTTTTTTTGAAATAATCATTCAAATTTTGAAATATCGAAAATGAGAAACAAATCAGATGATTATCCGATTATGATTATTGTACAAACACTCAGACATCTGACTTGAATAAGAAGCTTTTTTTCATGTATCTTATTACTTGATGATATCGTCATGAAAGTCAGTTACAGTATTTGCAAATTAATTTAAAAAAATATCAAGGAAATATATCATGAAATCGAAAGTTCTGTAAAGAAAAAGAACTGTTTCACGAGTTGAAATACATGATTTTAACATATTTTATTATAATAAAAATAATAACTATACTCATCCTACAGTTCTACATAATATTTCATTTTCTCTACCTTGTGAAAAAATGAAAATCATTTATTTTGGATTTCACAGCGAAATATTGTTTCATTATTACAAAAAGTAAAACCAATTTGAAATAGTTATTTCACAATAGCAATTGATATGTTTGCTCATAAAATTCATTTGAACAAGTCAAAATCAAAAATGTGTGTAAACTTAAATAGCAATAACAATAAAAAAATTGAAAAAAAAGTATTGAGTATTTCTTTTACCCGTTTCATTTTTTAGTGACTTTTATGAATCACCAATAGATTATGACAAATATAAGGGCAACATAATCCCTTCAAGAGTACTAATATTGAGGTCAAAATTGAAATTTTCAATATTAGAGATGGAGATTAAAAGATTGTCTTGTCTGTAAGAATCTTATTCTGGACTTTTTCTTGAATAAAAATTCTAGACAAAGATAGTCACAAGATACCTGAACCCTCCGTTTGTCTCATAACGAGTCCTATAGCTCATATTTTTAGGTCTGATTTCAATAATTTTTTGGCTGTTCAACTTGTATGATGACACATATAAATATGTTTCATGTAGTGAAAAAGTATTATTTGATCCCAAAACGACTCATTTCCGGAAATAATAAGTGGTTATTTTTCCATATTTCATCCCTAGGAGTATTTTTGTCACAATTCAACTGGAATGTATTACTGACCCCAAGTTCACAAATATTACCAATATAAAATTGTATTAAATTGGACGATATTTAATGAAAATATATCAGTCTCTTGTCGCGTTTTTTTTTCTGAACCCATTGTTAGTGAGAATCGAAAAGGAAACTGTCATCTAATTTTTATTATCAATATATAATTTAATATGTTGTAGTATAACGTTGAGAATCTTGTTCACTCTTTTGGACTCATATTTCCTGTTGACTTAATTCATTCGAACCCGTTTGAAAGACAATAAAGCTGATAGCTCCCAGCTCCATGGGCTGTCTATTCTATAAATATCTCTCAATAAATCGGTCCTTCATTGCATTAATTGTCTCAAGCCCCATTAATTACGATCCAGGACCAGTGGGAACAAAAAAAAAATAAATCACCGTCCAAGGATACACAGATCACTATTAGATGTGACATAAATCTATCAAAGGTAGATCGGTATGCCATCGTCAGGGTATATTTTAATTCCGTACGCAAATAGACAATAGTTAACATTTGATTCGAACTGTTCGCATGTTTTGGACGCCTCTACCGGAAATCTCTCACTACGACCTTTAAATAATATACTGCGCACGAAAGAATCGTGGATATGACATTCTTCAGATGTTACTGCTGAGAATTTCTCGACAGATCCTCGTTCATATCAAACGTATTTACCGACCGTGTTGAGACTGATTTGTTGAATTTCCGATTCGTTCAGTATAGAGTAAATCCTAGGCTTATTAGCCTTTTTAATTGAAGATGGTTTCATGCCAGTTAAAATAGTGTCCGAACTGACTATTGAAAATGTAATGGCATGGAACTTTGCTTCTTGCAACTGTCCAACTACCCTGAACCAATCCTAGACAAGGTTCCATGAGAACGCGAACAAACCTGTTGGGTAGAACTGGCAGTATCTCGTAGAATTTTCACAATACTAACCTATGCAAGTCTGTGGCACGTTCTTCGGTATAGTTTCTTCAACTAGACATAATAATGTCTCAGATTTTCCATTTATATTTTTGAGTTCAATTATTTCAACTTTACCACTGCGTCATCAATATTTGAAAAAGAAATCACACAGTCTCTATGTATCATCTCTTTCTATTAACCGCCTCGAGCAGATCAAAATTCGTTAGCATTTGTCTTTCTTCCAAGAGAAGAATCATGGTATTGGGATGATCGGTTAATATTCAATTCAGTGAAAAGCAACAGTGTTTTACATGTCAAGCCAACTTGCCAGACCTGCCCTTGACTATTGCACCAAAGTTTCCTATCTCATCGTTTAACATATTGTTGGTTATTATGGAAGAAGAGGTATGAATATATGACAAATTATCATTATAACTATAAAACACAACCAGAAGTATTGGGGGTATTTTTATTTTGAAATTGTGAATGACTAACTCTCAAATTCTTGATAATTCATAGATCAAATCATCATCATTTATCTTGGTGGATCGAGGATGTGGAGTTAAAATAGCTCAGTGAGATGGTTCGCCAAAAAACATCATCAGCAGTTATTGGGAAGTTCATATTTTTATGCGACGTCTGGCGGAAATATAACACACTGCTATAATTTGACAAACAAACGGCTTCCATTTTTTGGGTTTGAATTTATTGAGTTCTCTGGTGTTCATTTAGGAAATCTCATCTCAAGTTGTAGTTTTTTTCATTAATAATATCAAACAATCATGGATGCAGATCGCTCAGTAAGCCGTATAAAGTGTTTGGTGCCAAGTTGCCGCAACTCTAGGAACCGAAATCCAAAGTTGTTTTCTCACGTTTCCAAAGAGAAATACATCTTTGGTGGAAAAATTACGGAGAGTGGATTGAAAGAGAAAATAGACAGGTACCAGGCTTGGAAAATTAAACTGAAACTGCATAAATCACCATCTAGAGCGGCTTCAGTGTGTTCCTTGCATTTCAAAAGAGATGATACCTTGTTACCTGGTAAGTCTGTTTGTCTATTTTTAGGCGAAGTTATGGCGCATTTCATCATCCATGTAATAAAAGCCTCTTTGGTTCACCAACACTACACTAAAACTAAAAAATGTCCTGGAACAAATATTATCATATTTTGAAACACAATTCATCTATGTTCACCTCCAATGAATAGTATTGTGCGGCTATTCAAAGCATCATGAACACAGTTATATTAACCTTCACGAAAAAAATTTCGTACAATGAAAATAACAATAAAACCACCAAAATCTTGTCTAGCGAGGGCAACTGATGACTGTATTTTAGTTTAGCGCGTTATTTCATAAATGTAAACAAGGTAACTATTTCAAAATGGTGGATATAGTTTGACCACCACTAGCGCCCTCATCGGTCGATATTCTTCCCTATAGCCCAACGATACTGATAATTACCAAATAATTCTCTGACAACTTCGGAAAGCACATCACTCGAAGAACTTGTAATAAAATCTTGACTATTTATCGCTGTTCGAGGGCTATTCGATCATAATTTTTTATGTTATACTCACTTGAACTACAATATTGATGAACTTCTTCCTTTATAAAGCCAATGATGAACTGTCAAATTCGTTTACAGTGTAATGCTGTTCTGACCAGTTGTGTTCATTGATATGACTTTTCATCAAGAATCGCCAGTTGAATTTGATGGATCCCAAGTAACTTATTCCATTGTATATTTACGTGAAGTTATGCCCAGAAATTTATTTGATTCCTAATTCAGCAATAGCTTTTTATATACAGAATCACACGAAAAGAAAGCCCTATAATATTCAAAGAACACCGTGTGAATCAAGTGACAGGAGATACGAAGTAACATTAACTTCACATTTTTGAGGTTTGTAAGAATCAGGAGAAACCTCATTCGGTTAGGAGTCCTGAGGTCAGCTGTTATATTGAAAAGAGGTTCATGAGCAGAGGTTCACAGAAGAGAGACAAGTCTCCGACTCTTCTTCGACAACTCTTTGCGAGTCCTTGATCTTCTCTCGACTGGCCTTTTGTGATACAATTTATCGACCAGCCTTGAAACAAAACGATTGCTTACGTTTACAACGGATACAAAATAGCTGCATCAGATTTTCTTACGGCATACGTAAGTATGACCACAGTAGTGCATCTTTTCGTGAATCAGGTTGGTTGAGACTGCAACGTTCGAGAAATACGCCTCCTCACATTGTCTCATAAAATATTGCTATCTGGTACTCCAACATATTTGCGAGAGAAATTGGTACTCTTGTCTCATTGGGTCAATGACAGAAATAAAAAACGCTTCTAATTCCTAGGCATAGATCAGCTAATAGTAGTAGTAAGTAACAACCCCATTATTTCTGATATAATATTGATATGATGAATAAAGACATTATTTATTTATATATTTATTTATGTTTTATATTGGACGCAATCGTCAATGATTTTGAAGTCTATAAATAAATAGAAGTCCAAATGTTTTGTAGGCTTTTGGACGTCTACATCCAGAAACAGAAGGTCCTGAATAACAGGTTAGGTTTCACCCTACCAGGGCATCTGAATATAAAAATAAATTAATCAAATCTTCCCATTTACAGAAAGGCACCTATTGAATAGGATCCCCTAGCACGCTTACGCGCATCATAATGGGGCATTTCAACAATTGTATTTGCAGAGACACCTGCTTTATTTGATATTTAATTATGTGTGCATAACGACCGTAGAAAAGGGAGATTAATGGAATTAATAATTGATGATTCCCCTATCACTTAGAGAGCAAGTGTGCAAAATCGGATTTTTATGGACAGGCTATTGCCGCTGCGCTATAGTCATTCGACCCACATATATTAAATTCATTACAAAGGGGTCTTATGAACTTTTTTTTATGCTCATCGGTGATGTTCTGAGGAAATGATAAGGGTGATTGTTTATGTCCGTAACGTTACATGAAAAAACCGTGTGCCAGGGATTCCTATTAGAAAATGACGATTCCGCGTACGAAGTGTTGTGACTTACCTCACACTGACCTTTTTTTATATGCAGATTCACACTAAAGGAAAACCCTGTAATGTTCGAAAAACACCGCGTGAATCAAGGGACAGGAGATACGAATTAACATTCACTTTGAATTTTTGAAGTTTGTAAGCCTTAGGAAAAACCTCTTTCGGCAAGGAGTTCCAAAGCTCAGCTCTTCTATTGAAAAAAATTCCCTGAGCAAGAGAGGTTAAACAGGTCTCCAAATTCACAACAAAGGGGTGGGAATTCTGTACTCGTCGAGTCATCCGTGTAGATATTGCCAAGGGTGGAACGATTGATAATAATTCAGAAGAGCACCGACAGAAGAGAGCCAATTCTCCGACCTTTCTACGATGTTCCAATGAAGTGAGCGAGTCTGTGAGCGATGAATCACCAACAAGACGGATTGCCTTTTTCTGAATAGAATCGAGAAGCCTCAATGAATGGTTTGGTGCCGAACTCCACACATGAGAACTATATTCCAAGACAGGTCGTATCTGAGCCTTGTAGATCATTAGCAGCTGACGAGAAGTGAAGTATTTCGTCGCATGAAATAGAAATCCAAGTTTCTGGGAAGCACCTTTAGCGATCGATCTCACATGGTTTTCCCGTGAAAGAATATCACTGATCGTAATTCCTAGCATCGAGATATTTTAAAATTACCACGAGATCAACGATCAGACTTTTGTTATAATTGCTGATTATGTGGATTGAATGGTATCCATATCCATGGATCTTGATTGTTAAGATCTACTGTGTTTTGACGATAATATTATTAGTGAATTACCGGATATTCAAATGTTTTATATTGACAGATGTCTGAAAAGTTCAAGTATTCTAGTATAGTGTTGATTTCAAATTTCTGGTTTGAAACATTTATATAAAATTCAACAAAAAATGATTCTCATTTTCTTTTTCTCTTTCCCAAGATGTTTGCATTAATATTTAAGAATCTTCCTTGTTGAGTGAAGAGATATATCCTGCAAGCATGGTTATCAAATTTTTGTCGTGACTGGACTGATCTTGGTTCAAATGTGCTCAGTACACTAATCAAAGATGATGATTATTTGAATAACTGTAACTGATAGAGGCAGATTATAATAGCGCTAGTGGTATGTGAGCGGGACGGAAGATTGAAAGATCCATTAAACGATAAGTATGGAACCTTTGGTGTAAAAGTTGAAACTTTTCCAAGAGATCAATTACCTTAACACCAAACTGATTTTTTGCACTCGACGCGCATTCCGCTAATAAGGTTAGCATCTTCAGGAGAAGAAAAGTTTGAAAGATCGATACTCATTATGATTGTATTGTAGTGCTAAGTCATGTACGTGCTAAGCTAAATTATAATTCAGTCATCAGTCACTCAATATTAATACTGTTGTAACAAAGTTTTAATGGCAGATCAAGGATTGAATTTCCAAGTTAAACTCGATAATAACTGAAAACTTTTCCTAGAGATCAATTATCCTAACACCAAACTGATATTTTTGCACTCGACGCGCGTTTCGCTAACAAGGTTAGCATCTTCAGGAGAAGAAAATTGATACTAAATCTAGAGCTGAGGTTAGTTATTTATATACCTAAAGTTTTCCGGTTTGATATGGACTTCGTTTGTTACTGTTAATTATTCTAATTAATTTCTCGGTAATGAACTGACTACCTGCAAGTTCCGTCATCTGTTAGTATTGATTTCTGATTACTTCCTCAAGAATAAATTGAAAAGCGGGCTAAAAGGGATAGGTTCCTTGTCACCATTCTTGCTGTTTTTACATTTTGCTTTTTCTAGACTCTCACATGCATCGAGTAGTCTTGTGTCATGCACATGCTTGATCAGTTTCAGATTGCTTTCACCAATTTTGTGATCATTGTGTAGAACGTGTTGGGCGACACTGGATTTTTCTACCCTTCCGTATTTTATATGTGCAAAATGCTCTTTGAAACGGGTTTTAATAGCTCGTCGGCTCTGGCCGATGTACTTGTTGTTACAATCTTGACAACTGATCTCGTAAATTCCCGACTTCTCTGAGTTTTCTACTTTATCTTTTGGGTTACCAAGAAGCTGCTGTAATTTGTAAGAAGTTGTATATGCAACTTTCATATTTACTTTGTCAAATATCTGTTGGAGTCCTCTAGTGTACCTACACTTGGATGTTTTTTGAAAAGTAATAAAGTACATACTTCTACTTTGTACCTTTTGATTTGTAAAGTTGTTGGGAATCTGCAATGAACGATATTCGGAAAATAAATTTACCTGACCATTGATTTGATTTTGTTAAGAAAACCTTAGAGAATGCAATTAGTTATTTGATCCAACTCAAACTGATTTCGATTCCTGCAGAGCTGTATTTCCGTAACTGAAACTTAAACTGAGTATCCTTGGTATTTTGCATCTTCATAAAATCATCTAACTCGACAATAACTCAACATCCTGTTTTATTCTTGTGATGCTTATTGAACTTCATGAGCAATCAGCTCAAAAAATGGAATCGAATCGACCTACACTTGGAATTTTTTTTTCAAGTAATAAAGTACATAGTTCTACCTTTTGATTTGTGAAGTTGGTGGGAATCTGCATTATCTGCAATGAATGATATTCGGAAAATAAATCTACCTGACCATTGATTTGGTTTTGTTAAGAATACCTTAGTGAATGTAATTAGTTATTTGATCCAACTCAAACTGAGTATCCCAAATATTTCGTAATTTCAATCATAAAATCATCCGACCGACTAAAAGGGTTCTGAAAATAAAGTATTGCTCCGCCGCCGTATCGAAGTTCATTAAATCCTAAAAATGTAATATAGGTGTTCTTGCGCTGGAGCACTCATTAACTTTTAATACAGCCCTAAAGATATTAATCTTTCGCTGTGAGCTTTTACGCAAATGAAGTACACGGGCGATGCGAGAAAAAAGACTTCCTACCTGGGTCGTTTATTATTATTTATCTGCCTACTTGCCGGTTTAGCCACTCAGATTAGGGTTATTATATTGTAATAACCCCGCTTCCGAGTCGAGTAATTGCGTTTTATTAAAAGTCCCCGGTGGAGCGATAAATTTAATTAATTCAAGATGGCTCCGATGGATGCGGCGGCAGGCTCACTTGAATTCGAAATGTCATCGAAGTGATTCATGGGGGAGATATGACAACTGGAGTTGAAAATATTGAGCTGGAAATACCTCCGAGTTCTTTCCCAATTTCCTTTCTGGTTCGGGGGTTCATGCCGTGATTTGTGCTTGATTGCAGTTGGCAATGTTCCTTGTTGATCGATCAAAAAACAATAGAATAGAAGGACATCAAAATGAAAATATAACAAGTCATTCAAAAAAATTACCACCATCCGAAATCAGTATTTGTGCAGAAAAAAACAACAACAATAACTATGTTAGTTCAATGTCTCCCATATACAACTGTTAACACACTTCAGCAGTTTCTAACCTTCCATAAACCAATCTAGTGCTGGATATTTATGGAAATGTGCCAGATGTCCAGCTGTCGGCCAGAAAGACACGGCAGTATCGAACCTTTAAAGATTTACAGTAGTTTTTTAGGCAAACTCGCTGGATAGGGTAATACTTTCCTAAGACTTTGCCGTGTTGTTTGAACAACAACAGGAGAAAAAACTGTTCACATACGTCCTGTCAACCGTGATGAAGCTGGCGAATATCAAATCTTTTTTGATATCCGACTCCATTTATCGTCTGGAATTGGTGGTGCTGGAGATACGTGATGGTTGTAGCTTTTTGGCACGATTCTAGCATGTTTTCTTCGATTCAGACAAATTAATTTCCACCCAATAACTGTAGGGTCAAAATTGGCATATATAAGAATTCGTTCCAACATTTTTTGCTGTCTGAATTGGATTCATTATCAAAAGTCAAGGTGGCTCTCTATCTGTTTTTTTTTCAGATTGAAGTAGTCCAAAAAAAAAACTACGTAAAAAGGTTCATCCACCACGAAATGATGTCTTCCAAACAGTATCCACATATTATATATTATGGAGACGCAGGCACCAAAAGCGTCGGTTCGTGATTCACTTACCGACGCCTTTGGCGTAGCAAACTGTAAACAAAACCTATCATTTTGACAACAGGTACCGTAATCAAGAAAGCTTTATCTATCAAGAAGGTCTCTACTACTGGAATACTATCTTACTATTTTGTGTAAATATATTTTGGAATCGAAACACAATTTTAATTTAGGACTCTGGAAACAGTATAACTACTGCTCTTCGGGCTTGAAGGCCGTCGTACTTTGGAATTTCTTCCTGACGTTTCGCTAGCGCGAGTGGCCAGCTTCTTCAGAGGCTTATTCATTTCCGATGACTAAACAGTTCGATTTCTCAAGGCGTATTTATATTGATGCAGGTAGTCTGGAGTGTTAATTACTTCTGTCGGGTTCGGGGAATAATCATCATTATTAGTTGCCGCACTACCTGCTGTGATTTCATTAGTTATTCTTGATTTCTTTAGAATCGGATTCCAAATTCTGTTTAGAGTCAACGTTTCTTCCTTTCTGTTAAAATTGTCAGAAAGGAAGAAACGTTGACTCTAAACAGAATTTGGAATCCGATTCTAAAGAAATCAAGAATAACTAATGAAATCACAGCAGGTAGTGCGGCAACTAATAATGATGATTATTCCCCGAACCCGACAGAAGTAATTAACACTCCAGACTACCTGCATCAATATAAATACGCCTTGAGAAATCGAACTGTTTAGTCATCGGAGATGAATAAGCCTCTGAAGAAGCTGGCCACTCGCGCTAGCGAAACGTCAGGAAGAAATTCCAAAGTACGACGGCCTTCAAGCCCGAAGAGCAGTAGTTATACTAATAACCTCGGCCACGAAAGCCTCAACCATTTTGACTCTGGAAACAACTTATGATGCCTGAATTTAAATGATTTCACCATTTCGTGGAACTTTTTTGCATAATATTACCTGCTCATACAGGCCGATCCCCTTTGATATGATTTTCTGTCATAAAATAATTTATAGAACGATGCGTGATTTTCTTCCATGATTTGGGACTCACTCATTTCAAGAAGATTATTAAAAACTAGAAAACCATGAGGAATTCACTTACATTTTTTGATTTCCATGGTTGTTGATTATCAAAAAAAATACTTAACAGTTCCCTAAGAGATTTTTAATGGGGATGACGTTTACAAAACCGCGACACGTGTATCGACCACCTCTATTTGGTTATATCGAGAGATATAGTATTTTTCACAGTAAATGGTATTGGCTTATTAACTTTAATAAAATACCCGATTTAATCCCATTGTGTAGAAAATCATCTGGTAAAAGATGCAAATGTGCTACAGGGTCGAACTTAAGAAATTTGAATTTTGCATAATGTAGGAGATATACAAGTAATTTATTTAAATGTTACAATTCTATTCTATATTTAGTTCAGTGTCGCTATCGCTATCCTCATCTAAATTAATTATAATTGGCGCAATTGATTTTACAGAAAGGTACGAGTTTTCAACATTTATAACATGACTAACAGAACTTTTTCAACTCTCGGTAGGAAAGTCATTCATACAGTTCCTAATTAATTCTACCACACCACCACTTAAAGTCAGAGAAGTATTTTTTCCGCGCACGCTCGATTTAAGTTGGTGCCACCTAAGCTCTATGGGATTGAACACGCAGTAGTAGGGAGGTAGTCGTAACACTGTATGTCCCAATTCTTCTGCAATTGTATCACAAACATACGTTTTTTTTTAAAGAAAATGACTGCAGCACTTGTAAAAGTCTTTTTTTGCATAATTTTCCTCAAAATATATATCATTTGCAGCCATGAAGTTTTGAATTTCCAATTTCGTATTCTTTGAGCCAGGAATTGTTTGCAATTTTCGACTATGATAGCTTGCGTTGTCCATTACTATAACGCTGTTTGGCGGAATGTTGGGTAACAGACAATTTTCAAACAAATCTTCAAAAAGCTCTGCTGTCGTATCTTCGTGATAATCAACACAAGAGTCCTTAATATTTTTGGCAGAAAGCCACATAGCGTTTGGGATCCAACCATTTTCTGATCCTGCGTGTAATATTGTGATTTTCTTCCCTTTATTTGATGGTGCTTTTGTTTTACACTTATCAGAGGAATCAGACCATCCTTTGGAAGGGGTGTCATGCGTGTCAAACCACGTCTCGTCGAGGTAGAGTATTGGCCGATTTTCAGACCGGTATTTTCCAATTGACGTTATATATTCAGAACGCCAGTTTATTAAACGTGTGGGTGAGTTTCGTCATTGATGAGCCGCTGTTTCAGACTTTTGATTGTAGGGACACGCTGCTCATCGTACATAGAGTAGATTTTTCGCTTCATCAAATCTTTTTCCCAGTCGTCTAGACTTTTTGTGACACCGGAATCTTAACGCTTTTTTCTTGATTCCATGGAAATTTCAACAATTCGTCTAACTGAAGTAAGAGGCACCTTCGTTACATTACTGGTTACTTTTGCTGCAGCACCCGCGTTATATCCTTGCTGGAGTAAGGAACTATACACATTTTTATAATGATTTTCGCGTCACAAGATAAGTGATTCTTCTTTAACGAACCACTGGAAGAAGCACTATTACTTTTTATCCACGGACGCCACATACTGCCTATTCTGTACGTTGGGGTATAAAATATTTGCTATTAATATCTGTTATAACAAATAAATGTTATAAAATTATTGCACGCCGTAACACAAGTGAACACTTCCAATGAAATACAAATACTAAAATGAACAAGAAGTGTAAGCTGTAATCCTCTACAATCCCTCTCTGAGAAACAAAATTTCCTGAATCCAGTCCTTTTACATTTATGATGTGCATCTCGGATTTTACAACTTAAGGGTCTAATTGGTTTTATTATAATCCTTCAGTCAATACCATTTATTGTGAAAACTACTATAATGTCGTCTCTGGTCTATTCGGCACCATCACCATAGTAGTTGCACAATGTATCTTGTTTGGATGAAAGAGGAATCTCTCCCAAATTTATGACGGCAGATATTGATTCTTACTTTTGGCAGAATTTCTCTACAACTCTTGTGTATCAGCAATAATAGCCGTATTATAAATATTCCATCTTATAAAGTTTCCTGATTTTCACTATACACGATTGCTTGGAGAAGCTACCAAATGCGTATTCCATCTCGCGTTACCATGGCAACTCAAGTATTTAACGAAATTTTTCTCCTGTAGGGGTAACCTAGAGAGAGTTATAGTGCAATTTTTTTGACAAACAAAACGAATAATATTTTGTTCGACATAACACGTCACTTATCCACTTTGAGCAGAAGTAAACGAAATGTAACATTAAAATTCCAGCAGGCTGATGAAATTACAATAGTGTACCACATTTTTATTTACGAGCCACTTGACACTTCATTATCACTATTATTATGTTTGAATAAAGATGATATGTATTCTTTGGTGCTTTGAGTACGATTCTTATGAGTCCTTGTTGTTTCATTGCATTGCTGGCCTTTTAGGGCGTTGATATTTTCCGTGGTACTCATTTTATTCAATGTTTGCGGAACATTTGTTATTTTTTGTATCGGCTAAACCAGAAATGAATAGGAATTTAGTCGTCATTTTGATTAAATTTAACGATTAGTAGTTTGTTTTGATGTGCGTTTTGTTAATTGAATTGTTTGACAAGAATATGCATTGTTTCCAAATTACGTCACTTAAAACTGCACTAGGTAGGTGGTAGGGGGTAAAATTTTCTTACCGAATACCAGGTACTTGAATTATCCTCTGGAATTTTCTCTTGCTCACCAAAATTCTAAAGTCGGCTCGGGATAATTTTCGAAATATATTTTTATATAAATTTGCATAAATTATCCACCAGTTGTACTCAATTATTACTATTGTAGTTTCTCATATTTTTTTGTGTTAGCTATGAGTTATACTTTCATAAAAGAATTATATACAACAACTTTTGAACTCTTTTCTTTAATCTTAATGAGCTCTTGTGTGAACTGAGATATCAAAGATTAACGAAGAAATAAGTATTAATATTGGAATCTATACAATTGTAGAAAGGTAGACTTCTATCTACCTCCAAAAGTTACGGCGTTAATCAAAAACAGTTCTCATGAATAGAATAAGTCCAATAATTTTTAGTCAGCAGAACTAAAATATATATAAAAATACTTATAGTTAACGTTTCATATCCTTACTTGAAACTTATGTGCAAATTCCTTTTTGAGTTTTGAGAACGGGAGCGGATTTGGTTTCCCAAAAGATAAGTGTTTAATATATATTTCAGTTATAATAGTTTTTTCCTTTTTCTTTAAGTAATGTTTATGATAGGCAAAATTCAGTTATACGAGAAGTTGCTGACTAATTGGACTTGTTCTATCCAAAAGGAAATGGTTTTTCGATTAACGTATAGCAACTTGTGGGAGTAGATAGAAGTCTACACTTCTATAGATTCCAATATTACTTATCGTTTCAAATTGTAGTAAGTTGGCAAGCCGGAAAACTACGAAGAAAATATTTATTCACTACAAAATAGTGACTTTTGAAAAGTAATTAACGAAGAGTTTTCCTAAATTTGCATTATATAATTATCTTTATCGTATGATGAATCAGATTGAAACATTTGGTGTGGAAGTTCTTCCTCTAGAGATCAATTACTCCAACATCAAACTGGAATTACTCGCACTTGACCATTGGTGTTAGGTTGATTTCTGTTTGTTATTGGTCAAGCTCATTTCCGAGATCTGTGATAGCTTGGAAAAGAAATGAACTGTATTCTAACATCATTTGGACTATCGCAAAAACCTAGAACAGTCTGGTTATACTTTCCAAATACAAGTTCTATCGATCTATCACATCAACTTGAAAACTGTCCAGTTGAAATTTCCAAATCTTCCCCCTCACATCTTTTCATACCTTCACAATTGAATACTACAACTCCACGTTGGTAATATCATCCACATGTCAAATCTTAAAGGTAGTCATTAAACAAGAATTTGATTGAACGAATATATAACGCTTTACTATGAATTTCGCAGAAAGATTCATTAAGATCATGATGGCACTTAAATGAGTCAATTTAATTAATGTTTCGTTTGAACACGTGTTAAGTTAATAAGGACGTTCAACACTTCCACTTAATTAATACATACTTTTCAGGAAAGTAAAACCGCGCTGAAACATTTCAGTCGTCAGTGAGATGTGAAACGGTTAGTTGATATGCAGAACGGAGCCCGTTCGAAATTGCTGCTAACCGTTCGCTATCTGGAGGAATACGAATTCAATTCCTTTTAGAGAAAAGCGATCCTTTTTCCTGAAAGGTCATTCTAATCCATTATCGGGATAAATAAATTTATTGTCATTTTCTCGGTAGTAAAAATAGCGCTCCTAAAGTGCATTCTAGGAGAGTGATAAATTTCGCAGAGATTTATTGGAACGTTCGGGAAACGTGTTATTTTCGTTGTTACTGCTGCGACTCATGAGTTGATGGACTCTTTGCCAAGTTATTATCGCGCACGACACGCCAAAACATTTCACGATTTGTTGCCAGCGCATTCTACAAATGACGGGAATGGAAAACTTTCGGATTTTTCTACGGAAACATCATTAGTGGCTTGGAGAAATCATTGATTCAAGTAGTGTTCGAATATCTAATCATTTTGGTGAATAAATAAACGTTTTTTCGGGAAATTGGCTAATTTCACCAAGAAGTCGTGCAAAGATGATTTGGCTAGCTCTTATTAGTCCGGTGAGTAGTGGTTAATCGAAAAATATTTGACAAATGTTAATTACGAAGATTGCCAACAAGAGATATTTGCATTTGAACATGAATTTGGGAGTAAGTTCTGAGAACGTAAGCGGATTTAGTTTCCGAAAAGTTAACGATAAGTATTTTCATATATATATATATTAGTTCTTATTATTATTTTTCCAGTCAAAATTTAAGTTATACGAGAAGTTGCTGACTAATTGAACTTGTTCTGTCCAGAAAGAACTGTTTTTCAATAGACGCAGTAACATTTCGGGTAGATTAAAAATCTGCCCTTCTACACTTGTATAGATTCCGATATTAATTCTTAGTTTTTCAGATTTTGGTAGGTTATAAACCCAGAAAACCACGGAACAAATATTGATCCAGCACAAAATAATGACGTTCAAAAAGAACTTGGTTAATAGACTTCCACTACAAATTCAATCAGTATTGAAAAGGGTCGAAACGAAAGGATCGTACTTGGATGCCATATCTATAGAAAATGAAGTTGAACTACACTCATTTTCAATAGCTTACAGTGCTTCTCCAAACATACATATAAAACAGTCGATCGATTTACCGAGACTTTTTTCTTTCAAATAGATCTATTTTGAACTTGGAACCGAGTACAGGAAGGACCGAAACACATTTTATTAAAATCTCGCCTTCAATCTCGAGATATCGCCTCTTTTATCGAGATCTCTTTTTCCTATCTCTTGAAAGAAGTTTTCGGAGTATATCTACTTCAAGTACCTCACTATAAGTGATTTGCATCAATATGGTCAAAGATATGCCTTATGTTCGCATTAGTAAAAGCCACGTTTCTATATGCTATGAAATGAGTTTGCTTTGAATAGATTACTTTCTTTACCCGGTACTATTTTTGATAGCATTCAAGGTAATATGTAAGTGTATCTTACGTGTAAATTCTCAATATACATACATATCATACCATTTGCATATTCATAATACAAATGATATACTGTGTCTAAAAATTACTTTTCGAAGAATGTTTATTCTTGTAACAATTAGTTGAATGTTCAGATAAACAAAAAATAATAACCTCATTAATATCTATATCTATCTATGTCTATCCATTTATTTGAATAATTCACAGAGTTATATCAAATTTTTGTAGAATTGAGTTCTCAATATTACTTTCATGAAACCCATTCTTCAGATTGAAGAAGCTTCACATTCTAATATTATCTGTTTTTAGGAAAAATTAGTGTTTTTACCCTGATACAGCTTATCCAATCCATCTTGGCACAAATTTAGACTCTTTTTCAGTTGCAAACTGGTAGTGCAGACCATGACGAAATAAAAAACACTTATTTAAAATGAATTTCAACACAGTGAACACATATAATAGGTGTTTCTTTATCTTACTATACTTCACAGAGATTGCTAGACATATACGTCATTATTTATGTACCAAGATGGATTGGATAAGCTGTACTTAACTTCAATAGGGGGAAAGGGCCAAATTTACTGACTATTCTGTCAGGTAACGTATCATATTTATTATGAATTTGAGGATTGAAATTGAAGAGAATATGAAAAAAATTATACGCTTTTCCTTGGCAACGTTTCAGAAAATAGTCTGCTTTTGCAACACTTCAGAAACTTCTTTAGAAAAGATTCTACATTTGGTGACTGTGACATTGGTATGAGTAATTCATCAATAGTTCTACCAAGTGTTGATTTTTACACTACCTACTTCCAACTGAATCTCATCAATTTAACTTCAGTTTTTCAGAAGAGGCACCTGAAAAAATAATTCGGTATAGTAATTGTAAAATAGGAAATATGTTGTATGATTTTCTCCAACCCTCACAATACGAGTAAAATTTTTGAAACGTTTGATATACAATCAAATCATTGAAATAGACCATCATTATTATCACTGCAGTCCTGCAGTACAGTTTTCATCAGCATCTTTAGTATAACATATCCTGTGATGATCATTGTTCCAATGTTAAATATATTTGTTAATGAAGGGATAGGGTTCATTTGGAAAATATTAAAGGATGGAAAGAACATTCGACCAGAAAGTTTTATTATTGAAAATTTCACACCAACAATGGAATTCGTATTTGTTCTTGCGTTACCATGGCAATCCACGTTTTTATCCGAAATGTTTTTCCGTAGGGGTTACATAGAGCGAATTATAATGGAAATTTTTTGATGTAAGCAGAAAATAATATTCTATATAACATTACTTGCTCACAATTTGCCACAAGAAAACGATATTGAACCACTTGTCACTTTACTATCACTATTATTATGTTTATTTATGCTTCTCCGAGTAAGGATCTTCTGAAGCCTTGTTGTTTCATTGCATCACTGCCCTTTTAGGGCGTTGATATATTTCTTTGGTAACGATTTAACTCAATGTTTGCCGAGAATTTGTCATTTTTCGAATCTGGTAGACATAAAATCAAGAAAAAGAAGGTTATATCTTCTGTAGGTAGAATCGGGATTACTACTACTATTATTATTCAGAGAGTGAAACTTCCTTAGCGAATTCCAGGTTTACTTCAATTATCCTTGGAATAATTTTCTTGCTCACTAATATTTCAAGGATAATTTTCAAAACATTAGTGATCTCGAAAAAAAAAATTATTCAAGCACTAGTGGTATTACAAGTGAGGATTCCATTCACGGAAAACTGCTGTCTCATTTACATATTCATGAATAGGAGCTGACTTTCAAATTGGTCGAAATGTCATGAATTCAATTCAGTCGCCATTTTCATTTCTAATGCTTGAGTCGATCAGTTTTCATTTGTGTGTATAGCTGGGCGCATGTCTCTTGAAAGGGTTTTCGATATCCTAACCAATAATTTGATTCGGAAAATTATTATCCATGCAATCATCATACAATCCTGGAGGTTTGTCATGATAATTCTAGTCAGTTGAATCTGTTAGAAACGGTTTAAATGGCATACATTCAATTCGAAATTCATATTACTATCATTATTATTACTGAAAAGTACATTCATCCGGTTTCCATTAGTATATGCAGCTTGTCGCACATCATTACAAAGAATTTTCAATTTTCTGATCATAAATGGCAGTATTTTGTTGTTGTATATATTTGCAACTGAAAAACAAGTTCAAATCGAAAAATAATGAACAATAAGAGCTTTAATAAGACATTCAATATTCTTTATGATGAAAAAATATTTCATAAGAGATATCGCAGTGAAGTAAAACGATGTGTTTCATTTGAGGCCACAATTTCAGCAACACAAAACTGAAAACCTCTGCAGCGCTTCATGACGACGTCTAACAAAGCATTTCAGCATCAGACGATCGGCAGGGAACTTTCCGTACTCGGTAGTGTACACGTACATTCTCGAGTAGGTCGAAGCAGGCTGGTTGTCCGCAGTCAGTATATAATGTCGGAGAAATAAGGGGGCGTTACCATGGTTACTGAATTCCACCAATCAGCGGTTTCATTATTTCATAGCACACTACTGACACAGGGTACAGAAATGAAAATATAAGTTCCACAAAGGCTTCGACGGGCGCCGGGCATTGTTCATTGTTGTTTCAGGTTATACAATGAACAGCGGATGCGTGTGTGATATTTAACGGTTAGCCGATTAAAGTTCTATACAGTATCCATTGATTCAGCCAGAAATTGGTGGAATCCTGGTCTGATTATGGACCAACACGAATGGCGGCACACAGAGCACTTCATTTACTATTCATGTTCACAAAAAGTTGTTTACTTTTTGTGATCAGTTCGGAGTTTTGGAGACCTTTTTTGATTCTTGCCCTCGAAGGAGGGAAATATTGTTTCTACTAGATTTTTACCCTGTACTCACCAGCACAAAAAGTATTTTCTAATCTCGATTCACGTGGGTATACATGACGAAACAAAATCACGGACCTAGAACCCATTTGAAACCATTCGACTTCTTTAGGACATCCTGATTTCGCTAACAAGATTGGCATCAACAGAGGAAGAAAATTGAAACTAAGTGTATGTTCAAACTAACGATATTCTTGGGATATTTGGATGAACTAATATTATATTGTCAAAGATGTGCTGGTGGAAAGAGGGAAGAAGATAGGAAAATGAAAACCATTTCGATTCAACATGACATTTATATTGAATCACCACATTCTTTAGGGAGCTAGCCCCTGGCCTGGTTCATTGCAATGTTCACAGCTATCTCCTTGGTTATTAGAATTCTTCGTCTAGCTTTACCTCTTCGATGAGACCCCACAGCCTTGATAGTGGTCTCTCCAAATAGCTAGTAGCCTATGCTTTTTCTTACAGGCATCTGATGTATCTCAGCTTTGCTAACGCTTCGTATTTACACAACAAACGTAGTTCTTTCTCTTGGCAGGAGTTGGATTTACCAGACCCCATAATACTCTCATATATCTTTTGAGCTGACTATAACCCGTCAGTACAGCCACCGGTACCCTTGTAGCCTTGCGTTTTTAGTTTGCATTTGAAAGTTGATGGGTATCTTAATACATGCTTTCGCTTACCCGTAGGAGAGGGTTTGAGCCAATCATGACCTCAGATGCTTCCACACGAGCTAGATCATCGTCCTTCCCTGGAAACTTTCATGTCCAGACACTCATGTTAGAGTAACCTCAATTTTGGTATCCAGCTCATTAGCGCGCTCAATCAGCTCCTTATCAGTCGAAAAAAAAAATTGGTAAGAGCTGAGAGCCTCAATCGCTTTCTGGTTATCAGGAGAAACAGGCAATGGTTGTCTACAACCTCCTACCTGATTAATCCTCCTGTGTAGTGTTCAATAGCGGACATCGCTAGCTGTCTAGCAAGACAATTGACGTACAAAGAGAAAAAAATGTCCAAATGGACAACACATTTTTTCTACTAATACCAAAAACATACCAAGTGCTTTAGATTATGGTTTAAAGAACTGAAACGTTGGGTTGAATTAAAACAATTTTGACTTATCTTCGATTCTCTCTTCACCAGCTCATTTATCAATAACACTTGTGAAACAATAAACAGAGATAATAACCTGAAGCTCGTGGATCCAGAAATAGTCAGAACAACACTTTACGAGGTGGACCATCAATAATTGGAGTTCATTAGCTGGAAGCCAAATACCATATTTGGAAAGTTCATATGCTTTCAGGCTGCAATCAAAAGCTTTCAACAACTTGGTTGCACTGCCGTTCTTAATTTTTCAAGGTTTTCGATATGGATTTATGTTTGCGCACTGAACAGTACATTTTGACTCTGCTTGGAGGACTTATAATTGACAATGTGAACGTAACAATTTTTTTTACTAATAAATTATTTCAATTTCATATATTTCATCACTAATTTCAATTGTATTCGTTATCTTCTATATCTGATGTTGTAAGAATAATCTGAAATTGTTTGGGACAAATTGCAGATAATATTCATTCGAAGATGAATATTGTAGTCAATCATGTTATTTTTCTTCCAACAAATTATACAGAAAGTAATTTTTGTTCATTTCAATATGTTTCCCAATGAAAAGTTACGTCCCACGGAGGACTTTCTGCTAACTACTGTTTTCAAGAATGTTCTTTCTAGGTGATATAGGTGTCGCCTTCTATGTGGGTTTCAAATCACAAGACATTTTGTTTATCACAATTCTAGAAACACCAAATACTCATAGAGTCAATATGATTTTTAGTCTGAAAATCAATGTTTAATTTATTTATAGTCCGATTGAAAAATGTTTTCACAAAATCATACTTTTGGTCCACTATCACTCTGGGCTTTCTTTTTCTATCAAAAAAGCGGTTTCATTCAAAAGAAAGGTTTCTCTCTTCGGGGTTTACTATTTGTTTCAAATCATAGACAAATTCTTTTTGACTTCGAAAAATACCATCTCAAAATGAAGTTGATTTTATGTTGTTCTTTTTCTGCTGATGAGACCTACTTTTTTGGTGGCATCTTCAGGAGCTATAATTCAGAAATTAATTCGTACTGATGATGCCAATATTGCTGAAACATGAGAAGAGAAGAAGTGGACTTTAGAGGTTAAGTGGGAATGTAGTACCATCAAGTGTAGTGGATTAGAAAAACAAGGTATTACTGAAGATATGAGAATGTATTTTTTTTGTGGCACCTTACGTTTTTATGCGTTATGATCGATATATCTCTTCATTCCGTATTTGGCAATATACAGTTTACTAAGTTCATTTTGGGATTTCAATCGCCGCCACTAGAATCTTCAGTTATTTATAATCGCACTGAAAACTAATGTATTGGACAACAAAGTCTTCTAAAACGAAAAAATTGTGTCAACAAACATTTCTGGCAGTTACTGACATATTTATTGAAAGGCGCCATATTTACGTCCACAGCTACCAGGAATTTTTAGAATTTTTGTTGGCTAGACGTTTAATTTATTACTTATAACATTTATATATAACATGAGTGTTGACTTGCACATCTGAGAGATGCAGATGCATTGCAGAACATCAAACTTGTATACGATATGAATTTGATGTTATTACTTTTCAGGGATTATTTAAAATTTGTCACCAATTTTACATACTTGCTATACAGATGAAATCACCATTGAGATTGAACAATAATAGTGAGCCCCAATGATCGAAAGTAGATGATTGAGGTTTTTTTCCTCTGTAGTGTTCAGGGTTTTCAAACTACCACAATCTGAAAATATTAATAATTTGTATTGGAATTTATACAAGTGGAGAAAGGTAAACTTCTATCTACCCCAAAAAATTGCTGCGGTATTTCAAGAACAGTTCCTGTGAATGTTCTCTGATAATTCAGATTTAGAACCACTTATATGTCTGTTCCTGGTGTACATTTTGTGTTCACTTATTCGCACTTCCAAAGATCCTGACGTTTCACCGATATATTTTTAACCGCACAAACAAGGAATTTCATAAATACAATTTTTCGTGTTTGTGTTGTGTTATTTGGTTGAGAGTCTGTCAGTATTGAACGTGAAATATTCGTTGTTTTGATTGTTGTTCAGACAAACAAGGGACATAAGGTATAATGTATGATACAAGTTTTTTTCTATTTTATTTACGTTGTTTGTCGTCATTGTGTCAATTTTATTTTAATATGTAACGATTTTATAAATTTGATCTCTTCAAAAAAAATTTCCGATGAATTGCTTACAACTTTTGTTCTATCATAAAGACATTTCACTATATTTTTTTGACACTTGTGTGGTGGTATGAGTTATAGTGTATAGATATTTGTTGGTATGTGTTTTCTTTCGATATACATTTGTGTCTATCATG
The DNA here is from genome assembly GCA_032362365.1 of Zygogramma bicolorata. Taxonomy (NCBI): domain Eukaryota; kingdom Metazoa; phylum Arthropoda; class Insecta; order Coleoptera; family Chrysomelidae; genus Zygogramma; species Zygogramma bicolorata. The sequence continues at coordinate 929,640 of JAVJAQ010000698.1, forward strand.
TTTCGATTTCTTCATCATAACATCTAGAAATGGAAGCTTATTGTCATTTTCTATTTCTAATGTGAACTTTATTGTTGGTTCTTGTTTGTTAATATTTTCCAAAAATGTGTCAAGTTCATTTTGACTATGACTCCATAAAGCAAAAACATCAACAGATCTCCACCATAAATCTGCTGTCATTTCCACGTATTTCCAAAATTTTTGAAACAAAGACCTTGATCGTGTTCTGAATTATTCTGAAATGAAAACGTTTCGGGTTGCTATTCACATTTAGGGTAATAAGAAGATAATTAGCTTTTTGATTATTTGAAAGGTATAGGAAATGTATTTTCGATTTGGTTTCCATCACCGTCAGAAGGTTTACTGATGACCAACTATCCTCTGAACCGAAATCACTAATATTTTTTAAGAGTAACATACTGAATTTCTGAAAAAATATTTCAACTCAAACAAAACTAAATGAGAAATTCGATATACCTAGGAAGTTATTTGATTTAAGAATATTTGTCTGGCATTGGAGAAAATCTCATATTGATGCTGCATATGACGCTATTTCGACTTGCTATAGGTCTCATCAGTGCCACTCGGCAGGACTTGCGAAAACAATCCATTTGTAATCATATGTCCCTATGGATCCATAATATGCATATATCTACTTTTTTCACCAAAGAATCAAACTACAAAGTCACAAAGATCTCTAACAGTCTTCATCGCACTTACGTCTTCACTAGGTGTGTTTGAAGTCGGTAGATGGCGTTTATCCTTTTTGGTCAACACCATCTGCACTGGAACTGATCAGCACGAATTCCACCATGAAAGCCCTATCAATTGTTTCCTTACCGGAATTGTATATGAAAACGATGTATCCAAATACCAGTGTCAGTGTCAAACGCGTAGGTAGTGTTTATGTATTTATATTGAGTTGAATGAAACTGGAAAATCATTAATTTATGATAAATAAATTGGTCGTGAATAAATTGGAGTACCTACTCGCAATAATGCAATCCTCTCGGAAATTACTCCCTCGACGATGACGAAAAAACATTATTGACTTGTGGTATAATCTACTATTATTCTATGACCTTTTTGTTCGAAATTAACAGATGGACAATGAAACAAATATATTTCTGTAAGATAACATGTTTATTCAGGAATATTCTTGGAATAATATTAAAACGTCCTACGATCTTTCTGTGAAATATTCATGACATGGTCTTAAAATGATGTTGTGCTATCTGGATTATCAAATTAAACAAATTCACATTGACATAAATGAACCAACCCGCTCGTTCACATTCTCTCACGCATCAAAGTTGATATCGCTCTCGGAAATCAAAGAAATTCCACCAAAAATAGAAAATACTAGTACATAACATAATTCATCTTGCGCAAGACTCATCTCATTAACTGCCTTGTCTTAGGTAATAGCGTCTAATCTGAGAGTTCCGAGACTAGCCATATGCACTCGGTGGTCGGTACTTTTAAATTGGACGAGGCATTAAGTTAATGTCATCGGAATGTGCACGTGGCCCTTGCAGTCCTTTTCACCTGGTTCGAATTCAGGAAGCATATTTCTCCTAGATAAGGAAAGAATAAAATGTGTATCGCGGTTCAGGTAAGATGCGTCCAGACTTCCTGATTGTTAATTGTGACAGGCGTATTCGACAAATACGCGTCAAAAATGAAGGTTACTGCTATAGGATGGTGGATAATCATCATATTGAAGGATTTCTGAGGTCGAAATAATGCTTTTTCTTCCTATAAACATGGGATGAAAAATGTATCCCATCTAGATATGATTTATCAAAATTTCCAAAGAAAAACCAATTAATTTGATAGAAGGTGGACAACTATCGATAGTATCGATAGTTTCTGAAATCTTTCAAAAATTTCTCCTAGATGAAAAAAGAATAAAATGTGTATCGCTGTTCAGGTAAGATGCGTCCAGGATTTCCTGATTGTTAATTTTGACAGGCGTAATCAACAAATATGCGTCAAAGATGAAGGTTACTGCTATAGGATGGTGGATACCCATCATATTGAAGGATTTCTGTGGTCGAAATAATGCTTTTTCTTCCTATAAACATGGGATGAAAAATGTATTCCATCTAGATATGATTTATCAAAAATTTCCAAAGAAAAACCAATTAATTTGATAGAAGGTGGACAACTATCGATAGTATCGATAGTTTCTGATATCTTTCAAAAATTTCTCCTAGATGAAAAAAGAATAAAATGTGTATCGCTGTTCAGGTAAGATGCGTCCAAGATTTCCTGATTGTTAATTTTGACAGGCGTAATCAACAAGTATGCGTCAAAAATGAAGGTTACTGCTATAGGATGGTGGATACCCATCATATTGAAGGATTTCTGTGGTCGAAATGATACTTTTTCTTCCTATAAACATGGGATGAAAAATGTATTCCTTCTAAGATATGATTTATCAAAATTTCCAAAGAAAAACCAATTAATTTGATAGAAGGTGGACAACTATCGATAGTATCGATAGTTTCTGAAATCTTTCAAAAATTTCTCCTAGATGAAAAAAGAATAAAATGTGTATCGCTGTTCAGGTAAGATGCGTCCAGGATTTCCTGATTGTTAATTTTGACAGGCGTAATCAACAAATATGCGTCAAAGATGAAGGTTACTGCTATAGGATGGTGGATACCCATCATATTGAAGGATTTCTGTGGTCGAAATAATGCTTTTTCTTCCTATAAACATGGGATGAAAAATGTATTCCATCTAGATATGATTTATCAAAAATTTCCAAAGAAAAACCAATTAATTTGATAGAAGGTGGACAACTATCGATAGTATCGATAGTTTCTGATATCTTTCAAAAATTTCTCCTAGATGAAAAAAGAATAAAATGTGTATCGCTGTTCAGGTAAGATGCGTCCAAGATTTCCTGATTGTTAATTTTGACAGGCGTAATCAACAAGTATGCGTCAAAAATGAAGGTTACTGCTATAGGATGGTGGATACCCATCATATTGAAGGATTTCTGTGGTCGAAATGATACTTTTTCTTCCTATAAACATGGGATGAAAAATGTATTCCTTCTAAGATATGATTTTTCAAAAATTTCCAAAGAAAAACCAATTAATTTGATAGAAGGTGGACAACTATCGATAGTATCGATAGTTTCTGATATCTTTCAAAAATTTCTCCTAGATGAAAAAAGAATAAAATGTGTATCGCTGTTCAGGTAAGATGCGTCCAAGATTTCCTGATTGTTAATTTTGACAGGCGTAATCAACAAGTATGCGTCAAAAATGAAGGTTACTGCTATAGGATGGTGGATACCCATCATATTGAAGGATTTCTGTGGTCGAAATGATACTTTTTCTTCCTATAAACATGGGATGAAAAATGTATTCCTTCTATGATATGATTTTTCAAAATTTCAAAAAAAAGACCAATTATTTTGTTTCTCTGGAATATTTCAAATTAGATAGTATCTCTGGTTCATCGACTATCGAAACAAAGTAAATTAAAGTTAAAGAATGATGGTTGTCAAGAAAATATCTGCCGCATTCTGGTTTGATCAATCAGATGATGATCTGAAATCAATTTGTTTTTTTGTAACAGCCATGAGGACAATTAATAATTCTTAAATGTCTCCTTCATAAACGATGCTGACATTGAATTTTAGATTAGTACAGTGTTTATTTCAAATGAAAAATCTACAATTAACTCTTTTAGAATTGTTATAATATTGTCATTTTCATCAGTTCCGTGATCTAGAACTCATTGATTACCCGGAATTAGTTTGATATGGTCTATTGTGCCTTTCTACACTTGAAATATATGGATCGATAGTTTATCGATAGTATCGATAGTTTGTAATAAACTATATTGAGTAATCGATTGCTCGTACTTTCAATAGTTGTCTACCTCTCGATCGTATTTTTTTATATTTGGATAAAATTTAAACAATAGTATGTTTTTATTTCGACCCTTCCATGTATTTCATTAAGGAAAACCAGAAATTTCATGGTTGGCCCCTATAAATGTTTCATACGGTTCTACAAATGCCACTTTTTTATGTTGTTAATTTAAAAAAAGGTATCTCTCCTATTATATTTTAATAAGGAGTTAGATTAACAACTCGATTTGACTAGCAAGGAATTATACACAAGCGAATAATATATTGTATTGTGTTATTGGGGAAAAGGTGATGTTTCAAGAAGAATATTAGGAGATCCGTAACACCTGAATTGCACGAAGCAACATAAGAGAGTTGGAGGAATTTAGAAACATAGTAGTTGATGTCATGAACTAAGTGACCGTAAAACAAATCTGAATGAAGTTTGAATGCACGATTTCTTTTGAGAGACCTTGAAGGTATTCTCAAGAATCGAAACGAATTATTGATTATTCAATAATTGAAGAGATATCAATGTCACTGAAACCTTATTCGAAAATTATTCCTAGGTCCATATTTTTTACGTGAACACTCCTCTTTCACCAAATGATATTAATACCCTGACTCTACTAATGTTGAGTGTATGATCGTTCGATAAATAACAGAATGAATTATGTATATATCTCCACTGTGAAGTGAACCCAAGGCTATTCCTGAATTAAAACCATGTGGAACACCAATACTTACTGGTAGATTGCCTCCATTGGTAACAAAGAGTCTCACTCTTGTCCACATTGTAACTAAATTGAATCAAGATCAATTCTGTCATCAAATGAATGAATTATAGAGATGAATAGGTAGTATTCCTAAGCGTAAACTTGGTGGGTCGTCAGATCTCATCTCGTCCGACCACATTAAACTAAGCTGGTATCGTCAGAATCTTCCTAATCCCATTGGATAGAGAACGAGATACTGTTCAATTCATCATATCAAGAGATATAGCAGCAAAATTTCTCCCATGGTATATTTGATAAATGAAAGTATCCCAGTTTGCCGTCAGCTGTATAGAAGACAAATTGATTTAACTGATATAGATGAATGAATATATGAAATAATTGAGAATGCAGCGGCCCCAAAACGGAACCTTGAAGGGCGCTGCATCAAGCACGTCATGCCATCGACTCCTTGCGTGCATCATCATTATATTATTATCCAAGCTGATATAAATAGGGACCTCCTGACCTGAAGAACAGAAAAAACTCTTTCGAAATAGTTCATCTATATCTCGAATCTGTAAATATATTGATTCGAATCCATCACCGTCAAGTAGCCAATAAGTGATGATAATTCATTCCGCATTATCCGAAACCTCTCGAATAAACTCAATCGAAGCGTTCTTAGAGCGCGAACAAGTTTCGTGCGTGTATATTTTTTACGAAAAGACAAGAACTTTTTTGGCGAAAATTCGTGTGAAATTCCACACGGCTATTCGGGCGTCGCCGAAACTTTTATGAATGTTCAGCGTTTGCAATCATGTTGTCAAATTGCAGCCAATGTTTGGTGACAGGCTATCAGCCATCGGTGAAATATTCACTACTTTAAATTCAGTTTCAGCAGCGGTACGAGGAAAGCCCGGCCTGGGAGAGTGGATGCCGCCAAATCACGTTTTCGGAATACACAATGTGTTTCTCTTATACGCTTTTTTCTGGCTTTTTTTCGGTGCCGTAGCAATAATGACATGACAGAGGTAAGTGGATGGGGTACAATGAAAATCAGCCTGGGAAAAAGTTGATTGGTGTAACGAGGCGATATATTTATTGGTATCGTCTCAAAGCTATCGCATGCGCAGGAGGATTTTATTCGAGAACTTTCAGAACAATTTCTCAAAACTTCGTTTACCTCAAGAAAATATCATGTTCTGAAGATTTTTTTCCATAAATCGATCCGAAACTATTGGCATGTGTGACAAGTATTTGAGGAAAAAGGATATCACTTACATGAATCTAGTGGTTTTTAAGCAAAGAAGAATGACTGTTATTAAAGAGTTATTGCAACTTCTATTGCAAAAGCTTTCGTTCATTTGACATATACGCACGCGCATTCAATATATCCTTCACTTTTTTTTAATACAAGCTTCCTTTATATTCAAATGAAGGCATAATAGTTATTTATGTAATAAGGATCATAAAGACGATCATTATGGTACAAGTCGTGAATGTTATCGGGCGAGGCGTATCTGATGGCATTTATATCAATACATTTTCGAAAAATTAAAAACTGCATTTTCGACATGTCACAATGACAACTATTTTTAAAGGAGTAAGTATTGTGTAGTTTCAAATATTAGTAGGTGAGTGAGCTGTGCTTTGCCATTTCCTTGACAACATGTTTTCCTTATAGAATTTCATTATGGTACTTCATTATGGTACTTAGTCCCATAATAAGCTTCCTTATGTCATCAAAATTGAGTGACATAACGTTGTCATTATGACATGCCATCAGATAAACATTTTTATTTGAGTCCCTTTTATTTTGACATTTTCTGCCAAATATTTGTAAATCATTACTCATAAATTTGAAGTTAACTTCAAAAATACATAGCATGATATCACACTTCAAAGTGAATAATGATATGAGAGAAGAAGATGAGAAACCTTGGAAATTGAAGTAGAGAGTATGATATCATTTTTTTTTTCAAGAAATAGTAGCTCGTGATCCATATACAAACGGGTGCGCTGTTTGGGAACTTAAAAATATTATGCTACAGTTAACGTCGTACTTTGTCAATATAAAGTTTGAGAATAAGAAGAAAAGGTTTTTGCATTAACACCACTAACAAATAGAATTCGAAATTGGAATACAAGATATTTCAATTGAAGTTTCTGGTAATTGAGTTGATGATAATTCATTTCTTCCTGCAATAACTCTCTATTATTTCCTCACAGTTGACTTTAACTGTCGCTAAGAATTCCTTGACAGCAATGATTTATGTATATAATTCATCCGAGTTTAGCACGGAACTGAATAAGATACCAATTTTTGTATTATTATTTCCTGAAGAATAGTATGTATACCTCGTAGAAACGTCTTAACAAAGAATCAACACAATCATCCGGAAATGCAATGCTTTTTCTACAGGTAAACAATATATACTTACTATCATTTCTCAAATTGAGCATGCCTGAAAAACCCTCTTCCAAAACCAATCTCAAGAAATCTCAAGATATAATTGAAGAAACATGTTTTTTTCGAAAAATAATATTGAAATTTCTAACTGAAATTTTTTTTCATTTCGATTATTTTAGTAGATATTGAAGAGTTAACTTGGAATCTATTCTAGTGTAGAGGGGCCCGAAAAGTTGTTTCACAAAAATGTTGCTTCTGGATGAGGAAAAAAATAGTACCACGTATGTACTCCACTCCTACCACCATAAAAAGTTAAATTTGAAGTAATTAGTTTGAGATTTATGAGAATCTTCAAGTAATAATCAACTATCTAATATCCCCAAATATTTTGGCAGACTCTCCTACCACTTGATTCACGTAGTCTATTGGCTCAAGCAGAAATAATAATTCTTTTCAAACCTATTTATGTCAAGAAAGGGTTGATCGACAATGTCACCAATATCTTATATTCATCTCATTAACGTCAAACTAATAACTTATTTGAATGGAAGTGGTCGTTACTTGATACAAATTCATATTAATAATAATAATATACAGTTGCCTGTTATATTTTCACATATTCATCATATATTATCACATAATATGTGAAAATCTTACTGGCAACTGTATATTATTTGAATAATGTATTCATTGATTGATGGGCAGGTTATAGGAATGGGCTAGGTTTAATTATCGGAAGTACACATTGAAATTACCGATATTTATGCACGATAGCATGTTGCGTGATAACTACATGAATTCATTTTCATATTTTTCATATATTTGTGAAAATTATCGTTACAATTTGTAGAGAAAACTTACCTGGATTCAGAGTTACCTGCTTTATTTTAATATATAAGAATTATTTCTTGAATTTGAATTGCACTTCTCTGTTAACCTGCGCATTCGCCATTAATCAAAATAAATTACGTAACGTTTTTTCGAATTCACCGAATTATCAGGAGGGCCTTGGAATGCTGAGGTAATGGACCAATTGAGGGGAGTTATTCAACTAATTGATTGATGATAAGGCAGCTTTGAATGTTATCTAATTTCAACAGGCCACATTTAGTTTTACATTGGAAGGAAAAGATAGAACAAACGATGAGTTTGAAACCTTTTGGTGTGAAAGTTGAAACTTATTCTAGAGATCAATTACCCAACGGTATCAATTTTCTTCTCCTGAAGATGCTAACCTTGTTAGTGAAAAGCGCGTCTAGTGCAAAAATATCAGTTCGGTGTTAGGGTAATATCTAGAGAAAGTTTCTAGGAAATGTTAGGTTTCTACCAGAGTGTCGAAAAAAAAGGGTATCGGCTTAACGATTTCGATTCGTAATAAATAGATTTTCAAGCGAATGTGAAAATTTTGAACTAAATCTTTGTCACCTGTATGTCACAACTTAAATTCAGCTGATTGTAATTTATGAAAATGAAACAATTTTCAACGATTGAAAAACTTGTTAAAATGAATATAGAAAATAGTCCTTTCGGGTAACAATCCATGTGTTGAATGCTGAAATGATCGACGTTTCGACTCCCATGCTTTAGTCATTATCAGTAACTGAAGGCTCATCTATCAATACAGCAATCAGCAATCAATTCCCTATGAGTTGACCAGCTCAACCAAAATAGTTCGTTTGAACTTGTAACTGTGTCTTTGTCGTATTCAATCACAACTTTTTATAAGGAATCCGAAAATCCAAAAATTGGTACAAGGAATTATATGGCAGTGTTATTTAACTTCCATCATTTTTTCCGGTTTTCGGTATTACATTCCAGGAAAAGGACAGAAATGTTCAAAAAATCTTATATAAAAAAAAAACGTATTAACTTGGCCAAATTTTTATTCATGATACCTATTCCAAATCGTAGGAACTAGATTTCTTACAAATGAGTCTAACTAGTGCTTATAAAAATAACGGAAACATTTGTTGCCACTTACGAAGCACAAATTAACCTGACATTTTAAGCAAAACCTTGCTGATTTTGCTTTACAATTCCCAAATTCACATGTGGTACTATATTTCTTTAATAAAATGACAGAAAATTGTCCATCATTCAAAGGTGGCCTTTTTTTTGTCTTCAATTTCTTATTTGGCATTTCAGAAACATCAATTTGAATTGGTCTTTCTCTTTCTGGCGGATTTTTTTTGATAGTGAATTTCATCTCCTTCTCGTTTTCTCAATTAGTTTTATTTTTCATTCTTAATCATCATATGCATCATAATGGACATATTGATTCAAAAACGAACAATCATTTTGTCATTTTTCATAAAAACTAACTGAATATTTGTGTATACTTACCAACAGTGATATACAACACTTTATTATTCAGAAAACTTCGACCATATTATATTTACTAATTATGCCCGTCCAAAAATTCAAGAATTTGAAAGCGCCTTCAGTCTGATATCATGGTTAATTAAAATTAATCAAATGTTTTCTAACAATGAAATGGAATATCTATATGTCTCATGTACTTCTTGAAATATTGAAAGTTACAAGTTTACATCGACGTACCAAATTCAAAAACTTGACCAATTTGATTAGTTGATTCAATATACATCCCAACATCTTATTCAATTGCTTTCCCATTTTGGAAAACAATACGGAGAATACATTTCTCCTCATTAGTTCCAGGACTAGTAGGTCGTTAATGAATTCGAAATATTTATAAAAAATCATTGGAAACAACAAAATTAAATAGGATCCAAATTAATTCGATCTGCAAAAAAGCTTATGGTTTCCACAAATTCAAATCAGACCCAAACTCTTCAAGTTTCAGTCAAGAATTCTGTACAAATGGAATTGTCTTCAATTGCAGTTGTCTTCATTTCATATGCGCTAACAACATTCGAATTTTAAATCGTTACATTCAATATGTGATTTAATATTTTTTTTCTATCCACAAATTTTTACGCTTCTCGTATATCTATGAAACGCACTCGTATATCTATTTAACGCATTTGGCAGTTGTTGTGTATGTAATTTTTAAATACCTTTGCAGATTGCAGTTGATAGGGCGAACATATTATTTTCAAGAATTTTATTTATAAGTTCAATGTGACAATTGTAATCTTAATTGTTTTTATCCTCTCGTTGTCTGAGAAGTAAATGATGCAGTCATCAACTACATTATTTTGTTGAAATAATTCAACTTTGCAAATTCAAAAGTGGAACTTTGAGAGAATTCTCGTTGAAATATCAGCGATCGCCAAAGTGACCGTAAATAAAAATTTGAGCTATATACCAATAACAAAACAAACGTGATCAAAGAGAACATTATTATTCTGTTTCATCGATATCAATTATCAAGTTCAATATGTCACTTGTTTTTATCCATCGCTATTTCATCTATCAGAGTTTGATAAAAAATACCATTGATGTTGAACAGAAATAAACAAAAATTTGTGGAACTTGCAGAATTCTTCTTGAAACAGCTGATTAGAGAACCAAATAAACCTATCTGAAAAAAATGTGAGCTGAACCAAGAGTTTCAATAACAATGAAGCCAAATGTTTGAATATTCCGTTATATTTGATGTAGTTATCTTTTTTCCTAACAAAATTAATTTTCCAAAAAATGCAGGAAAAAATTACCGTTTATTCCAAAAATAACCCAGTAATTTTCTATACTTGGATTGACTCATTCAAACCAACAAATTATAAAAATCTCTTTTTCAGCCACATTTTGTGTTTAAAGTATAGTTTTCTTCGAGATTCAGGCTGTCACTTCTGAAAGAGGACTTACATAATGCTCTCATTTCTCTTGAAATTCCAGGTGTACAGAATCAATGTATTTTTTTGAACTGCGTCATATAATGTTAGTCGTCCTAGGGAATGTGACAGCATGTATTCGCACAGGAGATGTGTTGTAATTGGTGGCAAGCAAAATTTTTATTATTGGTTGGTTTGTATCGAACGATCAAAGTATTCTGCATTTTTAGTTTCTACAGTTTTCTCTAACCTATTCAATATTTTTGATTAGTTGGGTTGCAAAACCGCCACAGGAATTGCACCACAAACTTTTTGGTTTGCACAAGTATACTGTTGTCTACCTGAACTTGTTTCTGTAATCTATGCTGTTAACAATAACTATACATACATTTCCGATTTCCAAAATCATTAACCTGATGTTTGTCAAAATAACTCACGACTAGGTACCTTCGAATTAGGTATTTGAACGATATTTTTCAGTACCAGTCTCACTTCAGCTACTCAGTAGGTTGATGTGCCAACAAAACAACTACTTCTCTGACGAATCGTGTCGTAACAGACAGATGTCCGAATTAATTTCGTAAGGTTTCTTGTATCCTATCTGGTGCAATGCAATTTTCTTCGTGGTATTCGTCAAATATCACGATGCTAGGAATCACGATAAGTAATAATCTCTCATGGAAAAACCATGAGGGATCGATCAATATAGGTGCTTCCCAGAAACTTCCTGTTTCGTGCAACGAAATAGTTCACTTCTCGTCAGCTTCTAATGATCTAGAAGGCTCAGATACGACCTGCCTTGGAATATAGTTCTCATGTATGGAGTTCAGCACCAAAACATTCATTAAAGATTCTCGACTCCATTCAGAGAAAGACAATCCGTCTTATTGGTGATTCTTCGCTCACAGACTCGCTCACTTCTTTGGAACATCGTAAAAGGGTCAGATACTTGTCTCTCTTCTATAGATATTTTCACGGTCGTCTGAATTGTTATCAATCGTTCCACCCTTGGCAACATCTACATGGATGACTCGACGAGTACAGAATTCCCATTCTTTTGTTGTGAACTTGGTGATTTGTCGAACCTCTCTTGTTCAGGAATCTTTTTTCAATAGAACAGCTGAGCTTTGGAACTCCTTGTCAGAAGAGGTTTTTTCCTGAGGCTTACAAACTTCAGAAATTCAAAGTGAATGTTAATTCGTATCTTCCATCTCTTGATTCACGCGGTGTTTTTCGAACATTACAGGGCTTCCTTTCCGCGTGAATCTGCATATTAAAAAAAAGTTGTTGTTCTCTAACGAATGTTTGCTAATCATTGCTAATCATTCCTACTCTCTTGAAATTATGGGAATTGTGGTAATGACCGATAGACTGGAGACCAACAATTTTTTGCCAAGCCACCTGAAATTGATCTAAGTGCTGATATCGTCCGCAATCACAAATCACGCCGAAAAGAGTTGAAAGCTCTGAAAAATGCCCATCAATTAAAAACAAGTTTTATTGTCGGGTATACCTGCATATCCCCTTACTGAAAACGTCGCTGGTCATCAGCATGTCGAGAGCGACCAATGTTTTATAAACACTTTTAAAAGCCATAAATTTATTGGTTTTATTTTGACTCTCTCGCTTAATACTAAATCTGTGTCTTTAAAACAAGAAGAGGCTTTGTCGGCTCCCGGTACGGTGTCTGAGAGGCGCCTTGTGGCCTTTATGCACCCGGCCTTAAGGGCGAAAATGGCTCGCGCCGGGTGCATTCCCGGCGATCCTCGCATTTTTTGACTACTGTAAGAATCTCATTTCGATCATAGACAATTTTAACGTTGCGGGGATAATCGTTGGCTCTCCCTCTTTTTACGGCTCCCTCGAAATTCTTTCTCTACACGCGACCAATTAACAGTCAGGTCGTCTAATATTGCGAGCGGAATTGCAGGGGTGGAATTACCTTTATGAAGAGATTTTTAATTTCGAGAGTTTTCGCCGGGTTCTGATTCGTTTCTGCTATTAAGCAGTCGTTTGAATTTATTTAATTTCCGGGCCGAAAGACCCGAAGCGATGAGATTCTTAGGTTTTCGTTATGTGAAACAATATATTACATTCAAGTTCATTGCTACTCGATATCACTACTTTTGTTCAGGTTTGAAGGCCGTCGTTTCTTGAAATTTCTCACTGACGTTTCGCTGGCGCGAGTGGCTAGCTTCTTCAGATGCTTATACATCTTGGGTTTGACTCCGATGACTAGGTGTTACTTCCAGTTCTGGAAAAAGTTCTGGAGAAAGAACTTCTTCAAGTGACCTCGAGCTCGAATGAATACAGTGTACCCGAGACCAACAGGGCCATGAAACTGAAAAGATCCACGGTTCAAAACAGAGAAGACGCGGATGCTCAGATAGTTGCACGTTCGTATCTACCATATATTCCAAAGGTGACAGACAGAATTGGACAACTCTTGAGGAAACACAACATCAAAACGGCCTTCAAATCCACCAAGAACTGATTAGGGACTCTCTCTTTTGGGAACCCACTTCAGCAAATGAGATCATCAGTGTTCTGTATGCATTACATCTTAAATACTCATGTGGTTTTGATCAAATTCCTATAGCTATTTTAAAAAAAGGCCCAGATTTTATTGGGAATGCTTTGGAGCACATAATTAATGAATGTTTTTTGAGAGGCACTTTCCCAGATGATTTGAAGATTGCTAAAGTCATTCCAATCTACAAAAAGGGTTCTAAAACCGATGTGAAAAACTACAGGCCAGTGTCAATATTACCCGCACCATCCAAAATATTTGAAAAAATAATTTACAAGAGACTTGGTGCTTTCTGTGAAAGACACACAATATTTGCCAATGAGCAATTCGGCTTCCGTAAAGGAATGTCTACTGACTTAGCCATCTTCAATGCAGTAACAAATATATCAACTCATCTCGGTATCAAAACTTTGTCCGCGGGAATATACTTCGATCTGTCAAAAGCCTTTGATATGGTTGACCACCACCTTCTGCTGGAAAAACTAGATGACTTTGGTGTCAGAGGTACACCATTAAACTCATTGAGGTCCTACCTCGAAAACAGATATCAAGCCGTTGCAATTATGCAAGAGGGTAGTTTATACATATCAGAGAGGACAGAAATCAAGCGAGGCGTACCACAGGGATCAATCCTTGGCCCCCTTCTTTTTCTCCTATATGTCAACTCTCTACCATCTGCTCTCTCCAGTTCAAACTCACAAACTTTTCAATTTGCTGATGATACTTCTGTCATTATAAATAGCACTAATATGAAAGATCTTGCTCACTCAGCATCATGCGTGGCAAAGAAAATGGATGAGTGGTGTACTGATAACTGTCTTAATATGAATTCTGCCAAAGCTGGACTTATAATGTTCAATCTGACCAAGAATATATTGGAATCTCCGTATGTGAGATTACAAGAGAAGTCAGTGCCAGTACTGCCATCTATAAAGTTTTGGGAGTTTTTATTGACTCTTATATGAGTTGGGAACTACACGTGGACAACTTGGCCAACAGACTTGCCTCGGTGTGTGGGGTGATCAGATATCTGAGAGAACAGGTATCAGAATATGGTTTGAAACTATATTATTATGGACATGTCCAGTCAATCATAGCATATGAAATACTTTTTTGGGGATCCAGTCCAAACGCAAATAAAGTATTCATACTGCAAAAACGTATATTGAGATGTATTTTTAGTCTTGGCTATAATACCTCCTACAAGTCATATTTTGCGAACCATGAGTTATTAACAGTACCTTCTCTATACTTTTTATCTCTTGTTATTTTCGTGAAAAAGCACCAATACTTATTTTCTACAAATGCAGATGAATATTCCAATGAAATGAGTATGTTAACTCGTAACCGGGATAATCTTAGGATTCCACATCACAAAACTGTTTTTTTTAAACGAAGTACTGAATATAAAGCGAGGAAAGCTTATAACCGGCTTCCATCTCACTTGAGAGATATTGGCAATGTCCATAAATTCAGAAGTTCAGTCATTGATTTCTTGAAGGAAAAAGTATTCTATAAGTTCGATTTTTGTGAATGATTACTATACTCTGTTTGTCTAGCAAAGTTATATATTCACCACTTGTCGACTCCGTGAAGTATTTATTTGTGTAATGTTTTACTTATTATGTTGCATGACCAGTGTATCCTATTCTTTTCTTTTGACGTTGTCTATGTCCATGATGATTTTATTACAATAAAGATATCATTATTATTATTATTATTATTAGGAAGATTCAACAAAGCCTCAGGTCGGCTAAGGACAAAAGAGATCCACTGTCAGCAGCATATCGCATAACGTGCACCTATGGGAAGGTTTACATCGGTTCTACCAATAGAATTATGGGAACTATGCTGAAAGAGCATGAAAGAAACTTCAGACTCGGGCAAACTGACAAGTCAGCTGTGGCGGAACACGCACTCAGTGAGGGAAACCACAGGATTCTGTTTGAAAACGCGAAACACATTGCCCTCCAACCAGAGATACCATAGTCGACTTCTACGTGAGGCAATAGAGATACACAAACATACGGATAATTTCAACAGAAAAGAAGAAGCTAAGAACCCCAACTGGATATGGAATCCCATTTTAAGAAGATGAAAAATAACAATTATCATGATGATAGGTGGTGCGGCATTTAATACTAATGATACCTCTCCGAATCCAGATAAAGTAATTACGGAAATTAATATTAATGAAAATTCTCCGAATCCAGAAAAGTAATTAGCACTCCAAACTACCAGAATCCATTCAAATATGGTTCACAAAGTCGTAACACCCAGTTATCGGAGTCAAACTCAAGATGTATGAGCCTCTGAAGAAGCTAGCCTCTCGCGCCAGCGAAACGTCAGGAAGAAATTCCAAAAATCGACGGCCTTCAAACCCGAACAAAAGAAGTGATACTGAAAACCTCGGCCGCGAAAGTTTCAACCATTTCATTGCTACTTTGTAACTATACGAAGAGAAAAAAAGTCGTGAAATGATGGACTATGAGTTCACATGAGGATACTAAATAATGTGGCTATCAAAAGTCATCTCCCCCTGTTCATAACTTTCGAGTAGCACAAGATACACAGATCAAACCAAGATGAATAAATACCCTGGTGTGTTGACTAATACCTAATAGATTGTAAGCAGATTTTCTCGACTTTTCGTTATCTTGATTTTGATCAACTTTAACTGAAGAGATGCCTTTCAGAGTTTGCCAGCAGAGGCGCACTCAACGTGATTTTGATTAAATTTGTAATGCCATGATATCCATTCGGTTATTTATAGATTTATAGGTTATGTTTATTTCATGGTCTCATGTTTTGCATGCAATTTCTTGCTTTCCCGCGAATGTAGTCATCAAATTTTGACTGATTATTAGGTATTCCTTTTGCTTTCAATTTGATGAAAAATAAATCAAAAACTCAGTGATTGAGATGTGATTTCAAATCTTCTGAAACAATAGTTGTGAGTGAAACTGGAAAGTATTGATATCTTATCTTTCTACTTACATAGTGTTAAAAAAATGCAACTTTAATGTGATTACGAGCCGATGATATGAGGGATAAGTAATACCTACACGTTAAACGAGCGTTTTCTTTTGAGCTTTGTGAATCGGTTCATAATAAATCTAACTATCGCTATCAAATCAAACAAATACAAAAACAGCAACGATAAACACTTAAAAAAAAATAAACAAGAAAAACGTGAAACTTTCGAATGCATTCAAATTCAAATCGAACTGTCAAACATTTCAAAAAAATTAATAGCTTTTTATTAGACGAACTTGACCTTACGTATTTGGGATACTGATAATTCTATTGGTGAACGAAAGATCCCGCAAGAGTTTATCCAATGAGATCGCCGGTATCGAAAACCACTCGTAAGCTGCCGCCTCAATGACAATGTACCCTTGGAAAATCGTATTTGTATCACCACCTCAACACCACCTACCGTCAAAAAATTTAGGTTTACTCTTCGATTTCTCAGGTCGAGAGGAATTGGCTGAACAAAAGCATATCGGTCAACGCACCAGGGTTTTTATTCATCTTGGATCAAACAAATTCTACATGAAATGGCATGAGTTTAGGTACTTCTTGATGAAAAGATAGGGGTCTTGTGATATATCAATTATCTATCAAATGCTGATTGGACCAGCCATTCTTGATTCCTTCCCATTTCTATTTTGTATCGTAATATCATCAAACTGAGGAAAAATCATAATTTAAATGGAGATTCAACTCAAAAATCGCTTTGGTTAATATCAATTATGTATAATTCACCTCCATAATAATTTGGCATAAATTAAAACTGCTTCAAAACGTTTGTTAAAATAGATAAATGGATATAACTGATTTTTTTAAAAAACATTATTGAATAAGGAACGAAGTGTCACATGCTCTTTCGTTCATTATTATAAATAGGACTTGTTTCATTTACAGAAGGAACTGTTTCTGATCAATATGGCAATGTTTCGGGTTAGAAAGTATACCCGACAAAGCATACAGGTAAGGCAACATATACCACAAAAGAAAGTGATTGCTCTCAAAAGAGAACTTTCCCCCACATCCAATTTTGTGATATATATTTGAATTACCCCATTGTGAAAAAATCGCAAAAAGTACATAACACATGGCACTCAAGTATTGTTTCAATTTTCACTAATGAAAATAGGCTTGAAAGAGTCGCAATTCTGAGAAAATGGAATTGTTTTTTGAGAGATCATAGTTTTGAAACAGTATTTTTGATGTTTTTTTTCCGAATAAATAAAAAATATTTCCATGAAAGAATAAACAACGCGAAAATGTAAGCTGTATAACAAGGTCGAGAAGAGTGTTAGTTGAGGGTGTTGATGAGGCTGTTCAAAGCCATGCTTCACAGTAACAGTGAAAGCACCGTTTCCTGTATAACCCCCTCGTCACGAGTCTTCAAATTTAATATTCACACAAATTGGTTGTCAATTTTTTTGCTGGTGCCTTCCACTTCGAGAAATGAACTGCTTTCATTACATGCACTGGCTCAAGATCGAACACAAAAATCCTGAATATGTGGAAACAACTACTGATAACGCAATTTTCCTTCGAGCCACTGAAATAAATCATTGACATTCACAGAATGAAAAAATATAGGAGCAAACCAAATTCCGTACCAGGCTCAATGCTGCAATCCCAGTAGGATACAGCAGCCCAAGAAGTGGCTGTTCCTCCAACCGCAGGTATTCCGCAAAGAGATCTCGCACAAAAAGGGTGATATATCAAGGAGATGATTAAAGAAGTTTCAACGGAAATATTCGAGTAGGTAAATAGGAACATTCCGGGAGATTTTAAAATTCGCCTCCGCCAGATCTCACTTTATAAATTATCCCGTGTATTGTACGCACGCAACATCGATAAATATTCGTAATTTACGCGCACCGAAAGGAAAATAAAGAGACGGAGGCACATACGAGTGCCACGTATTAACGCTTATTAATATCCTGTTTTACTGTTGGATGTTCAAAGGCTCCCATCGAGTCTGAGTTACGGCTGGTTCGAGAGAAATAAACGATCCGGGCATAATCAAGTTGTTGTTACTCACTTCTTCGCCTGTTCAATGAACAGAGGAATTATTGCGGAGCACAAGATGGAAGTACGTGAAAATAGTTTTGATTGGAGTTCACTGTTGCAATCATGTTTGGAAGTTTGGTGGGAATTTTGTGGAAGGGAATGATTGAGGTCCTTCAGAACCATACAAACATGTCCTCATAGAGTTTTTTCACTATTTGTGGATAATTCCAAATTTTCTGGAAAATTACGCACTGACAGTTTTTATTTATACTTATGGTTTCTGTAGTATAATGTCATGAATTATTCCCTCAGGGAATAACGGCAAGGGATCGATAGTAATAGTCTTTATTTCCTCTTGTAGTCCTATAACAAAATTTCTCGAATTGAACATTACCAACATTGAACCAAACTCAGTGTCAGTGCCAAACGCGTAGGTAGTGTTTGTGTATTTTTATTGAGATGAATGAAACTGTAGAATCTTTTATTCATGATGTATAAATTAGGTGTTAATTAAGTAGAATATACTACTCGCAATAATGACTATTATTCTCTCGAAATATTACTCCCTCGCCGCTAACGCGGCTCGGTTCGTAAAAATTCCTCGAGAATAATAGCTATCATCATTGATATTTATATACTCTACTACTATTAAACCACTATTAAACATCAAAATGCGTATTATGCCTCGTGTTATCATGCCAACTCAGGTATTTATTAGAAAATGTCACTCCTCTACTTTTCAACCAATAAGATGCCTCAATTTTGACTATCTACCATGATAACTAAAAATATTTAGAGAATATTTTTCCGAGACGCCACGATAATTAAGTGGAATTTTTTGACAGTTCAAAAAATAAACATATGATCTAAAACCCTCAAATAATGTAGTTATACCTGTGAATAATGCAAAATACATTTCTACCAACTTTAGTGAACTAAAATTATGAAAGGGTGATAGACTGAAGTAGTACTTGACTTTTAGCATTTGGTGTAATTGAAGTTGATATAGTTTTTATTATTTATTATTTTATTATTTAACGAAATATGGTAGATATACCTACAAGGAATTTCTTCGAAATTGCGTCATGTTACTTATAAAAATATATTTCTACCACTTGTAGTTAACTGAAAATACCGGAAGGGCGATAGACAAACTAGTAATTACTAAGCTTTCTGACATAACAGGTTGAACAAAAATCACCAATCAACATATGACAAAAACAGCAATACCCTGACCAACTTGACAATCAGAGAAATCAATTTGAAATGTCAGGTTGGAATAATTTTTTTTTTCAGATAAAGGTGTGGAATTTTTTTACCGAATACCAATAATTTAAGCTCTTGTGATATTATAAGTGAGCTTTTTCTCCTAGGGGTAAAATAGAGTCAATTATAGTAATTATTGCTTTCAAAGCGGATGAACGATGATGAATTTGAAGGCTAGGCTGCTTTTATGGAGTTTCAAACCTTTTTACTACACTAGACCTGTTTAACCGATTATATCCCTCAATGCGAGTAAAAGATGAAAAAGTTGAAGGCTAGACTGCTCTAACAGAGTTTTACAGCGATTAAATGCACTAGATCTTTCAGCCGATTAAACTGATTAGAATAAACCGGGAATATGGCTCACTTTTCAGGTACAATCTCTATACTATATTGTTCCTGTGGTCGATTTTGATGTTTCCTGAGTTTACATGTTTTCTGGAAATAATCTCAACAAATATTCTTCACACACCAAGCTCAATCGACCAAACTGCGTGCATTTTTATAATTTTCAAAATGTTGCCTTTTAGCAAACGTTTTCATGTATAATAATTTAAGATGAAATCCCTGCGGTCTCTGGATTTTTTCAAATTATTTCACACTCAAGTCATTTACCAAGCAATGTTTCATTGCATTGTGGCCCTTCAGGGCGTTGATATATTCCCGTGGTACTTATTTTACTCAATGTTTGCAGAAAATTTGTTATTGTCCAAATCGGATGAACCTGAAATGAAAATAAATTTGGGATTATATATTCACTGTAGGTTGAATCAGGATTAGTACTATAATCATTTTTAAAGTGAAATTTTCTCACCGAATACCACGCGTACTTCAATTATCCTTGAACTTTTTTTTTATCAGGAGTTTTTCAAGAAAATTATTCCTCGTTAATATTTCCGAAATATTTGTGATCGGGGGAAAATTTCCTGAAATAATTCAAACAATAAGAACTGGTGTTATAAATGATAATTGCCACGAGTGCTTCACTTCAGGATGTCAATATTTATTTATTTATTTCAGAAACAAACAGACCTAAGCCTAATTATATGTTTCTTATTATTATCTTATTATTAATAAGAAATTGGGTATTCCTGTGAAGAGAATGAGGTTTAAGAAATTATTTTTTGACATTCTTTCGTCCTTGAATAAATAAATAGAAATTATTTCTATGAAATAAGTGAAATAAAAAAAAAATCAAACACTTTCTGTTGATAGGTACGTGTATATTTTTGTGAATAATATGCACGTACCTATCAACATAGAGTTTTTGTGAATGATTTGATTTGACTTCTTGCATAGAAGTTGAAATTTCTATTTTTTTTTTTTTCGGAGAAGAAACCAAAAATATAATTTTTCAATATTATTGTTTTTTGATATTCTGATTTTGCAATTATTCTTTATCGATTTTATTATTATCTGACTGTTTGATGGTTCGAAATATTTCGTCTCATGCTTTCTTTTCGAAAATTTGTAGCAAGAATGTTATGACTGATCATCTTGCTATTTTTCGTGAGTGTGAGCACAGAGAGTTTACCTTTTCACAAGTGTGAATTATTTTCGTGATATTTCCTTAGAGTAATGAAAAAAAATGTTTCCATCCCAGTTATTTATGTACGTGAACGGGTATTTCCAGGAATTGATTTATAAATTTTTCAGGAAACGTTTGTTTAGAAAATCTTTTTCAATCTTCGAATATTGCATAAGAGACTTCTATGAGTTTCGTCGTGTTTTTATGTGAATCTCACTTCACTTGGAAAAATGTTAGCACAAATTAGCAAGAAAATTACATAAAAGCCCCATTTACAACTCCACCTATCCCTGAAGATGGAATAAAACAGATTTCCAAGGTTATGTATCAACTATCGCCCAATGTCCTGGAAGGGGACCAGAAGATTAATAAAATCAGTCTTATTACATATGTGCATGACTCTCGTTTCGAATTGGTGACCAAATTTCTCTGTTTCTGATTGGAATCAATAAAAGCGGGATCAGACTTCCATTGCGTATATAATTAACTCTAATGAAACCTCTTCAAGAAAGTTGTAGGATGAAAAGAAATTATTTGAAACAATAAATTGGTATGAATCACACGATGAAACAATATGGTATATAACTATCAAACTTTGGAGTTGAATGAACAGAAGATAATTGAAAAACAAAATAAGATTAAGAATTTGTTCTGTATTTTTGTGGGTTTGTAACCTACCACAATCTGAAATATATATATATATATATATATATATATATATATATATATATATATATATATATATATATATATATAAAGCGAAGGGTAGTCTTGACTGACTAGTTAAGGAGAAATACGGAATGTTGTTGGGGATGCAGTCAAATTACTAGGCTGTTGTTTACAGAATACTCTTTGTTATCTGGTCGAGCTTTCGAGAATGTTTATTCCCTTTATCAAGACATCTACAAAATTTTAATCATTATAAAACAGTTTGTAAAAAATTAAAAAAATGTACTTACTAACGTGAGGTTCTAATAAGAAGTCAGACGTAAACTGAGACACAGAAAACTGATAGTTTTCCTTATTTGAAAAAGAGTCACACATTGCATTCAACATTACATATATATGTATAAAAACTTATTTAATTCAAATTTTTGGAAAATTAAAATTTCACCGGCACGTGCTCGGAGGTGGTTACCAAAAGAAAGGAAATATTTGAAATTTGATAATTGACATACGAAAATACATTTGAAGTTTTAAATTTTGAAATTTGACAGAGAAAAGTCAGGGTTACCAAAAGATACACCACTAAACATGACCAAACCATAAAACGAAGTACAAAATTGGGAGTGAGTGGCAGCACTGTACTCACTGTATATATATATATATATATATATATATATATATATATATATATATCTTCATGCTAATATATATATATATATATATATATATACATATATATATGAAAATACTTATCGTTAACGTTTCGGAAACTAAATCCGCTTCCGTTCTGAAAACTTTTAGGCAAATTTCTGTTCAAATGCAAATATCTCTTGTAGGCAATCTTCGTAACTGACATTTGTTGAAAAAATTCGTATCTAATATTTCCCAGGATGGGTAGGTTTCAGAAAAATGAAGTCTTTTCCAAAACGATTAACAGTACTTCTTGATAAAAGAAAAAAATTGCAAATAATTACAAAGTATTCAATAATATTCTGTTGCCAAAAAAAAAACTCAAAATCTTTTCAAACAAATGGGTCGAGAAAATTTAATCAAATCCAAACAGAAAACATTGAAAGGGATTTTGGTCAAAGAATATATTGAAGTTTGATTGATCATAAATTTAATATTGTCATAAAAAAGTAAAATGTTCAATACGAAATAGCAAAAACCAATAAAATTTAAATTGAGAAATATGAATCAATATGGCCAGATTTTGAAAACAACTTTCACGTTGAGTGTACTCACGACGTTTCGAATGTTGGTATCCACAGTCGACTACGGGTGATGACTGTAAAGACGATTGCGGACATCACATTTCCAAACAAGGGTGAAATTTTCGACTGTTAGGAATTAACATTTACAGACCGTCTGTAGATGACGAATAACGTTATTTTGATGTCACAACATTGGAATTTCAAGCTAAGCGATATGCCCTCTGGTGAAAAGTTTCGAACAATGTCATAGTATTGTCAAAGTGGTGCTTATTAGTTGAAGCCTTAGTCAAAGTGGTGATTATTAGTTGAAGCCTTAGTCAAAGTAGCGCTGCGATATTATTTCGGAATTTTGGAATATGATTAAAATTATTATAAATGTTTATCAAGCACAATTCATGGTTAACGTTCACATAAAAAGTGAAACAACACTATGAACTGTAATAGTTGCTCACAAATTTTTACGGTTCCGAATTTTCAAACGTCAAAATCCTAACCTTAAATAGCAATAGATGTCAAAGTGGTGCAGATCAATTGGAGATTTCTTGAATGTGGCGCTGTGATCTAAATTTGAAATCCCAATAGGGAAGAATATCGACAAATGAGGGCGCTGGTGGTGGTTAAACTATATCCACCATTTTGAAATAGTTACCTTGTTTACATTTGTGAAATAACGTGCCAAACTGAAATCCAGTCATCAGTTGCCCTCGCTAGACAAGATTTTTGTGTTTTTTTTGCTATATTTTCATTGTAAGAAATTTTTCTCGTGAAGGTTAATATAACTGTGTTCATGATGTTTTTAATAGCCGCACAATACCATTCATTGGAGGTGAACATAGATGCATTGTGTTTTAAAATCTGATGATATTTGTTCCAGGACATTTTTTAGTTTCAGTGTAGTGTTAGTGAACCAAAGAGGCTTTCATTAGATGGATGATGAAATGCGCCATAACTTCGCCTAAAATAGACAAACAGACTCACCAGGTAACAAGAAATCGTCTCTCTTGAAATGCAAGTAACACACTGAAGCCGCTCTAGGTGGTGATTTATGCAGTTTCAGTTTAATTTTCCAAGCCTTGTACCTGTCTATTTTCTCTTTCAATCCACTTGCCGTAATGTTTCCCACCAAAGATGTATTTCTCTTTGGAAACGTGTGGAAAGACAACTTTGGATTTCGGTTCCTAGAGTTGCGGCAACTTGGCACCAAACACTTTATACGGCTCACTGAGCGATCTGCATCCATGATTGTTTGTTATTATCAATCGAAAAAAATTACAACTTCAGATGAGATTTCCTAAATCAACACCAAAGAACTCAATAAATTCAAACACATAAAATGGAAGCCGTTTGTTTGTGAAATTGTAGCAGTGCGTTATATTTCCGCCAGACGTCGCATAAAATTATGAACTTCCCAATAGTAAGCAGTTTTCTATGACTCCAGAATCAAGCCCCAATAGACTGAAAAACTGGCCTTTAGCGGTTTACTGAACCAAATACTTCAAAAACAAAACACGACGATCGCTGGATCTTGCGCCGAACAACTTCATGAATATTAATTTGCGTTTTTGCAGGATTCCTGCCGGTACAATACGGAGCACTCGGTCCTGCGAAGAGCGTGTGATGGAGAGAGGCCCGTATACCCGAAATCGGTGGATATCAAAGAAAGTCGGCCTGTTTGTGTAATGGGTAATTAAGAGAGGCAGTTACTGGTTCGGACTGCGACGATTCCAACTGTTTCTCTCTGCAGAGTTGCCGCTTCCGTGAAGAAGATGCCAGAAATACAAATTGAATAAATAATACCCGACATTTAACCCAATGGGCATACTACGTTGAAAACACATCGAGAAGATGCTACATAACCAACCGTTGAAAAACAGTAAAAATGTCGCGGGAAGTAACGTTTTCTTGCATCGAGAATTATAGTATTGAGAAACGTTGTATTTCAACGTATTATTGTAATTTACATCATGCGCGACCTGAACGTTCATTTACAACGTGTTGCTATATAATATTAAAATACGAATTTATATATGTAATAAATAATGTATAAATAATATTGATTTCCACCATCATTTATAACTTTGATAAACGTTGTCCATCAACGTTATATAATAATATATCTTCGACCCAAATACTAATGTTGATTCAGAACATAAATGTATATTATATTACCTCACAGTTTTATTTACTCAAACAATTACATATAAAATAATGTTTATTTCCACCATAAACTATATCTTTAAAGTACGTGGTCTTTTAATGATATATCATGAGTATAATCATACAATAACATTGTTCCATAACGTTGACGTGTATTATATCACTATACAAACTTTATGTCCTTAGTGACATATTCAAAAATGAATGTAAGATGAAATACAACCCCTTCAGTATCAATTTTCCTTCCCCGATCCAGCAACAACTCTTTTGTTCTGGATTAATCAAAATGAATCTTATCTCTTCTTTCCCAAGTATTCTTCTGGTCAAGTCCTCCGTCTCTTATCACCTCAGACGCTCTGACAAAATCAAAATGGTGGAGAATCTCCTGAAAAATAGAGATAGTAGGCATAAAGTAATGGTGATTAAACTGAAATTACAGAATATTTGAATTATATGTGCTTGAAATGCTAAAGTATTACTCACCAACTCAAAAATGATTGTACAACACTATTATTTCACAAACTGAGCGGGTATAACTCAACCGTCAACATGAACTGTTGTCGTTCGCGATAACCGCTACGAGCTCGAGCTACGAGATACATCGATGAGCGCTATGAACAGAGTCTGCGCGGAAGCAATTCGTTCAACGTGAACGTGGATACCATGTTTTACACTTACGTATATGTTACCGAATTATTCAATAGAGAGTATAAATGATATGTAATTTAATTTTGAATTGGGAGTTGATGATATTGTTTTAATGAAACGTTTAATCAACGTGTTTCGTCAAGCAGTAGTTTTCGAATGTATGTAAATAACTTCTTTCGATGTCGTTCCGTAGTAACGAATGAATAAAACACATGAACAACGAATATATCAATACAGTGGGATAATAAGATTGAATGGTTGTTTGATAGCTGATTAAATACGTATCTTCATAAATCTCCAACAACAATAAGGTAATAAACTAATTGATAGGTTCGTTGAAGAATGCATTCAAAGTAAAAGTGGATATAATGTTCAACATTAATGTGTTTCTCACGTAATTCATCAACTGGGAGCATGAATACTATGAGATATAAACGTTTAATGAGAACATGACAACATCATTCATGTATGACGTATTATCAATGGGGCCTATTAACTAGTAGTTGTTGAAAGCATTTGATACAATGTTGAAATAACGTTGCTTGGTAATGTAAAAATCACTTCGGAAAATAGTGCATATTATCGAAATCATTTAGTAACAAGAATATAACGTAGGTTCATAATGGATTTGAAATGTGTATTTTATTATAACTATCATCCAGATGAGTCGAAGAAGGTTGATAAGTCGTTTGAAAAATACGTTCGATGTGAACGTTGATACCATGTTTTACACAAACGTGTATGTTATGGAATTGATCAACAGAGAGTATGAATTATATGTTACTTTAACGTCAAATGGAGAGATATAGATATCGTTATCATAAAACGTCTAATTAACGTGTTGTACCAATTACTGGTTACTGAATGTTCTCAATACAATGTTAAAATAACGTTCAATATCATAGCATTTGAATCACACTCCCAAACAACGTATTCTCACCAGTTTTCTATAGTAACTATTACATTAATACGTTGAATTCAATGTTATTGACACGTAACTTGAACACGTTAGAAGTTATAACCAAAATGACAACGTTGACCATTCAACTGGTAACGTATATTTCAACGATACAACGTTGAAAAAACGTTGAATCAACGTACGTGTGCCCATTGGAAATAGGCATGTTCGATAATAATAATGTAAAAAAAATGTAATTGTAACAGACTTTTATGATGGTGTCCATCGACTCTGACATCTATCTGAATATCATGGATGAGGACCATATTTTTCCCAAAAAATGCTCAGAAAAGTCATAGTTTCTCCATTAATAACCCAGTGATTTACCACACTTGGATCGAGTGAATCAAACCACCAAATTATATAAATCTTTCAAATTTAAAACTCATATTTTGTCTTCGAAGTAATTTTTGTCTGATTCATAGTGCCATTACTGAAAGAGAACTTTCATAACGCTCTCATTTTGCTCAAAATTCCGGGTAAGTTATAGAAAATGAAAAATTCTACTGAACTGCGTCATATGATGTGAGTCTTTTATGGGTACGTGAAGCTACTCATTTCGAAAAAAAACTGCTTGTTTTCAATTCATACAATTCAATCATATAGTTGAATCAAACACAAAGCAATTCGAACTGCACAATGAGTGTTGGTTATAGTTTTGATAAGATGCCTAGAACTAGAAACCCTGATGTGTTCACTCATATACTTTGTTCAACCATCCTTTGCCGTTACGTCATAATCGGTGACGTATTCTGCTGATTTACATTTGTCTTATATTAGTTGAATGTTATTTTACACTCAACCTCAAAATCATTATTCGTATGTACCTTCCTACCTGCAGAATATATCGCATACACTCGTGTTCTTATTGCATGTTGATGCATGATATAAATCGATGATCCTCGAGCAGAAACATGTCCGACATGAACTTTGATTTTGTAGTCTTTATCTGTTTCCATTCCACTAGTAGCTAGTTTTTGAACAGTTCCAATAGATATTTCTAGAGCATCAGCAACACGCTATAGAATTCAATGAAATCAAATCAATAAAAACTTACATTTTGCATAACATGGGTAGATACATAACGTTGTAGACTGCATTTAACGGTAAAAGCGGCACTCCAGCATCTCTTTCTCTTGAAAAGTAGTCAATCAACTTCAAAATTGAGCTTTGCTTTTTCTCATTACACCGGAAAGGCATTTTGAAAATGAAAAATCAACTAAAAAAGGCGAAAATGGCCAAAAATACTGAACAAATCAAACTATGACATCTGAATTGTCAAAAATGACTAATAAAATTCACATCTACATTGAATAAGACAAACGTTAATGACGTCATAATTCCGTCTCATCTATTTCATGAATGAAAGATAAAGTTGGAGAAAGTATGACGTAACGGCAAAGGATGGTTGAACAAAGTATACCTGTGAAAATTTAGAATAAATTTACTTGTCGAAATCCGATTGCTTGATTTTCGGTGAATTTTGAGATTGTAGATTTCCGTAGAATGCGTACAGATGTCGCCCACACCCTCTTGTAAGTCTTGTCTGAAGCTAAAGTGATAATGTGCAGTCGGGTTTTTCCTTTTTTTATTTGATTGGCTAGTGAGAACAGATTAACGATAATGGGCGGCCAATCGAATACTAGTTACGAATTATGTTCATTTCGAACATTTCTGAGGTTAAGGTAGTTTTCAACTGAAGAATGAATTTTTTATTCATCGATGACAAAGTATTATCAGTGGAGGACAATTCCTTTAGTTTTATTCAATGTTGAAGATCAGCAGTTCGCAGAAATTATTCCTAACAAACGTGGTGGAGTCATCAAAGGAAACGAATCAGTTTTTGGACAATATGATGCTTCAGAATAACTGATGCTGTTGTTTGTCTTGAACATTAAAACTTTTGTGGAAAACGGGAATTTTTCAAAAAGTGACTAACAAATGTTGAATAAGAAGCATGCTATGTTTCAATGAATATTGTGGTCCACAGTTCATCAATATAAAAATCCAAATAGTTTTCATTATATCGCCCGAATAAAGGAAACCTCACGCTAAGATGTTCATTCATAATATTGATTCCAATAGGTGAATATTAGTTTCCTCAAATGAAGAATGAAATTGGAAATCTATATTTGTAGACCTGAACTGTCTAAAAAAATAAAAACTCTCAAAATCCCCGTTACTTATAAAAAATTTTTATAAGCAAAGAAATCAATGAATAAATACGATAAATATACAGTTAGACATCAAATCAAGATGTCGAAGTGGCAATTGCCTTGACATCAAAGTTGAAAAATGGGAACATGACGCCCCTTGCCAAAAAAAATTTGGAAACCTCTGGAAGTGTCGGTTGTTTTTCTTGCCACAAAAATCTAAACAAAATCCCATCAGCAGGGTATTTGGAAAACCCAAAGCGGATTCATGCAACTTTATTATGATTACATCAACATTGCAATATCATTACATTTTCATTAAAAAAAATTTGCTGTTCATGCAACACAAATTATTTTATGAATTTGTTGCTCAAATGCTTATGTTTCTTATTATAAAGATGTTCATATTGACGAACTGATTCTATAAGGGTACCCTGATCAATAATATTGCTGAATTCCGATAATATAAACAACACAAAAATAAACATCACGTAACCCAAAACCTTCGAATGGCAACTATGTATTCAAATGACACATCACTGCACATGCGCATTTGCTGTTTTCACCAAGAATATTATGTTATATTAATGAAAAGTTGAAATTTCCCAACTTCTCAGTGTGCTTAATGTAGTTGAAATGTGTTGATGTGTTGCATGAATGCTTTCATTACCATATTATTTTTTTATTTCTCTTAATGAAAAATTAATGCTAATGTAATTGTAATGATCGTTGCATGAACCGGCCTTCTAGTTTTGAAAGCAACATGTCACAAGCGAACCAGTGCAGGTACTCTATCATAGATAAAAATCCCTAAACGGTGGCAACCCTGCTCCAAAGTTCGAGTGACCCCACGGCCGACGACAGCAGAACTATGTGACATTCACCTGCCTTACAGCCTGTCCACTAATCACATTTTATTTATTGCTATCGATCTTCGTGTCAATTATTTCGGTAAACCTTTAAAATATATAAAAGTAATGGTTCGCGCGCGGACGTGTCCATATTTTTATTGGCGGCCTCCGCCACCGACAAAGAACGATTATTCGACTTCTATGAACGCTTTTTGATCGCTCGCGTTGAAAAAACTGATCGGAGATTAGCGAGAGCACTATCTGGAACCAGATTATGGCGTGGTTTCCATTTGTTGAAAGGAGATAATTACTCGTGGAATTGCGAATATACATTTAGCCAGTTGTTTTTACCCAGTTGTTTTTACTGATTTGTTTATAATTTTTCTCTAATTAATTACTGTTATTCTCCGAGAAATTTCATTCCTTTCTTTGTCTCATACCGAATGTTCTAGTTCTTTGTAGCTGTTTATCCTTTTTACAAGGAGGAATCAAAGTCACATGACCACTTGTTCAGTCTGCGACAGAAGGATTACAACTTCTTGTATTCATTTGAAACATATAATATTCAACCAACATCTCACGTCAGATTACAGAAAAAAGTTCAGATAGGCAACGGCATACTTGTATAAAATTCGCCTCATTTATGTAGCGGTTGTTGTTAACTATTGAACAAAATTGGATAGATTAGAGAAAACTGCAGAAACTACATATGCAGAATACTGTACTATCGACGAACTAATGACGGATTTTCCATACTTGAATCGTTCGATACAAACCAACCAATAATAAAACAAAATCTTTCCACCAAATCACAACACATCTCCCCTGCGATAATCAGTTTTCTTTGGAATGTATGGCTTCACATACCCTAAGACGACTCACATTATATGAAGCAGTTCGAAAGAGCACATTATTTTCTGTAACTTACCTGGAATTTCATGAGAATAGAGAGCGTTAATTGAGTCTTATTTCAGTAGTGACAGCGTGAAATCCGAAGAAAACTGTACTTTGAACAAAATTTGATTCCAAAGAGATTTTCATAGTTGGTTGGTTGGTTTGACTCACTCGACCAAAGTATAGAAAATCATTGGGTTATTTTTGGAATGAACGATGACTTTTCCATACATTCGTTGGGGGAAATATGGTCTTTATTTACTATTGAATGAAGAACAGCTCACAACTCGCAGAAAACTATGTCGTTGAAATGAATTCAGAAGTTATGCTTCACACCGTTAAAAATTCAAAAAACGCATTACATGTCAGAAACTATAGAAACTGAGATGCTTTATCTTATAGAATTCTGCGTTTCAGCATCTTCACTCCTAGTTGAAACCATAGTTGGAACAAAATAACCGCCATTAGAGCCCTCGGTGATTGATGACCCCAAGCTTCCAAATATCATGCGGATGGGCAGCTGTTACATTTCTATTTTTAAATAAACGATGACTTTTCCACGCATTTTTTTGGTGAAATATGGTCTTTATCTACTATTGGATGAAGAACAGCTCACAACTCGCAGAAAACTATGTCGTTGAAATGAATTCAGAAGTTCTTCATCTTATAGAATTCTGCGTTTCAGCATCTTCACTCCTAGTTGACACCATAGTTGGAACAAAATAACCGCCATTAGAGCCCTCGGTGATTGATGACCCCAAGCTTCCAAATATCATGCGGATGGGCAGCTGTTACATTTCTATTTTTAAATAAACGATGACTTTTCCACGCATTTTTTTGGTGAAATATGGTCTTTATCTACTATTGGATGAAGAACAGCTCACAACTCGCAGAAAACTATGTCGTTGAAATGAATTCAGAAGTTCTTCATCTTATAGAATTCTGCGTTTCAGCATCTTCACTCCTAGTTGACACCATAGTTGGAACAAAATAACCGCCATTAGAGCCCTCGGTGGTTGATGACCCCAAGCTTCCAAATTTCATGCGGATGGGCAGCTGTTACATTTCTATTTTTTTCCAATATTTTGTGCATCAAACCAAGAGATAGTGCACATGAATTGATAAACAACTGAAGCAACTGATATCCTTGAATAGAAACGATCTGTCCTTGATAAACATACATCAAAAATACTTACACAGTTTCTTGAGAGAATAAAATATTACTGTTTATAGACAAATAGGATAGTTAGCCAAATGAAAGTTTAATTTGATGGGATGGATACTACGGCTACATGGCATCAGTGAGTTCGTTTCTGAGTTGTCTTTTCTTACATGTTTCTTAAGGCGTAGTTACTTGATTATATTCATACATTATGCCAAAAGATGTCAATTCGGGAACAGAAGTGGAATTTTTTGTCAATGTCGCAGATCATTCATATTTCGGAGATTTTTTCAATACCTAAACTTTCCTGTATGTTGCACTATGCACTATGTTGAAGCTACGGTAGTTTTTTTAACGTTTCAGTCGAACTGACAAACAGAAATCTGCACTTATTCTACTCTTCAGAGAAAGAAACTGTCGTGCATCGTCAAGTGAACAAAAATATCTATATTATAGTGTGAATGGCATAAGAAAAACGCTTCATATCATTTTTACACAGTCATTGACTGTAGCTATCCTTCTCCTCTAGAAAAAATAATAATATTATAGTGGTTATCTTGTATTTCAACTGAGAATCCTGACAAATTAACTTCATCGTTGCGTAGGTATGACCCTAAAATCATTGCTGGTAAATGTGCAACGAAAAAGCAAATAGAAGGCTACATCTATGAATAAATTTTGAATAAAACCACAAGAAAGGACCCAAAATATCAAATGGTGAAATTTGAAACGTTCAAAACAAACTACTCCTTATACTGATGATTTTCAAGTTTCAACAACAATACAAAGTGAAAAATAGAACTGTAGTCGTTTTCATCTTATATTGAGAATTCTGAGTCCTATACCTTGTCTATTCAGGTCATTTGAAACAACTGACTGATCTTAAAGGAAATAAGGTTCAGATATATCAAGAGCTGGAAAGCCTACTATTTTTTTCAATGATCCACTTTTAATGGAACAGTTGTAGTGCCACATATTTCGGACGAGTTCATTCAATATACAGTTGGAAGACTAGTCCGGATCGATTCAGAATCAGTCCGATCAGCAAGTCGAAAAAACCTCATATGAAATCACAAAAAGAGATAGCCGAGATAGCCGATAAAACGTTGATCATTATCATTGCGGATACTGGTCATAGAAACGTACTTACACTCAACTTTAAGCTTGCTCTGAACATTTTATCCTATACATCGATTTATGATGCTCATTTACTCTTTTTTTTTCTTTTTTTTATCAAGGTTTATTCGGTTTCTTGTTCAGTATATTAGTGCATTTCAATTCTAATTCAGTTGCTTAAGCCAATAAGTTTTATAACAAGTTTTTTTCATTATCATTACTAATTTTCGTTTAATTTAAATCAACTAATTTATGAAATTCCACATCTCAATTTTTGTTAAATTATTTTTTTCATATTTTATTTCAATTGCTTTGTTTATATTTTTTTGTTTTCGGTTATAATTGAAAGAGTGCATAAAAATTACCGATAATTTTGCAAGAAAGCGTGATATCTAAAAATTGCAAGTTTATTTTCATATTTTGGCGAAAGTGTCCGAGTCCGAAGGATGAGGGCTCTTTTACAATTTGTATAAGATATCACGCTTGAATGCAAAATTATGTGGTCATTTTTATGCACGAATGTAATAATTCATTGGAATATTTCACGAATAAAGAAATTCTCAAGGAATTGTTATTTTTTGTTCATTTATACTCTCCTCTATAGATTGTATGGAGTACTCACCTAAACGCGAAATGTTTTTATATTTTTGGAGTCTGACATTTATTTGTGTTGTTTACTGACGTCTAGCGATACGGTTCCAAATGTGTTGTTTTATAGTGACTTGATACAATGCAATTAACGCTGTAAGTTTTCGATAATTGCATTGCTCTTATGGGACATTTTATATATGAGGGAAATATTCGTTTCAACAGAGCTGGTTTAAAGAGTGTTTTCGATAGGTTTAAAATACAGGTATAAATTATGTAGACAATTGAAACTGGAGAATGTATTCAAATCCCTGTTCATATACCAACCAAGAGAGCACATTTGTAGCAACAGTTCTCCAAGGCTTGCCTTAGGTGAAAGATAATATGAGTTGAAGAGATGGCCGCCATGTTTTCGAAAATGTTGTAACTAATTTTGAATATGAAATGAAAACGAATTAATGTTATCAACTTCCGGAGATAATCGAAAATGGATCTCATTCCATGATTTTCGGAACCCAGATGTAATGTCGCTTTTTTTTTAACACAATGGTCGAGATCTTATTTTCGAATAACCACACACATTTTCATTCAATGTAAAAATACCACTGAGAATCAGCGTTCTTTCAACTCGTGCGTGAGAATTGATCGTAATGTATTCGTCATTTTCAAAGTTGTTCTCACATTTTTCCCATTGGCGATTGGCTTATCTTTACAGATAATCAGGGAACATGAGCTATAATGCTTGTTTTGTTGTGTTTCGTTTGTTTTTCTTGATTTTAACACTATACTGTTCAGTACATGAATATGCTTCGAATTATTAACAAAAGAGGAATAACAATTGTTTCAGAGTATGACGGTCGGTACCAGACTGAGAGTGGACTGCAAAAATTTTACCTATCGAGTAACACTATCTTTTTGTTAAAAGTTACTCCTAATGAAACGAGTGACAAGAATCATTCATATCCCTGTACAGCACTTGTTGTTGGGTTAGGTCAGGCTGGTGGGTCTAGACGTCTCCTCCACTGCAACCCTTTGCGGTTTATTGTGGCTCATACTAGATTAACACTTCACCAAATGAGTCGAGATCTTGACGAAGCCAATCAGTTTATTTGGTGGATTTTATTTCAGGTCTGAAGTCACGGGTAAAGCTCTGTCAAACATCGGAAACCTGATTCGGTCCTCAGCGGGGCAGGAACAGAATTAGTGTTCTGCTGTTTTATCATGCGTCTCGTCATATGATGATTCAGACGACAGTGTGAGAAAGCCTGTTGGACAGCGTAGCTCGTAGCTCATCCCTGCTGTACTCTAACAATTGTTTGGTGTCGTACAGCGAAAGATGCATGAATTCCTTGGATTTGGTCAATACTGGAAAATTTTGCCAAAAGTCTAAAACTCTTCTCGCGTTCCAGGTAGTCAATATTTGCTTCGTTGATCTCCATGCCGGCTTGACTGGAAATCCAGACCAGAGACGATTTGTTCAAATCTTCCTATTGGGGTGGAGAGAATCTTTTCGTGCAGGTCTTTACCAGACTCCTAGGCCGCTCGACTATCAGAGAAATTGTTTATTGTTCAATGCGTGAGGTTAGATTCCACCAATATTTCATCACCCAAATCAACTGCGTTAATCTCCACTTGAAATGAGGTTGCGTAAGACCTAGGCAGGTTGATATTTCTGTCCAAGGATTGCGACCATACAGGGCTTTTCATGATGAGCGTTAATCAGCCGTTTCTGTCAAACTATTTAACGGATCAACCTGAAAATTTCACCAAATGGATGGTGCTCCACCCCATAATTCTCATTCAGTCAGCGAAGCTTCAACTGAAATCTCCGATGACAGATGGATTGGTAATAATGGACCTTTTCGTTGGCCTCCTAGAACACCAGATGGCAATCCATTAGATTATTTCGTGAGGGGTTTCATTAAAAATATGGTTTACTCTACTCCAATAACAACAATGGAAGATATGAAATCGAGAGTTACAACTGCTTTCAATAGTTTGACTCCAGACTTGATCAGAAGCGCTACACATGACAATCTTTTGAAGAGATTACATGTTTGTTTAAGTAGAGGTGGAGATGTGTTTGAACATATTCTGAAATACACTGACGATTAAATTAACTCATTAATTTATGGGTTTATTATTTTCAGTTCGTGTTTCAGCGTTAATAAAACTATTGTTTGAAGAGAAGTTTCATTCGATGGTTGAAGAGTATTTTAATAATTATCTTTCCATTGTATTATCTGTGACTAATTGAGAAACATCAAACGAAAACTGTTTTACAAAAATGAGTGATGAACAAGGAAACCATGTCAATTTCCGTTTGAAACAGTTTATCTCAAAAACAGTTCAAAATAGAAATAGTATTATCGGAACAAAGTCAATCTAAAATTGAATGTAGAGCTCAAAGATGTTGAAATATACAGGGTGTTCCATTTGAAAAAATTGAGTTCCACTCATTTCTTCATGAGAACAAAGTATCTGCATTTTTTGAAGACCATGTGAGACCAAATGAAAATATGACTCGGAGTGAAGATACTCATAGTATCACTCCACTCCATTTCAAATTTGATCGTTTTAGTGCAAGAGAGTCCAAGATTATCAGCATTTATAAAAGTTCTTGTTTGGTAAAAGAAGCCGCTACTTTTTAGTAGAAGCGACAACGTCGCGTCGTCTAAAATATTTTAGGCGTATAGGTCATATTGTTTTATGCATACTGTGGAATTTTCAGGTTGATCCGTTAAATAGTTTGTCAGAAACGGCTAATTAACGCTCATCATGAAAAGCCCTGTATACACCTGCACCGGACTCTGAGGGTGGTTTTGATTCATCTGTAAACGGCTATCTGCACTTGATATTTTTCTTTTTGAGAGGAACTAGTCCTCCCCATTCGGGATAATGACACTATAAGGCAAGTCGAGGTTGAAAGTTGAAAGCATAAGATCATAGTCATTCCCAGAATGTGACTTTCAGTGTCCACAGCCACATGGTGTGTTTTGTGCAATTGGAAATATGTACGATTCTGTGTGAGGTCGGTCCATCATGGTCAAGAAGGATTTCCATGGTTGCTGACGGTGTGGTACTAAAAGCACCAGAAATCGCCAGGAAGGCCTGGCTTGTAATAATGAAGGGCTTTGTCTTGGGCGTTTGCTGTAAAGCTTTCAGCCACCAGGCTTCAGCACCATACGTGATCATTGGTCTAAAAATCATCAAATATATCCATTGGATTTGTTTGGTCCCTAGACCCCAAGATCTTCCACAAATCCCGCGACATGTGCTTAGTACATAGGCCAATAACTTTTCAAAATTTGTCTAAGAAAGCTGACATTTTCGATAAAACATATTCGGGAAAAAGCTCTATCTTTCTCCTGGTTACTTTATTACGGTTATCATGAATAAAATTATCACCTTCAAAAATCAATCGCTTTTTCTGGCTAATACACAATGAGATTGGAACCTTCAGTGTAAAAGTTGAAACCATTTGTAGAGATCAATTACCCCAAAAACAAACTGATATTATTTGTACTAAACGGGCGTTTCGATAAAAAAAGTTCATCAGTAGGGACCTAATTATCTTGTGGAATCCATTTTTGAGTTTTATCTCCCCTGAAAATGAAAAAGAAACTAAATCCTATAACAATTTGGGTATTTTTTTCTCATTCTCAGGAGAGATAAATCCCCAAAAAATTAATTTCATGACATATCTACCTCATCAAAAAACCCTCAAATTATATCTGCGTTATTACCAACCTTACACCTGTGCAAGTTATCAAAAAGGTCAATAACACAGCTTTGAAAACAAAACAGAAAATCAAACAATACTTTGACTTTCAATGGATTTACAGAGCCCATAGGAGCATCCATCCAAGTGGCTGACAGAATTACACACACACTTGATATTCAATATGCTTCGTCTTTGATATTTTTCATAGGGGAGGATTCGATAAAATCAGAAGCGTACGCTTATTAGAAGGGTCGTAAGGACCATTCGAAAGTTAAGAAAAAAATACCCTTCTGTATTGTTGTTTTACAATGGACTGTGAGTTAGTATATCAAATTTTCGATAGAACATTTTTTATATTTACGAACGATCGTTTGATTCCAAGAATGGGTAATGGGTAGCTTAGTTATTTGCTGCAGTACTCTGGCACTACTTGCTGGTTCCCAGTTATGTTTTGAGCTATGGAAATTTTATATTTTTGTGAATAATTTCTCTGCTTATATTCAAAATGTTTTTGAATCATCAATGGTGAACTTCAAAATCCTGTTATTTACGATAAAATTACATGGTATGACCAATTTTTTTTTATTATAAATGAACACAAAACTATCTATAAATGTCTTTCTCTCAGAGAGTCATTTGTTTTTCCCAACATTCTACTCTCCGAAGCAGATCTTGGATCGTGAATACTTCAACGCTGAAAGTCCCACAATTCATTTTAGTTTGGTATGCACTGCTTTATTCGTATATGAAAATACTAACGTCAACCTTCTCGTGTACATGCCAAGGGCTCTGCCACCTCAGGTTCTGCCAAATTCACGAACGATAACCAATATTTATTATAGAACAACAAAGAAATCGAAGAAAACAAAATTTAAGCTACTTTCCCGAATCTGGAAATCGCATCAAGAATCTTTCTAAGCGTGATGGTAACTAACTGCAGTGGAAGGATCCTCCTCTAAAAATAAACAAAGAATGGTTTGAGAAATACAATGCTTCAAGAAAGATTATCCAATTCATCGCTGGTGTCCATAAAATGTTATGTGATTAAATACATGGATTTTGAAGGAGTGATTGCCGATTTTGCACATCTCAAATCTAGAAGAATACCTCTTCAATCAAAATGCATTTTGAGAACTAACCTATGCATGCTGAAGAATTACTCCAAATATTCATTCAATGAGAGTGTAAAGGAATAATGATAAATGTGAAACTATTTTTTTCCATTCTAATAGTGCTCTGTCAAGATCACAAGTGCCCCTAACTATGGACTGAAGTGTATCGACAGGATCTTCATTCTACAATAAGAAGATCATTTGATTCATATTCATCATTTCACGAAAAAAGATAATTGCACAAAAGTCTTGGAAGAAAATATTATCCCAACTTTTTCATGAATATAATTTTATGAGGCGATCATTTCGCCAAGAAATTGAAGTTTACTGAAGAAACCAATAGAAAACATTAACTTTCAAAGACGATCTCCTGTACAATTTACTAAGCCAACTTATCACGAATCTCTCATCATCGGAGAGAATTTTCCGTATTTTGTTCAAGCACCAACCAATTCCAAAAATCGATAAAACGCCGTAAATTGTGTTCGACGAACGCCAATGCCTCAGGCGAGATCTGATGCTACGAGGGCTATCATTGCAATTTATATGAGATTAGGGTGAAGCACCAGATAATACACGAGCCCTCTACATTGTGCACCCATCACCCCGATACTAATATATTTGACAAATAGATATGTGTTATTAGTTTCGTCCGTAACCCCTGCACTTCAATATTATCGGGTGGGTGATCAAATAAAACGCATCGTTTCATCCCCAAACAAGTGTTCTGTAGGTGTATGACTGGGGGAAATTGGATTAGACAAGAGGCGATTAACATATGAGTTTTTCGAAAATGTGATCTTTTTCAGATTTGTTTTTACAGAAACGAATTATTCTAAGCATAAGTTATTGAAGACAAGATCCGATAATTTTTTCTCTTGAAGATGGCAGCATTTATGGCGAAACGCGGATTAATTGCCAATATTTACAGTTTGAGATGAGAAAAACTGCTGGATTTCTTTGGAAAAAAATCAGTTGTATGTTTTGAAGGTTTCAATCATACCAATGAATGAATCTCCATTTTGTTTTTATCGAAAGCATTAATGAAGTTCATTTCAAATCCATCGGAATAGACTCAACTTATTTCCCATTAAAACATTAATTTTTTTGTATCATTTTTTATACATTGTTTACAGAGGGACTCAACAATGTTGAACGAAGCTTTGAGGTGTTGAATGTTGGAGTTCATAGATGGTTTTCAAAAATTATCAGGTGATACTCAATTCTTTTTCTAAAGAATTGGTACTTAGCTTCTGAAATACTAATAATACAATACTATCGTTCAATAACAATGTAAGAACTAAGCCTGCTGAGCTAAGCAACAAATTGAATGGAGAGATACCTTGAATATTTGAGAACAATTTAATTTTCCTACCTGATAACACAATTAGTGCATTGTGTTACAGTTGTAGTTATCATTATACAATGAATCAGGTCTCTCATTGAATGTCAAATTTCAAGTAATGACAGCCCTATTTACTCATTTGATTGTACCCAAATGAGAATTTGGAATGACGTTGAATTTGTAGTTCATGTTAAATTCGCTATCATTTCTTATAGCCGTAAAAAAAGTATAGTGCATATCTCGCATGGAATTCTAATTTTCCACTGGTATGATTTGCTGTGTTCGCCTACGGCTTATGCTGCAAACCTCATACTCATGGGAAATTCCCTGCTCGTTAAACAACGTACTATTGTTGGAAAGCTATTTCTACTTTTTCACTCATCGAATACGTGTTGATTTTTCTGTAGAGTCTGTTTTTCAATTACTCATTCTAACTCCAAGGTTGTATATTCGAAGGATGGTCATCATGTCAGATGTCAAATTAAACAATACAGCAATCAATAAAAATCCAAAGAGTATCAATAATAAATAATCTTGGTGTATCACAAGGCTTGATTTTGGGTCCGATACTATATGGACTGCATATTTATTATTTAAATTATCCATCTTCACCTGCTTTTCCAAGCTGAGGAATAGATACTTTGTAGGCGAAACCATTGTTTTTTTTTGAGAACATTGAACTCAACATGTCTTTCAGCAGTTTTTTTTGTAATTGGATTCGAAGTGGTCATCAAAATTTCTAAGATATTATCCAGAATATTTCACACATGATCGCAACTCCGCCTTTATCATTTGTATCGATAATTCATGCTAACACTGAGTTCTGAATATTATGGCTTCATTTGATGAAATTATAGAACTGAATTCAATAACTGCTTTTGGTTGCAAATCAAGAACCATCAGAAGAGTTCAAGAAGTAACCTTTCTCTGGTGACATGGAAAACATGGAAGCCTAAATGTATCCAAGTGAATCAAAAATTTTCAGGTTATTCATTTCC
Organism: Zygogramma bicolorata; assembly: GCA_032362365.1. Taxonomy (NCBI): domain Eukaryota; kingdom Metazoa; phylum Arthropoda; class Insecta; order Coleoptera; family Chrysomelidae; genus Zygogramma; species Zygogramma bicolorata. Next base: position 970,333 of record JAVJAQ010000698.1, read on the forward strand.
ATCTTTGCATAAGTTTCAATTGAGCCATATATTTCACTTGATACTATTGTACGTTATTGTTGTTATGTTATTGTTTGAATGTTTGTTTGTTTATTTATAGGGTAATCTTAATCGATTATGAAAACTCTTTCACTAACAGAAAACTACACTATTCAGGAATGATATAGGATATGTTTCTTTATCTACACCCGTATTCTAATAATACACTTATATGCCCACAACCCGTTTTATAATGAAATCCATTACGATACAAATTTTTCATTACGATACAAATTTTCAACCAATAGAAACCCATTATTTTTCAATCAAGCATGAAGTGCATGCTCTGCATTTGACGTTTGTCAAGTCAAAATCGGTATAGGTATTGAATTTTTGAAGAATATAACCAAACCTCGATAATCATAACACAATGTCTGATATCAGCGATATGAGAGAATCACCTTCGACACCTTCACCGGCAGAAATACAGTTAGGATGATTAAACTTTCCATTTGACAAATGCATGATTTATAATTTTATTTTTTCTTATAAATTTCCTGAGCTGTCCGTAGGCGAGCGGTCTAAGGCGATGAGACTATAACTGCTAGTTAGAAAAGACAGGGGTTCAATTCCGGCCTCGAGTGATCATTTTTTAAATTTTTGTTATAGTAATAATAGTAATATCATTAATTACAATTTTGTAGAATTTTTCAAAGAAATTCGTTTAATTAGTATTATTGTGTGCAATACAAATATAAATATAATATTTGTAGTTCTTCACTATTTATCGGGTGTAGATAAAATAGCGTATGCAACTCTCATGTAATGGTTATTACATGATCGTTGCATAATATACTATCATGATTGAAAACAAAAATTAAATAGGAAATAATAGGTACGTAAATCAAGTCGGAGAAAAGCCGGCGAGATTTGACACTTCAACGGTGTGCGCTGAATAAAAGGTACGGTATAGACGAACATAATGTTTCCTAGAAATGTTGATCTCTATTGGTTCTACAAAGAAGTCCGTGGTATTATATAGCTAGCATTTATATTTGAATCACTACCAAGGTTTGTTTGTTAATCTATACATATCAAATGCTTTGTCCTGAATAACAGAGGGTGTGTTCTCTGTATGACGTAGTCATCCGATAAGAAAAGATTTTCCGAAATTCCATCCCAAAGGGGTGGAAAATGGGGGCAGAATTTGTATGGGACAACGTCGTGATGCCTTGGTATAATCTACTTCAAATTTCGCATAAACATTCTTCACAGATTTGACGGACGAAATGTTTCGTATTTTATTGAAATCATCTGCCTAACGGGGTTAAAAATGGGTAGAAAGGAATTTTGGGGGTGAACCAACGCACAGCCTAAACTGATGATAATAGAGACCTGAAACTTGGAGAGTGTGGTCTTAGTATAACGTAGGCATCCGATTAGAAAGAGCTTTCCGAAATTCCACTCCTAAAGGGGTGAAAAACCTGGTCAAATAGTTATTGGACATGTGATTCCTAGGTTCAATCGACTTCAAATTTCGCACAAAACAGAATTTATAGAAGACGTACGTGTTCATATTCTATAGAAATTCATCGCCTAACGGGGTGAAAAAAGGGGTTTATAACATATTCGACTATCATCAAACACCCTTTCGAGTGCACCCAGAGGGCAGAGCCTTCTGATAAACCTGATGAAACTTAGAACTAAGAACCATACACAATATAATTGTATCACAAAGTGGCCACGGGTCGGCTAATGCTATATAAAATGCAGACTTGAATTGAAAACACCCTTTTACACGGCATACCTTTACCACCCCATCGCCAACGGGTCCCTCACCAATAATCACCCCGATAAATTGTTTGTTCTAGTTCCTAACAAGCAATAACAAACTGAAAGTAGTACCAGGTAGTTCGCCGTCGAGATAGCAACTCGCCATCAAGATCTGTTATCACATTAGTAGGCTCGTTAGCGTTTCGAACTCATCGATATTTGGTTGCCGTAAAAGCGAAAAGGTCGGTCGCATCTGAAGCGGCGACCAAATTAAAATCGGAAGAGTACCCCGTATATTAAATTTATCTGTTTCAGAAGGTTCCCTACGAGTAATAAAGATAACGAAGATCCGAACGCTTTGGGTGGCCTTGTCGAAACAATCCCTAAAACGTCCAATACACTAATTTTGTAGAGAATTATCTAGCATTCTCGCCGCTTTCAGCTTTTAGTTATAACGTGTATAAAAGGCAACCGAAGTGCTACGGCGATTTGCATATAAAATGCAAATAGGTGAGGATTTTGTGGTAATTTACGTTCCATACCTCAGCGACGACATTCAGTGATATATTACTACAGTGGTTCTAACAATCTTATCCAATACTATAGTTTTTCTCTGACTGACAGCAAATATTAACTCTCCAGACACATATCAATCAGCAAAGAATTGCTTCTGCTACCTAGGCAGCAAAGTAAGGACTTTTCCGCCTAGGCAGCAAAAGTAAGGACTGTCCCGCCTAGGCAGCAAAAGTAATACTTTGCTGATTGATTTGTGTCTGGAGGAGTAAGTACTTCTGTCGCTAACTTCAATTATAACTATAATGTTAATAAAGCACACTTTACAACCAACCTTCGAATGAAAAGAGCAAAACCGCTTTAAAAACGTCAATAACCACATACGAGACTCTTTCTGAATTGATAATGTCATGAATGTGAAAGTGTCGCACATTATTTGAGGTTTCAACCAAAGTTGTATGGATACCAAATATACCAAATGTATGGAAGGCCCTCATCAACAAAAAGAAAAACACTTCAGGAAATGGTCTTTCGGTGGATGCAGGTCGCAACAAACCAGACCGACCATTATTACCTGAACAGTCATTAGCCAAAGGTCCGACAACCATAATCGACCCGACGGCTGATGGAACGGATCATATCGGCTACAATTTACGACCGAGAAACTATTCAAAAACTGGCAGAAATTTTTTAAACAACAGTTGCTAGCAATAACAATCTTGAAAATGCCAACTGAGATGTTGGCGAAACGTCGGAAAGTCAATACCGACAAACCAACATTACCACATAATCGACATAGTGAAACATCATTTTGGGTGTGAAAACTCGAAAGTAAAATTTGAAGTAAAAGCACTGATCCAAAACGCTCTCACAGAAAAAAAAAATTGTGGAATGCAGGAGATAAAAAAATTCTATAACGTACAAAACCCTAATCTATCCAAGCTCCTGTATACTGGGGCTTCAGATCATACTGATCAGTTCCCTGAAAGCTTCTTCTTCCTTTCAATTCGAAGGGTAACAATGTTATCACTTCCAGAAACTTGGCTTGGCGTTCTTGAAGCAAATGTTCTGCAGTTTCCACTGCAATGCTGCAGTAACGGCAGTTCTCACTGTCAGTCCTGAACATATTTCTGAGGGGTTACCTGAGTGAACAGAGCACCGTGAGTGGTTCTATTATTATTTCGAGATCTTTTTGATTGAATCCTATAAGCCGTTCAGCTTTTTTGGGAGGACTGATAAATCTTTTCGTTTGTCTTTGTCCTGGAATTTTGTTTTAGTGACATCTCGTTTGATCAAACCCCCATCGTCGAAACTCCTCCTTCATGTGTTTATTTTGGGTAACTTGATTCCTTTGTGCCAGTTGTCTTAGGAAACATTTGCAGTCTCATCTCAGCTTGAACTTGCACTTGTATGACTTGAGAGCCTTTAGTGCTGATTAGCCGTCTGAAATATCCACATCGTTAGTGCTCTACTGAGGCAATCCAAAGCACACCCAGCTGCAGCATGCATTTTTGCTTGACATATGGTGGGGTTGTTCCCAAGTTGTTCCGTAGGTCGAATTGTAGCCCTGTTAATCCCACTCTCTCGTCCATCTTTCAACCATCAGTGCACAATACCATTTCCACCTAATGGTGACTTCTTCGGAGGGTATTTGGAAAAATCCTAAAGTTTGGTATGAGAACAAAAGTTGTAGACCTTGAAAAAATAGGTCCTTATCATATCAGTGCTCTGCAAAAAATTGTTGAACCTGAAAATAATTGTTTGATGGAGTGAGTACCTTCTCATTCCTTGAAGGGGTTTATTCTGGAGTTAAGACACATTAAATACGTTTTTTATAGATAAATTACTTCTTTGTATGGAAATCATAAAAAAAGTCCACATTGACTTTTGGTACTTATCTTCCACTCCTCGAAAATTATTTGGAGAATATTCGACTTTGACTCCATAAACAGAAATATATCTGAAGGAAAGAACTATACAGTATTCCAACATAGATAATATTCAATTCTGAATAGGAGTGGAAGAATATTCAAAATGGAAAAATAATTTATTGGACTATAAATGAAAAATGTAGATATCAATTCATCAGTTCATCTAAACAAAACTCCAAAAATCAACTATTATCGAAAAATGTTTCCTTTTGGTCTTTGGAAAACTATTTTCAATATGAAATTCTTCCGGAACATTCGATACTCAATCAACGTATTTTAACTTTTCATCTCATATAAAACCTTTCTTTTCGGTAGGTACCATTATTATGTATGATACTAAGAAACCGTTTATTCTGTAATGATTTTCCCTTTTTAGTGTGGAGAATTTGGTAACTATGCCGCTCAAAACAGGTGACAAAATGCTATAATATATTAGGTGTGTTCGAGTTCACAATAAAAACAGTTCAGAAACGGTTTGTCTCGAATATATCTGCAATAATTGGACTATTTCGAACCGTTCAGGATAAGTATTCATTGCGAATTCGAATAGGGCTATTGTCTCATACAGCGACATCGTTTTAAATATAAGTCACAGTAGTTAATTTGATCCCTCAATATTAGGTTTTCGGGTTATAGTCTCTTACACTGTAAGTAAAAGTTCATATTCTATCCACTGAAGTCCATTTTGGGAATAAATTCCCCGTCTAAAACTTTTCGGAGGTCTGGTCATCCGATCTCTTAGCTCGGTAGTCGATACTCATTCGCAAACCGTTTTTATTGGCGATTTTATGTGGATTGAGTACATAAAATCTCCAAATACTGAAAGTGAAATAATTATTTAACGCGGCCATAAAATGTTCATTGAGTGAAAAAATATATGGAATCTCCTCATAAACTGTTAATGGCCATAGTGAGGATTCTAGAAATAAGTATTTCCAGATTCCTTCGATCAATTCACCCAATACAGGAAAAATTGATTGCATATTACAGTGGCAAAATGTTTTTGAATAACAAATATTCAAACCATCCTTACCGTTTTCGGTTTTTGGCAGATTATGGTTCGGTATGTGTTGTAAATACTGTTTTGTTTCCGTTTGGGTGTATATCCCACATGTAATTGCAAATAATTTCTATATAATCAAACAAGTTCAGTGGCGTAAAAGGGGTAACTATACACATACATATATTTTGTGTTCTTGATAATGTTTTTACATTTTCCGAATTTCATTTTCCATTGGGGAGTAAAATGTCGAATTATCTCAATAAAACCAAGCCCCTCCTGTTCTACCGAAACAACATTAAAGTGTTGAATACACAGTCAGACAAAGTCGAAAATCATAATATTCGTATAAAAACCTAGCTGTATTTCTACTTCGTTGTGAGTGCCGAAATAGCAGCGTATATATATACGCGTTTTCATTGTTTTCAAATACCTAATTGCCAAAAAAAAAATTCCGGGGTAATATCCCTGTTTTACATACCCCTGGTAGAGGGCCCCTTTAGAGGTTTCAGCTGAGGGTCTCAAATGGTACAATCCGGCCCTGGAAGTATCTTTCAATACTCCCGCACAATGTACATCAAGAATGGAGCAAAAGTCCGATTATTCTAGGACCAGAACCAGCTTCATGAATTATTATACGAGTATATTCTGACTGTAAACTAAGTATAAATTATGTCAAATTCTTCTTATTCAGCATACTTCTACTAGTTCGTGATCGGTTGCATTTTTTGCTGTGGAACTCGTTGTGAGTCGTCAACTTTTGATTCGTTTTTCATCATTTATGAAAACAATCGAAAGTGAAAAGTTGCTGAAGGCTCAAAAAATATCGAAATTATTATGTACTTACTGACAGAATTTCAGTCTCATTGAAAGAGAATCATAACTTCAAAAATTCTCTTATATCGAAAGAGAATCATAGGTTTGAAATGTTACACGGACCTGAGGCAGTATTTCTCAATACAGATTTTCATGATTATCCGCCAGTTGTATTTTATTTTAGCTCAATCATTTATTTTTATACATTGATCGAATTATTTGATATTGATAATTACATGGTCAGAAAAAAAAACAGCTGCAAGTGCTAGATCTTCTTCCGATTATAATACCTACACAAAAGTGTGTAGTCAGCCAGTTGGACGAGTTTACAATATTTTTGCCAGTCACTATATAATTTTGAAATAACTGTCGAATTTTCAATTGCTTCATCTTTTTTCGCATTGACGTGGATAATGAAATGAATAACGTCGTTCATTTGTTTTACGATCTTATTTTTTAACAAGCGCCCCACAGTATAAAAACAACTTCGAAGTGCATGATATATAAAGGAAATTGTCCTTCTATAGTGGAAAACATGTAGAGGTTTTGTGAACTGTCTTGTTCGAATCACATAATAAAGTGCTTGTTGATAACGTTTTCGTGGTATGTTTTACATTTTGTCTGAAGAAATAACATATCTAATTAAAATGCGATTTCAGGAATACAATCACCGTTGAAAAAGGCAACCACAATCACTGAAAAATCTTAAAACTATGGTACCCGCTTGAAAACTTGATGAAACCGCAAAAATTAATGACACAATCCTTGGCAAGGCGTTCACTAGAAACAATAATACAATTATTTGTTGCTCTTGGTCCCCTAATGTTATACTCTTCAGATCTAGTCATAAATATAAGACAATTCAACCACAAATATATTGATGTTCACAGAGCTCACCGTGAGATGCTTTCTCTCCCTCTTTCTCTCTCGCTATATATATATATATATATATATATATATATATATATATATATATATATATATATATATATATATATATATATATATATATATATATATATATATATGCTGGCTGGAACTTCCGGTTGATCCGCGCCTGGAAAGATTTACTTGTCTACGTTTCGGCTCCCATTTCGGAGCCATTTTCAAGACTGAGTGACCTTGCGTCTAGGTCTGAGTTGTCTTACTAGCTGGCTATCATCACTGGAGATCGAGGATTGAAGGTTGGTGGGATTTAAACCTTCAATCCTCGATCTCCAGTGATGATAGCCAGCTAGTAAGACAACTCAGACCTAGACGCAAGGTCACTCAGTCTTGAAAATGGCTCCGAAATGGAAGCCGAAACGTAGACAAGTAAATCTTTCCAGACGCGGATCAACCGGAAGTTCCAGCCAGCACATTTCTAACCGCGGAAGCCTAGCCGATCATATATATATATATATATATATATATATATATATATATATATATATATATATATATATATATATATATATATATATATATATATATATGCATACAATTCACCAAATTTCAAACTGTATGCAAGAAATGTCAATATATATTAAGTTGTGATATTCCACAACACTTGTTTTGCTAGGCATTCAATAACTTTTTTTTCACCTATTTATAATGCAGTCATGCCTATTTTCAATGGGATTTTTCATCAGACATCGACTAGTTCTGAATAACTCTCTGTGAAACCAGCTTACTCTTTCATCGTTTTTTCGCATTTAGGGAAATTATCGAATGACTAAACTATGTAACTTCTGGAGAAAAAAAACAAAGGAATGTTTGTTGATTGTTCGAGAACGGTAATCAGCTTTCTTTCGGCAAGCACACGTCGGTAAATCATTTTTATGCGAACAATAAAAAACTCGACGTCCACGATATCCGTTTTGCATCTTGTCCGAAGAGATTACGTGCCTAATGAGAAACTCAGCTACGGGAACAGAATTACCATCGAAATCGGCAACCGCAACGACTCAAAAATCGTAAAACCGCGTTACCAGCTACAAAAACTCGACGAAATCGCAAAAATTAATGGCACAATCATCGGCGAGGCGTGCCGAATCCCGATGAAGATTAAACTTTATTATGCGAAAGTGCACGCGGAGGCCTTCGAGACATTAATTCCGGGTGACGTGTATTAAAATTCCGATCTCGGTTTTAATCATAGGCAAGTGGTCACCCCAAACTAATAAATGTTCAAACAGTGTAATATGCGCTGCAAGGGAGCCGAAGAAAACGCAATAAAACGGCCTCTTTCATGCCCGTGACTTTTAATATCATCCTCGACTCGACCCCACACACCTACATTCGCTTGAATTATCACATGCTATTCTCTTGTTCGTGTCCCTTTGCCGGGACGTCTGGGTGCGTGCTCCTAATTTCAGACAACCCTTGATCCTTGATGATAGTTCAGATGCTAATATGAATATTAATACACAACCCAACAAAATAATATTATTTGTCCACGACTATTGTATAAAATATTCATAATGCATGTGTTTCTTCAAGAATTACGATATCCATAAATCACTATTGTTGGTTTGACTTGTTTCAGCAGCAAAGTTTATAAGTATCAAAGTTATAACATGGATACAGTTAGTGAAAATGAAGCAATGTCTTGTACACCTCCAGAAATACAAGAAGCGGCAAAAATTGCATCGTTACCCGAGAGATCAAGAAAAATGTATTTATCTGCGTATGAATCTTTTGTACAATGGAGAATTGCCAAGAAAATCGTGTCTTTCTCAGAATCCGTCTTTTTGGTATATTTCACAGAGTTATCCACAAAGTACAAGCCATCAACATTATGGACAACCTTCTCAATGCTGGGAAGCACAATCAGCTTGAAGCATGGTATTAACATTGAGAGTTATAGCAAATTGCGAACATTGTTGAAGAGAAAATCTGAAAACTTCTCGCCTAAAAAAGCCAATACGTTTTCTCCAGAAAATATAAAAGATTTCCTAACAGAGTCATCTGACGATAAATATCTTGCAACAAAGGTAAGAAAAACAATTCTTCATATATTTTGTAATTTGACAATAAATATTTGTTCAAGGTGGCAATGATAATGGGAGTAATGGGTGCCTGTCGGGCAAACGAAATGTATAAATTGGAACTTAGTGATTTACAAGATCTTGGATCAGCTTTTTTAGTGAAAGTTTCAAATACCACCTCATGTTAAGTCTGATGTTCTCTTTTTGAACTATCAAAATGGCAAATGTACTTCGCAAAGAATGGGGATATAACAGCTTTGAAAAAGCATGGTGGATGGAAATACACGACGGTAGCAGAAGGCTACATTGATGATTCCATGAGAAATAAAATGGAAACAGCCGAGAAAATCTCCAACACGATACAGAATCCATACAAGCAAAATGAAACCATATCGACAAGCTCTTTTTTGAATAACAAAAATATAAATATAAGTTCAGACTCAGTGCCATCACTAAATTTTGAACATTGTAATAATACAAATATTACTATCAATATTAATAAATAGGTAGTTGAATTTGTTGTCGATCAATTAATCAAATTTCAGGTTACTTAAGTATAGAGATAAAAATTGTGATGATTTCAGAAAATATTATTCGTGAGTCGTGGACAAAGTATAGTATTCTACTCGCGAATAATGGCTATTATTCACGAGGTGATTTAGGCCACTCGCCTGCGGCTCGTGGCCGTAAACTTCACCTTGTGAATAATAGCCATCATTATACGCTCGTTGAATAATATACTATTTTTGGTGGCGTTGAATGTTTTTGATGTGCTGATTTCACGGATGACTCGACGAGTACAGAATTCCCACCCCTTTGTTGTGAATTTGGAGACCTGTCGAACCTCTTTCGCTCAGGGTTCGTTTTTCAATAGAACAACTGAACATTGGATTTACTTGCCAAGAGAGGTTCAAAAATACAAAGTTGATGTCAAGTCGTATCTCCTGTCGCTTGATTCATGCGGTGTTATTTGAACCTTACAGTCAGTTTTGTTGCCCTAGAACTAGTTTGCCAGGATATCCACTGAATGATATATTTTTTTCCGATGAAATTACGGATATCTACCTACAGACTTGAAAGTGTCCTTTGTCGATTAACGTTAGCTGTACGACATTTTTTCGTTCTGGGTCCAGTAACATCTTGGAATAAATACTCTCACGATGTCTCTTCATAACTGAAGAGGAATGCGAATTATTCTTGAAGCAGGAACTGTCATAGAGAGAAGTCAGGGTAGAACAAGAATCTCCTAACCCGCAGGACTCCAATTGCGTTGTTGTTCTTCTGAAAGATGCATTTTACAACTGAGGACACGCTTCATCAACATACCATCAGGCTAGGCCAATTACTTTTTAGTCATAAAGAAAATATGCCCAGATCTCTAAGGTCATAGGTACAGGTAAAGAAATGAAAAATGGAAAAAATAGCAAATTGATAAGACCGTTTGATTTAATCACCAGCTTAGCCTGAGTGAGAAGTTGAAGTCGCAGTCATAGTTTGGGCTATCTATTAGGAGCTCATCTCACAGCTAAGCCTAAGTTTTTCAATAGTATCGACAGCGCGACTGTAACAAAGTACTGGAGTGTCAACTTCTAACATGTCTGTATAGTACAAGTCATGTCATACGTAGTTCACTTGAAGAGGCGTTAGTTTCAGTATTCGTTAATGAGTAAATTGTCCTGAGACATAGTTTGTAATTAAGATAGAGATATCAACTTTTTTTCCATCTGTAACATGAGGTTTTTTTATATGCAGATTGACACGGAGGGAAGCTCTGTAATGTTCAAAGAACACCGCTCAGCTCAGCTGTTCTATTGAAAAAAGATCCCTGAGCAAGAGAGGTTCGACAGGTCTCCAAATTCACAACAAAGGAGTGGGAATTCTGTACTCGACTAGTCATCCGGGTAGATATTGTCGAGTGTGGGGCGATTGATAACAATTCAGAAGAGAACCGACCGTGAAAATATCTATAGAAGAGAGACAAGTCTCCGACCCTTCTACGATGTTCCAATGAAGTGAGCAAGCCTGTGAGCAGAGAATCACTAACAATCATTGTTGTGATATCATGTTGAAGATTTCCTATCACAAATACTGATTCATGACAATCGAAAAGAACTCGAGATTCAATCCATCTACCGAACCTGCCAACTTTGTTGGCAAATCGCGTGCCACGTGATATTATCTTTTGGATAAATGAGTTCTACAAGATTTAACTAAGGTTCAAATCAAACCTATGAGGAAAAGGGCAACAGTTCCCTTCCCTTCCTCCCAAAACAAAAATCAAGTATTCGCGATGCTCTATAGTCTATACTAATACGAAGCAGTTTATTACCAAAAAATATCATAACAAGGAGATGAATAGAACATTTATACAGGCAACTTTTTTCGATGTTGTATTATGCATTCAGCTGAATTGCATTTCGAAATGTAATCCTGATAAATGAGTTCCTTCAATTATGACCAGAGTATTGCTTGTATTTTTTCACCAAATCATTTCTGAAGAACTCGAAACCAAACGGTGCATCGTCTCCATCTGTTGTTCAGTTCTCTCACATTGCGGCTGCCAGGAACTTATACAATGGTTATACTTTGCAGAGGTAGCTGCAACATTAGAATATGGACTAATGATGTCAGTTCAGCTATTCATACAGAGATGGCGACATGAAGCATCATCTTTATATAAATGATTCTGATTATTCCGCAACCAACCGAATACTTTGTTGTTCTGTGCGTATATACCTAAAGTCTACTCCTTAAACAATGCCTAAAGGCGTTATTCGTAATAGAGTATAAGTAAAAAAGAAAACATACTTGAAAATAATTTTGCGGTTTCACTAAAAATTATCTTTTCAATCAATTGTGAGAGTACATGTGAACACCAACAAAAAGTTGAACTACTTACTATCAACGATATTGTGAATTTCTTTGAGTTTTATATTTCAAAATTAAAAAAAAATCCTCAAACATATATATCCCAAGGGACATTCGAATCCCTCTTATATAAGCTGGAAAGTGGAAAGCACATGTCAATCATACGGAAGTTGATCCTAAGTTTATAACATGCAAGTATGTATAGTAGTTTTCACAATAAATGGTATTGACTGAAGGATTATAATAAAACCAATTAGTCGCTTAAGTTGTACACAATGGGATTAAATTGGGTAGTTTATTATAATTACAAAGGGTAAAAATAAAACCAATTAGACCCTTAAGTTGTTCACAATGGGATTAAATCGGGTAGTTTATTACAGTTAATAAGCCAATACCATTTACTGTGAAAAATACTATATATGAGGACATAATTATATAGTATACCGTTACATGTGCCTAGTATATTCTATTCGAGTTATTTTGTGATAATTCCTGTGCATATATAGCACTTGCTCGTTCTCAAAAATTATATCCTAAATGTATACTGAGAATATGAAATTTGTATCTAGGAATGTTATCTTAGATATCATGAACAAAACCTTGTTGACAGATATATCACAAGCAAGAAGCTTGAAGAAGCTATTGTAATAGCGAAACACGTGTCGCGGTTTTGTAAACCCATTGTAAGTGAAAATCATACAGGAAACTGTAATATATTTTTGTTAATATGGACTTTCATCAAGTATCGGCCAGTTCAATTCAAGATCATATTTCAGCCGTTATAGAAGACACAGTACCTGTACCACAGAAGAAAAAAAAATTCCCAGTACAGATTGCTTAAGTTACAAATCTGAGGATAACTTGTATTGACAAAAAAAATTCATCGGTGAGAAAATTTACTATTCGAAAATATGAGTGTGTAGGTACTTCACTTATTAATTTACTAATTTACATTCACATACTTTCCTCGTATATTTGGTTTGAATATATCCAAACTTTATGACATACGAACAACTCAACAAAGACTCCTGTCCTTCTATTAACGGTTTCCAATAGTTTCAACGCCAGTTCCAAATATCCTCTACTGTAGGTGCTTGCTCATATTGCCAATCATATCGCATGGTTTCAAATAATTGCTTCAATAATTGAGACTTCAGACGAATTAATGGTCCCAACGGTTAGAAAGCAATTGTCTATTAATAATATTATTCTTCGAATCGCAATTAGTGCAAATGGTATTTTTCAGCGTCTAAAAAGTCGGAATTTCTGTGAATCATTTGATCTGTTCCAATCCCATGTTTTTCTTTCAGCGCGTATTCTGAGACGTCTCAAGGTTTCAAGTGAAATAACCTTATGTTGTATGAGAGAAATATTTTTTAATTACAAAAGGGAAATTGAAATAATCCAACTATTTTTGCTCTGTTCAAAACTGAAGAGTGTCAATCGGTCCGAAATAGTTCTGTGGGTATATTAAATTGGATGGTGACAGCCTGACAAACGCATGTAGAAGTTATTTCTACGAAGACTTACTCACTTGCTTAGATGTGAGGATGTGAGATAAAATATAACATCATTTGTGACCATTGTCAAGAAACTAGTTGTTTTCTGGTGAATATCTACCTTCCAAACTACCGCCTAGGTATAAAGAGACTGGCTCCTTTATAGATCCTCAGTTAAGCTTGAGCTTAAAGTTGAAGTGCTCTAAAAAATATCCGAAATACTTTTTTTTGAATATTCCACTTGAATTCAAGGGAAACTTGAATCATATAACGATGCTTTTTCTGGTATTTCTGATTCGTAATAATTTAAATGAGCTGCGTAATGCTAAGTAAAGCAAACATGAATTAATGTGGTGATTGTGTTGTCATCACAAATACTAGAAGTGATTCATGATGATAAAGGACAAACAAAATACAAGAAGAATTGAAACTGACTTATGTTTTTTGTTCAAGTTGCTAGCGGGTGAAATTTCTTCCCCTGAGCTTCTCTCTCACATCAACTTTAAAATTGATACCTCTGGTACGAGGTCGAATGATACTTTTCATATCAAACACCACTACCGAAACTATGGATGCCATAGCCCTTTAACAAGAATGGTAAGGAATGCCAATAAAGTTGATTTAAACTACTTCGGCATCCCCTTTTCTACTTTCAAACGCGAACTAAAAAATAGAAATTGAAAAAAAAACAACAAGAAAAAAGAAGACAAACACTTGGTTCAGTGATACTGTTTGAATATGAGCTCCTATCATTTTCCAGGAGAATATTAATGTTTCTGTGTAGTGAAAATATATATTTTTTTTATTCTATAGGACCATGAAATTTTAAAACAAATGTATTTGGCTTTTATCATAAATGTATGTTTTGTAGGTATTTATGTATTTAGGACCGCAATTTTATATCAACTTGTATAATACTCTAATGGACTTTCCGTAAATAAATAAATAAATAAATAAATAAATAAATCATGAAATATTGTTAGAATTATTTTCAAGGTAAAAATGTTTTGGAATCCACGGAATAAAGCCTCAAGTTCTTATAATCTATGTTTTGAGGAAAATTGGTAATTCCCCTTAAGACATATATTTCAAGAACTCAAACTTTTTTCTTTTCATTTCCAGAAAACCCAATAAATGGATTCCAGAAAATTCACCAAAGTATTACTCTTATGTAGTAAGTATTTGAATTTCGAGCCAAAATGAAGCATTTTGGCTCGCAATTTGTTCGTCCACCATGGATTTACCTGAAATTTCCACAGAAGGTAGAGAATAGCTCAAGGATAGTTTTCTATATCATGCCGCTGTACGCTAGAGCCTTGGGGGTGGTTGCCACCTTTTCTCGGGAGTGGAAATTTTTTATTACATTTTAATTCTAAGAAAAAAATGTTCCATGCGTTTTTTTCGTAAAAGTAATATTTTTTGAGTTATTCGAAGTTGAAAAAAACAGTTTTTTGACGAAAAAATCAACTTTTTTAAGGTTTTCATGCAAATAACTCTAAAACTATGCATTCTATCGAAAAAAGTGTGAAACGGCAAATTGTAGCTTTCGAAAGAACAAAAACAATGCTTTCTTTATGATTTTCCTACGACACATGCGAACTGAGATACAGCAAATTAATGCTTAGCTTTTTTCGTCAAATGTATAAATTGGAAGATTTAAAGCGAAATAACGAGAAAAATTTGCATTTTTAGAAGAAAGCTCGAAGAATCTTTTTTAAAGTATTCAATTAGAGCTTTCAAACAAATAAATAAATGTCTTCCTAGCATGAAAATTGACCGACTTATGATCAAAATAAGATCGGTACCCGCTTTTTTCTACGAAAAAAAATCTGTGAAAACAACCTCCAAAGTACCCCCTAACTTAAATTGATCGCCACCCTTCTGTGATTCTCTTTATATATGTACTATTAATACACCCACGAAGTTTAACCAATTTAAAATGCCTAATTTCAGAAAAATTAGAGTTTAAAGAGAAAACAATTTTTTTCAATTTCGTGTTTTTAACCCTTTTCTTATAAATATCTCTCAAAATACTAAAGATACGAAAAAAACGATACAGTACTAAATTGTAGCTCCTTCAATGACAAAAATTAACCTGTGTGTAGATTTTTTGTAAAGTGAATATTCGGCGACATATAGCCGTTTAACACCTACATTTACGATCGAACATCACCTTAGTCAAGCGATTTAAACTCTCCCCATTTGAAAATTAAGGGATCTCAAGTAATTGTATTCACATGGTCTTAAAGCTCTTGAAAATTTTTCTATCACCTAAAATGAAGGAGCTATGCTTAAAAAACCGATCAATATTTTTTTTGAAAAATTTGAATTACCCGCTTCGGAGCGTAGTAATCTACATAACCGGTTTATTCGGCCGTTATACGTTATATGTTCCACTTTTTACATTCATATTGGAAGACAGGGAAGAAGAAAAATCTGCTCGCGTGTATGGGTGTATATTTCGTTGATTTCTCACCAGTGTATTCTAAAGTTCGAAGACATATTATAAAAATTTCAATGTTTTCAAGGGTAGTTTATAAAAGGGTAGGTTGAAAGATTATGAAATTGTATCCTAAAGACATTTGACATTGTCATTGGACATACTTGAGGACTGGCGTTAAATCAAATCATCTTTCGAACAATCTGTTCAGGCCAGTCTCAAATTACCTACACAGTAGGTTTCGGCTGGCACCTGTCAGAAAACAACTACTCCCCTGGCTAATACCACGAAGGGCATTGAATTATATCCGACCGGTGCCAGTGCAGGTTTCTTCACAGAAGTAAATCCTGCATTTGCTTTCGTCGATACAAATGAAGGAATTGATTTTCAATTATAGGGACGGACACACTTGCAGACCGTTTTTTTTTGCCATCATCAACATAAAGTCGATGACTTCCCATAATTGAAAATCAAAATCCTTCACTTTTTTGGGCATTGCCAATGAAGTTAGTTGTTACTGCTCAGATATGAAAGAAGAATTTATTCATCAGCCTGAAAACAAGGTAGAACAGTCCGATGCGTTATATATCAGAAATAGGCAATTTGGAATTTCATTATTATAAACGATAAGACTGGAAACTCTGGTGTGAAAGTTTATACTTTTATAGAGATCAATTATCCTAACACTAAAAGACCATTTTCCATCTTCTGGAGAAGACTATTGATCATCAATTAGTTTGGTGTAGGGTTGATTTGATCTCTACAAGAAGTCAAATCATAATATTTCAAAAAGATTTAACAAACAACAACCTTGAGATTAATTAATTTATTATAATTGAACAGTTATCATGAACCATGCAAGCTTAATCAGCAATTAATGTCCAATTAGTTCTAAGATTGTTTTCAGTGCTCGGTGCAATTTTTCAGGACAATACATTGCAACGAAGCGGATGAGATCAGATATGGAGATAGTGCGCTTGATATTCATATAATCGGTACTTAGATCCAGTGTTGTAGAAACTGTTTGCGAACGCTAGTTTGCAATTTCAAATATAGTCAGGCGAACACTGTCATTTGAAAATTTATAATGCCATTGTACTGTAGATAAATGAAAGATCATTGTTCGGGAATAACTCCAACGATGCATAAAGCTCTGAGCTGTCAGTCATGTAAGGAGATTTATGTAGTTTATTTCATTTCCATCTATTCCGGAAGATTTACATCGTGATCTGTTTGTTGATGCCCTCGCATCGTTTGACGAGTCGTTTGAAAATGTGCAGAACCCATAACTGTTCAGTGATATGGTTCTTCGATTGATTCATATTGGGTGTTATTCAAGTACGTGGCCAGATTCAGAGGGATGATTCTTCAAAGAATTCTAAGACAAAAAGTTGATATAAACATAGGTAGGGCAATGTTTCGTTTTCAAAATACATGGTGTCAATATTAAAAAAAAAAAGTTTTTTCCTGAATATCTCAATAACTCTGTTGCCGATTCTCTTAAAATACGGCGGTGGTATTCAGGGTATTGAGGGGCGATTCAGCAACCACAAGATTAGAATCATTATGTCCAGTGGCATCAGCTCCAGTTGCAAGTTGGTGGTAAAGACTATGACAAAAGCAAAAACACCTGAATTTCGGCACATTATAGAACCCATATAACAGATGTATTTGTACTACACAGGTATCTCAGCGTCCATGTAACATAATTTTTCTGCTTGGAAGGATAGGATGAGATGAAACTTCTTCAATTATTATTCTTTCTTGATTCATGAAGATGAACTGAAATAAGACATGTAATTTTTGCCGAGGATTACACTCTATTTCATAAACGTTCATTCGAAAAAAAAAAATTCAAAATGAACATAAAATAAATAAATATCAATTGAAATAAAATTTCAAAGTCGTCTCAACATATGTAATTTTCAAATAGGAACGTTAATATTAATAAAATTATCATAATGATGTTCCTATTTGGAGATTACATATGTGGAGACGACTTTGGATTTTAATTTCATTTGATGTTCACTAGCTCTACTTTGAAGATGGACTATATATTTCTCAAAAAATGAACGTATGCAGAGTCGATTTTCGATTTCGTGTTCAAAGTAACCTTTTGCAACTAAATAAACAAGGTCTTAACGAATATCATTATTGTCATTATTTGTAAATAACATTAGCCTACGTCCAGATTACGAGTTGTTTGAATGCGTTTTGGCATACCAATAATATCCCACAAATTCCAGCTATGGTTCACGAGAACAGATACAAATAAGCAAAAATAGGATTGCGGCATTTTCGACAAAAAAATGGACTTACCCTAACGGAGAGAGAGACGGATTTTTTGAATTTCAGTAGTTTGACAAGTGGACTACTTATTCATCGAGAGAAAACTGAAGATGGGCATATCATTTCCTGGATCAGTATCTTATGGCTGAAATACTGCCAGAAAGATTAATTGCGAATGTTTCATAAAAATTCAGTGGGTATTGAAAATGCCAAGAAGAGGAAAGAAAAGGTAAGAAGACGAGATATAGGTGTAACATCAACAACTGAAGATTCAAAACCTATTAACACAGAACTCTTACTTACCTCTAGCTGAACTCAATGTTATAAACTAATCTTCCTAAGTGAATACAACAGATGGCCATACTATGGGAATCTCCGGCGATCCACAAATCTGGAAGCTAACGACATCCTGAATCTAATTGGTGATCTCAAATTCCTTATTCATTCCCTCAACTTAAAATTCCATTATTCTAATTTCGTGAATGTTTTTTTATACAGTAATTTTTTCGTATAAATGAATTCTATCATTGCATCACGATGCCAATGTTTTTTTGAACAATGCATTCCTCACCGATAGTAGAGGCCAATGTCCTGATATTTGATGAATCATTTGTGAAATCATAAAGGAGAATATGTTGCAAGAGTACTCAGAATTATGTAACGTTTTACATTTAAGACGAGCTTGGTTCTATACTGAAAATATTTGCACTCCTTTTTATCGAAACAGCGAAATTGGACATTCGCCCTTGTTCTTTCAAGGTACAGTTAGCATCTTATGTTTAACACGTTAGCGGGAACCTAAACACTTCCTAAATTTCAATGAGTGAAATGATGTTCCGAATGGAAGATAGGAGAAGGTCTGAGAAGTGCCATAAGAGGTCGGCATAGTACTTTCCTGGACTGTCATACATGTGAATAAATGATAACTTTCCAACCTGAAAGTAGGTTTGAAATACCTATTCACATTTTCGAATGATTACGCCGCTGCTTCACAGCGGGCAAGGCCAACTCAAAAGTTGGCGATCTATGAAGAAAACAATAATTACAATGTTCATGGATTGTTCAGTTCACATTAAACTACACTTGAATCTTGAATATATAATGAAATAAATGGCACACTTCCATTAGCCCCTGCCTGAGTGTTGTTTTGTAAGCCTATCGAATAGTGTGTGACCATGAATGTCATTGCAATAAGTATGTACGTTATTTGCGATTTTTGAAACATATTAACAAATGCTTCAGGTTAGTGGAACATATATTGTTTGGATGCTATTTAAGGAGGTAGAAATGACCTGAAATCAATTTTTTAAAGAAAGAGAAGACGCTTTGAATTCATATGTTATAAGAATTCAATGTTATTTCTTTTTCTGTTCCAGAGAAGAGAAAACCAAATAATGGATTTTAGTGGAACAGAGTTCGATGAGGATCAATATTCTCTACGGCTCTCCATTTATTACAGATCATCCCTGAGTATTGGAAATAGAAAGTCATGTCTCTTCCACCAGTCATCCTACATAAGAGCATTGGAGTAAAAACTTGCGCTTTTTGCGCCTTTTCTATATTAACGTGTGACAATGAAATAGTTTGGTTCATTGACACTTTGCAAGGAGTTTTATCATTTAAAATATGAACAAAGTTGTCAACAATTCATAGAAATACCACATAATATATGTCCTGCTTTTTCCCATGGTATCTTACCATTAATTCCATAGCAATTCAATTCAGGAACATTTTCCGAACTCATCATTTTTTCAATCATCTATAGAAATAAATTTTTGATACTTTCCTGGTTCTGGTTATCTACCTCACTGTACGCAGGTTAGTCATCGACAAATTGTTCAATATTTTTCGAATACTTAGTACAGGGTAGATCTAAAAAATCGAATGTGCCCTGCTGGAGGCCGATTTGGTATATATAAGAGGAGCAGTTCGGTCACTAGTATCGGTTGAGATTAGGGATAATATTTAGTGAAACTGATTAGTTATCAAATTACTGCCGAAATGGTCA
This sequence comes from Zygogramma bicolorata, assembly GCA_032362365.1. Taxonomy (NCBI): domain Eukaryota; kingdom Metazoa; phylum Arthropoda; class Insecta; order Coleoptera; family Chrysomelidae; genus Zygogramma; species Zygogramma bicolorata. Next base: position 990,418 of record JAVJAQ010000698.1, read on the forward strand.
AGAGCTATGGTGATTGTTATATAATCCTATTCCATTGTATTAAGAAGAAAATCACGAGTGTCGAAACACAAAATTGAATTGGTTTAGTATTTTGTTATTATTATTTTCTTGGTATAGTTTTCGGTGAAAACAAGTTCAATGATGAATGGTGTTTATTGGATGGAGAAAGAACGCTTCCTCGAATGGCATACACATGACCTCAGCAGACGATAACTGACACCAAAGCAGGATAATTTCATAACAATAACACTTTCTGCTCTGGATATAGAGTAATTTATCTCGGAAACGACGCCTCTGTTCCGTTACAGTCGATAAATAAGATGACTTGATGTGGCACACTTTTAATTCACCATGAAATCGACAGGTCGAAAATAATTGCACAGGAGAACAAAACAATGACGCTAGGATAAAAATATGGCTGCACCTATTTCTAACCGAAATAGAATATATTTCAGTGTTCAAATGGGAGTTAGCCGTATGATTTGTCGGCGAATAATTAGAGAAGATCACAGGCGTGCGATGAAGTTTGGCCGTGAATGATTGTGATATAAATAGAAATCAAATCATTATTCTATTCTTAGAATATATTAGGATGATGGGTAGTCATCAATAGAATTCAATTATATCTTTTACAAAAATTTAACATTTCTTGAATTTCGAAAATTATTATGAGGAATATACAGAATGGTCCAGTGAAAAGTATGCACCTAACTTCTCTCCTTTGTTGGAATTTGGAGTAAAATCCCTGAACACGTGGAATTTGCTTTTGAGGGTGACACATTTCAGACATATTTTTCAACCTGTTCCTTCAACCCCCTAGCGATGGTCTGTCACAACCCTTACATTCTAAATAGAAAATATGGTCGAGTTATATAATTTCTCATATCGGTCATTGAAAAAGTTCGGTTGATTTGGAATTATTTGAAATTCACCATAACATGGTTTAATTCCAATCCAGACTCACTTGAAATTGTTGAATTTTATTCTCGAAGTAATAGTTGCGCAAGACGTATAGTATTTTTCACTGTGAATGGTATTGGCTTATTAACTGCAATAAACTACCCGATTCAATCCCATTGTGTAGAAAATCATCTGGTAAAAGATGCAAATGTGCTACAGGGTCGAACTTAAGAAATTTGAATTTTGCATAATGTAGGAGATATACAAGTAATTTATTTAAATGTTACAATTCTATTCTATATTTAGTTCAGTGTCGCTATCGCTATTCTCATCTGAATTAATTATAATTGGCGCAATTGATTTTACAGACAGGTACGAGTTTTCAACATTTATAACATGACTAACAGAACTTTTCCAACTCTCGGTAGGAATGTCATTCATACAGTTCCTGATTAATTCTACCACACTACCACTTAAAGTCGGAGAAGTATTTTTTCCGCGCACGCTCGATTTAAGTTGGTGCCACATAAGCTCTATGGGATTGAACACGCAGTAATAGGGAGGTAGTCGTAACACTGTATGTCCCAATTCTTCTGCAATTGTATCACAAACATACGTTTTTTAAAGAAAATGACTGCAGCACTTGTAAAAGTTCTTTTTTTGTAAAATTTTCCTCAAAATATATGTCATTTGCAGCCATGACGTTTTGAATCTCCAATTTCGTATTCTTTGAGCCAGGAATTTTTTGCAATTGTCGACTATGATAGCTTGCGTTGTCCATTACTATAACGCTGTTTGGCGGCATGTTGGGTAACAGACAATTTTTAAACCAATCTTCAAAAAGCTCTGCTGTCGTATCTTCGTGATAATCAACACAAGAGTCCTTAATATTTTTGGCAGAAAGCCACATAGCGTTTGGGATCCAACCATTTTCTGATCCTGCGTGTAATATTGTGATTCTCTTCCCTTTATTTGATGGTGCTTCTGTTTTACACTTATCAGAGGAATCAGACCATCCTTTGGAAGAGGTGTCATGCGTGTCAAACCACGTCTCGTCGAGGTAGAGTATTGGCCGATTTTCAGACCGGTATTTTCTTCTTGACGTTATATATTCAGAACGCCAGTTTATTGAACGTGTGGATTCCATTATTACTTGTCTCTTGTCAATTTTGCGATATTTAAAGCCCATTGCAGACAGAGCTCGCCAAAGAGTAGTGAGGCCACAGTTGATGTGAGTTTCGTCATTGATGAGCCGCTGTTTCAGACTTTTGATGGTAGGGACACGCTGCTCATCGTACATAGTGTAGATTTTTCGCCTTATCAAATATTTTTCCCAGTCGTCTAGACTTTTTGTGACAACGGAATCTTCACGCTTTATTCTTGATTCCATGGAATTTTCAACAATTCGTCTAACTGAAGTAAGAGGCACCTTCGTCAAATTGCTGGAGTAAGGAACTATACACATTTTTTATAATGATTTTCGCGTCACAAGATAAGTGATTCTTCTTTAACGAACCACTGGAACAAGCACTATTACTTTTTATCCACGGACGCCACATACTGCCTATTCTGTACGTTGGGGTATGAAATCTTTGCTATTAATGTCTGTAATCTACAATCCCTCTCTGAGAAACAAAATTACCTGAATCCGGTCCTTCTACATTTAAGATGTGCATCTCGGATTTAACAACTTAAGGGTCTAATTGGTTTTATTATAATCCTTCAGTTAATACCATTTATTGTGAAAACTACTATACTGCTCGCTTGTTTGAGGACAGTCATCCCAATAAAAATATAAATGATAGGTTGACAAGTTAGTTAGAAAGTTTGTCGACACCAGATCTTTCTGTAATGTGAAACACCAACCGAAGCACCCTATCAGTAATGAAGCTGTGGAAGTTGCTGTTTTGAGAGATTTTGATTTGGATCATACTCAGAATACCCGCCGTCAACTAGCTGAAATCTTAGAGGTAACCCAACCCGTTTATCAAAAATGCGGTTTTTCAAAAAAGAACAAATTTTATCAGTACAAATCAAATCAATACAAAAACCAGATGAGGATGGTCCCAATTTTGCGAACAAATAAGACAACTTTCATTTGAAGATTTGCACCTAGTATTCAACATTTCTTTACCAAGAAGTGTATATTTTATTAGAATGGAGTACATATGGATGAGAACAACCCACATTTGATCGGACAGCTACATACCCGCAGTTCCCTTCAAAATGAAGTTCTGGTGTGGCATATTGAGAAGTCATATCACACGACCAGATTTTGTTCCTGGAATATCAACTGATAATTAATTGAAAATGTTTGAAGAGACAATTGTCTCTCTCATTATGAAAATGAAGGGAGATTACCAGAATAATGCTGTTGATATACTCCATTTCCAGCAATATAAGGCATCTCAGCACTATTTTGGTTCCTATCAGGGTATTTTTAGATACGATAGGAAGGCAAGGCCTGCCAGGTCACCTGACTTATCGCCTATGAACTTTTTGAGTTTTGGTCTCGCAGCGAAGTCCCTCTAGAAGCTTGATTAGCTTTTTTACATGCAGAATTGGATATAGATATCAAAAAAACAAACTTGATGACGAAATAAATAATGCATAGGTGGGATATCTGGATTGAATACACCAACCGAACCGGTAGTACTGTGAGTTCTTCTGGGTTTCCCTACAGTTGGAATAGCAAATGCGTTACCATAAAAATCAGTAAGACGCTTCAGAGCGCTTCGGTACCCAAGACAATTAGCCTACCCTTAACCGCAGAAGGCGCTGCTTTCTGGGAACATTCGTTTTCGATAAAAGGGAAAGTATGCTGCCAGCCGTTGTTGTGAAATTTTGATCTAGATCCATTGTGATAACCTCCTTTGATTGAAACCATTACCTCAATTTTAATTGAATCCACAGATTGTTTTCAGCGAAGTACAATTCTTAGAATTACCAAACTTTCGATAAAGGAGATGGAGATGTCTTTCAGAATAATCATATGATCGGCATATAGTGATAACATTACGTCATGTGCAGAATCGACACATGTTTGGATGAAAATAACTATGCATATCGGGGATAGAAAGAGATAACGAAAAGGAACTGAAAAATTCTCTCATAAATAGTAGCATTGCCTCCACTCGACGGTACAATCATCCTACCTTTCTGCTGTGAGCCTAATGATTTGGGGAAATTATCATTAATTGGGTTCGGTTCTCATCAGAATGGACAACTTCTCCAAACCTGAGGCTCTTAACCATAATGTTTTTCATCACAAATATTTTTCACTCCTTCCTATTATTGTTTGTTATGACGTAGCGATGTTTGCCCTGTCAGCGGCAAATTGGAATATATTTTTATAGAGCTATAAAACCTAGCAGAACGCTTTCAATATTAACTCACGATAAACTTCAAATGAATGTAAAAATAGTCGACCCAGTTAAGATTTTCCAATAGGAATAAAATTCTGGCCGGAATATCCAGATAATTTAATTTTTGTATTCAATGTTACATCTCTTTTTGTAATATGTGTCTCGGAATTTTCATTTTTCTGCAGTTCACATAACTGGAAAAGTGAACTTGATTTGTAATTGAGGGCTGAAAGACTCTGGTCTTCGCGATCTTTCCATTTATCGCAAACTGAATCTTTCATCTTGCCCCGTATTCATGGAGCTATGGGACCACACAGAAAACCATTGGAATTCATTCCAATCATAAAAATAGTTGACCTATTTCAAATTTGGTCGATGTAATCAGATAAAGGCAGATATAGTCTGTACATTCATTGCACATTTATTTTCGTTGCTGGGTATTTATTACAGTCTGATAATTAGCTATGGCTGTGGTTTATTGAGAACAATTAGGAAATAAATTCGGGTCATGAGAGATCAGATTGATATTCAATAACTGTTGAAGATTCATTATTACAGTAATATCTGAGTATTCACAAATTCAACCTTAGGTTATAGTCAATAATACAAGGTCGATGTATAACAGGCGAGGATAAGTTTTATGGCTGAGGTTGATAAATATAAATAAAATATGAATAATAAATATAATATAATAAATATAAAATATAAATATGATTCTTCTCAATTATTTGCCCTGTCGACCGAGTTTTTTCAATACTTTTTATCTCCTAGAAAAAGGCTGTGAATATATTTGGTTGCTTTTCACTGTCAACATTGTTGCACAATGGTTTTCATTGAATTCCGACATATTATAGAGGAAATTGAAAATGAGATATTTTTGGGGAAGCAGTTGCAGTGATTTGAAATTTATTGTCCTCAGAGAGCATCCAAATAATCTTTGCTCCCATTTTGAACATAATAAGAATAGTTTTCAATTTCAGCTCATTCTTCAATGTACTCATACGAGATGATATATTTCCGATATGTTTTTTAACGCTTCGTGGAAGCCGTCTGGCCTGACTTTTACTGCCAAGTCTCCGAAAAGCACTTCAACCTCTAGGGCTTATTGCACCTTGCTTCCCCATACTCCATGACGCCCATTCCAACAACCTTGTCCACTGCACAAGGTTGTGCAGGTTGATTATTGGGTGTTTGTGATAGTCTTCTGGATCCAGAATTCGTTAGCAAAGTACGTGTCGAGCTGTTGCTGTACCTTTGTTACATTGTCCACAGCTAAGGTCGGTGTTGTTCAGGTGTCGTTTGAATGGACAGTGTCCAGTCAGTAGAACTGTTATGACCCCCAACTGATTCCTGTAACATTGAAGCAGGTTTTCAGTCTTTTTCTTCGACGCTCCTTCGGTATCATCGGTACCATCGTTTTGGGAACTCCCACTGCTACCTCGGGTCCAGTATACAGTGCCGATGTAAGCCTAATAATTTGGGGAAATTATCAATAATTGGGATCGGTTGTTACCAGAAGGACAACTTCTCCAAACCAGGGGCTCATACTCATATTTTTTTCATCACAAATATTTTTCACTCCTTCTTATTATTCTTTGTTATGACTCAGCGATGTTCGCCCTGTCAGCGGCAAATCGAAATATATTTTTATAGAGCTATAAAACCTAGCAGAATGCTTTCAATATTAACTCACGATAAACTTCAAATGAATGTAAAAATAGTCGACCCAGTTTAGATTTTCCAATAGGAATAAAACTCTGACTGGAAAATCAAGATTATTTCATTCCTGTATTCAATGTTACATCTCTTTTTGCATTATGTGTCTCGGAATTTTCATTTCTCTGCAGTTCACATAACTAGAAGAGTGAACTTGATTTGCAATTGAGGGCTGAAAGACTCTGGTCTTCGTGATCATTCCATTTATCGCAAAGTGAAGTTTTTTATCTTGTCCTGTATTCATGGAGCTATGGGACCACACAGAAAACCATTGGAATTCATTCCAATCATAAAAATAGTTGACCCATTTCAAATTTGGCCGATGTAATCAGATAAAGGCAGATATAGTCTGTACATTCATTGCACATTTATTTTCGTTGCTGGGTATTTATTACAGTCTGATAATTAGCTATGGCTGCGGTTTATTGAGAACAATTAGGAAATAAATTCGGGTCATGAGAGATCAGATTGATTTTCAATAACTGTTGAAGATTCATTATTACAGTAATATCTGAGTATTCACAAATTCAACCTTACGTTATAGTTGATAATAGAAGGTCGACGTATTACAAGCGAGGATAAGTTTTATGGCCGAGGTTAATAAGTTATCCTTTTCAATTATATGCCTTGTCGACCGAGTTTTTTCAATACTTTTCATCTTCTAGAGAAACGCTGTGAACTTCATTTGGTTGCTTTTCATTGTCAACATTGTTGCCAAATATTTTAGAAGAAATTGAAATTGAGATATTCGTGGGAAAGCAGATGCAGTGATTTGTAATTTATTTTCCTCAGAGAGCATCCAAATTATCTTTGCTCCCAAAGTAAACGATGCTCTCATTTTGAACATATAAGTATATTTATCAATTTCAGCTCATTCTTCAAAGTACTGCGATGGAACTCTTTTTTGATATCAGGGGCGTCAAAATATTCGCTGTGTTTAGGCCGGTAAATGAAAAAATGCTGGTACTCGTTGCAGTTTTGTTTAATCGTTTTGGCGTTTGCGCTAAAAGGAGGAAGAATACATCAATTTTGTGCGAAAGTATCGAAGATAGACTATTCATAAGTATGATTTTGTCAAGACAAAAAACACAGAAAAAAATATAACTTGGAGGCTTTAGAAATCAATAAAACATATTTGATTATACTAGTCTTACTTACCTAAAAGGAGGAAGACCAACCAATAACTTCGAAACATTAACAATGAATTCAAGTTAACAATCTAAGGTTCTACCAAGTTTAGCTAGCCAGAGTTGATTCAAAAAGAGTCAATTTCTTGATAATACGCATCTCGGAAAGAAAAACCATTGGAATAAAAATTTCCACAAAAAACACAGTGTATCTCAAGTTCGAAATTCCCATTTCGGGTAGATGGCGCCATCTGATAAATAGCGGCTGAGTTACAAGTCCCCAGATGGTAAAAGATAAAAAGAAATCTAGGATATTTGTTATGAATATACGGTTGCCTAAATATGTTTTGTCATAGTACTTATATGTTTTTATACAAGATGATCTATTTCAGATGTTTTTTTATCGCTTCGTGGAAGCCGTCTCACCTGCCTTTTACTACCAGGTCTCCGGAAAGCACTTCAGCCTCTAGGGCTTATTGCACCTTGTTTCCTCATACTCCATGACGCCTATTCCAACAACCTTGTCCCCTGCACAAGCTTGTGCAGGTTCATAATTGGATGTTTGTCATATTCTTCTGGATCCAGAATTCTTTCGCAAAGTACGTGTCGAGCTGTCCCTGTTCCTTTGTTACATTGTCCACAGCTAAGGTCGGTATTGTTCAGATGTCCTTTGAATGGACAGTGTCCAGTCAGTAGACCTGTTATGACCCCCAACTAATTCCTGTAACAAAGAAGCAGGTCTTCAGTCTTTTTTTTCGACAGTCCTTCGGTATCATCGGTACCATCGTTTTGGGAACCCCAACTGCTACCTCGGGTCCAGTATACGGTGCCGGTGATCCTTGTCTTGCAAGCTCATCGGCTTTTTCATTGCCTACTATATGTTTACATACGATGTCTGATTATTGAAGGTCAATGGGTTGGGTGCATGTAATTGTCTACACTCAGATTAATCAATTTTAAATTTCTCAACCATAACGACTTTGTCGTGCCGATTATCAAAGGAAACAAGCAGCGTCAACCGAGAAATTTAATACAAACTGAATTGAGTCTGATGATCAATAGCCGGATGTTTTTTCATGCTAATATTTATGAAGTTCTTTAGTATTTTTCACTTGTCAAAATGTGACATTTTTGGCATTTCAACGAATAGTAGCGGGTTATTCTAGCCAATCATTCGGTTTCATACTGATGAAACTGCCTGGTCCTCGATAAAACTTTGTTCACGTTTGAACTGTCAAAACTATACTTAAGGTTTACTGCGTCGATTCGATTGAATTGGCTTATATACAAGGTTAAAATATAAATATTATGAACGAAAAGTTACCTCATTACTAATAGTAATTCACTTTTCACTTTTTCAGCATAATAATAAGATAAACGACACATTTCAATGAACACTAAAGAGCTCATGAACATAACCCGGATTATGGGAGATATTGCAAACGACCTTAGACAATACTAATGGACTGCCCTTGAGAAAGAGAGGACTGAGGAATGAGCGAGATAGAATACTTCAAGTATAACCTTTAAGCAAATTTCCTCCTCAATGCAGCAGATGAAGAGAGGATGAGAGGGATAGAGTAATTCAAGTATAGAATTATCATTCTGTCCAATCCTGTATTCCGCATCGTAATATTCGGAAAACTGTCACAGAGGCCAGTCCATTAGTTGTAATGTCAATGCAAACGACCCATTCAAATACTTTATGTTTCCTGAACTCAAATGAAGATGGCGTACGACGTACGACGTTTTTTGTGCTTTGAAACGAAATATTATGAATACAACGACATATGCTGATGCTGAGAGTTCCATTATGTCGGACGACAATGTTATCCCTTTCAGTAACTTGAACTTCAGGCACTCGCAAAGCAGATGATCTGCATTTTCGGCCCTGGTCATTGTTTCAGTGCGCTGAATCTTGGATTGGAATATACTATAGTTTCAATTCGAAATGTTGAATATGTATCTATCATATGATATTTGTTGGTATAATTTCGGTTTTATTAAACTTTCAGTTCAGACATTACGAGGTTGAATTCCCTGGATGATTTGAAGATCATCAATTGACTGTATAATTAAAGTGTTTCGAGTTGTGATTCAAAACGATGATTATATCTCTTGATGAGACAGTTTTGTTGTAATAACTGGTAGTTTTGAAGTTGGTTCGCGAATCTGAATAAAAGTTTACGACATTCTAAAGTTACATCCTGACTTATACATCTACAATAAACTGCTAAAGAAGTATGTGGTATGATTATTCGAGTTCTGTCGAGAATCTGAGGTGAAGCAAGGTTCGTACTGACTTTGTTCTGGCTGGTCAGCCGGACTCGAACATACTCTCAGCCCTCATTTCCAGCTGGTTTAACCCATTTCGCACCAATTTCATTGGTTAATCAAAAATTTGTTTGCTTCCTGACGTAAAATTGAACTCTCGTACAGAAGAAAAATAAGTAATGCCGAATTTGAGGCCCACTGAACCAATTCAGATTTGAGGATCATCTCAAGGTCGAATGGAGATAAATAATCCATTGAGTGAATATGAATAAAGAAAATATGTAGGGTTTTGGGGTCTACTGGAGGTTATGTCAAAATCGATCTCAATCATGTCCATAATCGGTGGTATTCGGTGTCACCGGACATGAATTACGAAATCGTTTGGGGTTACTAAGAAGTCATTTCGAGGTCAAATTCAGGGCATGTATCGAATTCGAGAAGTACGTACCTACCGGTTGCATGGGAGAAAATCGACTATAATGTGAGGTTCTGGTTTCATACCGATTTGAGAATTCAGTATATGCATTTTAGTAGCACCCGAAAATCCATATACTTTCTAAATATTTCTTATACTTGGCGGGTTTTTCGTAATTTGACCTTGAACTGACCATACACCCAGTATGATGGAGGTCAATGAACCTCATCAGATCGCCTCAAATCACATAAGACGTCACTCTGAAATAAAATGTGCATGATTTATTTTGAAAACCTGTGTTATAAGCCTTACTACTAGAAAATATTAATAATTAATTACCTATATTAATCAGATCTCTGTACCGGAGTACAGTAGTAGCGTAAACGTGAAAAAAAATGAGCAAGTGTTTGATCGAAATTCATGAAGGCTAAACAATATTTTATTGGTACGACGTTCCGTTTGTTTAGAGGCCACCCTGAGCTTTTTCAAAATACTGTCCTGTATTTTTCTATACAAATTCTGATTCTTTAACTTTTTCTGAGCAGTTTTGTACTAATATCGCAAAGAAGAGTAATCAAATAAACATTGTATCAATGTGCTGATATTCAAGAATTCCGTCAAGTCCGATCCAAATTACGTGAAATTTTATAGAAATTTAGCCAGTATACTGATACGATGGTGATTTGGTTCCTCTTCCTTGCAAAAAGGATGGAGAATTTGAAGTATTTATCAATGAAAAAATCTCGTGAAGTGCTATGAATTCATGAATGCAAAATTGCAAGAAACATCAGAATTTTTATAGGAAATGTAGGTCAGTATTTGAAGAAAACATCTGAAAGTGGCCCTAAGCAAATGAAAAGTCGTACTGAGAAATAATCAGTGCATGATGTAGCCCTCATGAAGTTTGATCACATATTCTAATGAAAAATATATAATTTTGATCTACCCACCATGGTATCTTTAACCGTTACCTATATGGCAATATAGTGACAGTGGCAATGAAAGTTTCGCCACCCTGTATATTCCTCGAACATTATCGTTTCATTCAAACATATATGTCGAATTCAGTGAACGAAATAATTGGGTCACGAACCGACAGCAGATTCTGTGTTTTCATAACGGATATTTTTTGTGGCTTTGAACGTTAGAGGTGTATGTACTAACTGATGAAAACTAGAGTACCCACCGGACATATTGTTGGTGATTTTGATTAGCGAGAAAAAAAAATTAGTTCGTTGCCAATCAGTTCTGAATTGGATGTGAATTAGTTCAGTTTTTCAGCATTTTTGATACTTTTCATACACGCTTATGTTATCATACTGAGCCAATTCATTTTTCTTCCCACACGATGTGGGAATAATATTGTATTGAATATTTTCCTCATATATAAAATGTCCCATAAGAGCAATGCAATTATCGAAAACTTACAGCGGTAATTGCATTGTATCAAGTCACCATAACAACACATTTGAAACCGTATCGCTATACGTCAGTAAACAACACAAATAAATGTCAGATAGACTTCAAAAATAGAAAAACATTTCGCGTTTTGGTGAGTGCTCCATACAATCTATAGAGGAAAGTATAAATGAACAAAATATATCATTTCCTTGAGAATTTCTTCTTCTTCTTCTTCTTCTTGGATTTTTATGGTCTTTGCTTCCATTATGGCGCATTAGACCAACCTTGAGAATTTCTTTATTCATGAATTATCCCAATGAATCACATTCGTGTATAAAAATGACCGGATAAGTTTGCATTCAAGCGTGATATTTTATACGATTTGCATTCTGTTATTTTCATATTTTGAAAAAGAGCCCTCGTCCTTCGGACTCGAGCACTTTCGCCAAAATATGAAAATAAACTTGCAATTTTTAGATATCACGCTTTCTTGCAAAATTATCGGTAATTTTTATGCACTCGTGCAATTATAAACGATTTACACTCAATCTGTTTTACACTCAATGAAAAATCAACTTTCGAATAATTACAAACATGAATTGATATGCTACATAGGAAATACCTTGAGTAGATCGTCCCAGCACTGTATCAGAGGGACTGTAGGCATAAAAGGCAAAGAATTAACCGACAAAGCTGTCGCTACACTCGATGACATTGAACACGTTTTTGCAGATGAAGATCGAATTATTTACGTGAAAACTTCACAAATAACCCTTCAACAACACCACACTCATACACCCCACATTACCAGAAGAAGTTCAGCATATAACACGATATCAAAATGCTATTCATCCCCAATTAGTACATCGAAACTCAATCATGGTTGCTTACCTGCTCACCCACCCAAAATCGGCATACTGAATTCTGATATTTGTTCATTCAAAAATTCATCAGTTGGGAACTTAAACCACGTTTTTTTTTGAATGTACAAATAACTCAAGGCATATTTATATCTTACTAGCTGATTTGATCTCATTGAATGTGCAATCATCTACTTATATTACAAATCTACTTGCTATTGACAAGCGAGAAGTACAGTACGACATCATTAAATATGATACAACATGTGAATTCAAGATATAGGGCTACATGTTCGTTCAATTTTTATATGCAGATTCACACGAAAGGAATGCCCTGTAATGTTCAAAGGATACCGCGTGAATCAAGGGACAGGAGATACAAATTAACATTAACATTGAATATTTGAAGTTTGTAAGCCTCAGGAAAAACATATATATATAATTACAAGGTAAAATTTCCTTTCCTTCCTTAGGAACTGGCTGAACTCTTGCTGTCTTCCAGGACTTAGGAAAAACCCCCAAGTTATATGAAAGGTTGAATAATTCGCAAAGTACTGGTGTCAATTCGGGGGCACACGCTTTAAGAACAATTGCTGGGATTCCATCAGATCCGCAAGCCTTCTTCGTCTTCAGGTCCATTAAAATATTTCTTATATTTTGTTGGTGAAAAATTATTTCAGGGATATGACTGTCGACAGGCATGATATTCGGGGTTTCTTCTTCCGATGTGTGCAGTGTAGAATTTCCAGCACACATATTTGCAAATATATCTGCTTTTTGTTGGGCAGTGGCTTGTGATTCATCTTCTTTGGTTAAAGGAGGAAATGAACTGGTAGTGAAATTTTTGGCAACAGCTTTAGAAACTGACGAAAACGAACGAGAACAAATGGAACACAACAACCCCTTACCCCCTCAAACGCACTCACAAACACATAAAAAAAACGCATTGGAAGATTTCGTTGACTACAATTTCGACTTTTGATGGTTGTTCGCAGAGGGACAACATCTAGGTAATACAAATCAATTTCATAGTTGTGAAACTTGATTCATTTCAGTCCCTTTTTCACTTTCAATTTTTTTTCGAACAAACACCATTAGTCCAGTCTATGACCATTTTTCCGTGTATTTATCCCATACAGCACCGATTCGCATGAAAATTTGTATTCAGGATCTACATACACTCTTTTTCAAAATCTACCCTGTGCCGAGGGTTGCTTTCTCCCTGGGGGTGGATGCCACCCCTTCTTGGGGGTGAAAATTTTTTATTAGAAATAAGTGCGGAAATCAATAGATTGACTAATTCTAAGCACTTTTTGTTGAATGAAGTTTTTTCTAAAAAGCAACACTTTTCGACTTATTCGTGAGTGAAATTGTCGGTTTTCAGTCAAAAAAAACACATTTTCAGATCCTTTTTCGGGAATGACTGAAAAATAATGCATCTAATCGAAAAACCTGCAGAAAGCAAAATTATAGCTTTTGAAAAAACAAAGGCGATCGTTTATTTGTGATGTATGCAAACCCACTACAAACTGAATAATTGCTTGTTGAAAGTTGATTGGTATTTTCAAACGCCAAAATGGAAAGATTCTACGTACAATAACTAAAAACCAATGCATTTTTCGGAAAAAACTAATTGGACCTTTTTTGAAGTACTTCGAAAATCCTTCATTTTTGTTATTTATAAAAGTTTCTAGCATCAAACCTGACCGAGGTATGAAGGAAATAATGTTGAATCCTATTTTTTCCTTGAAAAAAAAATTGTGAATAACTCATCCTTGCTTCCCCCCCCACTTTGGAAAAAATCTTTGCCTAGTGGAACTATATGTATATATACATATATAATATACATATAGTTCCACTAGGCCTAAAATATAGTTACTATGTGTATTCTTCAATATACTAATGTACATACTCTAATTTCTACAAACATTCTTTTTGGTATTTTTCCCATAACTCGCTTAGTCTTCAAGCAATCAAATCCACCAAAAAAGTTTTTTGTAGCTTTTTTCAAGAGCTATGAGCTCATTCACATTATTTTTTGTTTCAGATTATATTTTTGAAAAGGTTCATGCTGAAAGGGCTCAAAAAAGGTACTTTGCGCGAACCCTCACAATATTTAGCTGGCCATATCTTACTCTATTTCCATCCTGCAGAAAAGAATTAAATAGCGAAATTTTAAGATAAGGAAAGCCTTCAATTTTGTACTCTAGAAAATTTTGCATGCGATCAATAATTTTCGAGTTATTTCGAAGAAATTGTGATTTTTCGCTGAATTACGTATATGATTTTTTCTCTTCAATCTCAATTTTTTCCAAAACTACGTACTTTCAATTGATGAAAAACTCAGAACTCATTATAAGAACATGAATGAAGTGAATTGTGGAGTAACAACGATTTTTTTCAAAGAGGGGGGAAGAGAGGATGGGTTATTCACAATTTTTTTTTCAACGAAAACATAGGATTCAACATTATTTCCTTCATACCTCGGTCAGTTTTGATGCTAGAAACTTTCATGAATAACAAAAATGAAGGATTTTTGAAGGACTTCAAAAAAGGTCCAATTAGTTTTTCCCAAAAAATGCATTGGTTTTTGGTTATTGTTCGTAGAAACTTTCCATTTTGTCGTTTGAAAATACCAATCAACTTTCAACAAGCAGTTATTCAGTGGTTTGCATACATCACAAATGAACAATCGCCTTTGTTTTTTCAAAAGTTATAATTTTGCTCTCTGCAGGTTTTTCGATTAGATGCCTTATTTTCCAGTTATTCCCGAAAAAGGATCTGAAAATGTGTTTTTTTTTGACTGAAAACCGACAATTTCACTCGCGAATAAGAAAAAACTCCATTGAACAAAAAGTGCTTAGAATTAGTCAATCTGTTGATTTCCGCACTCATTTCCAATTAAAAATTTTTCACCCCCAAGAAGGGGTGGCATCCACCCCCAAGGAGAAAGCCACCCTCGGCACGGGGTTGATTTTGGAATAGAGGGTAAGTATAACCTATATCCAAATTTTCATACGAATCGGTGCTGTATGGGATAAATACACAGTTTACACTTTTTTCACCGTCATAGACTGGAGTACATCCCGAAATAGCTGACCACACATTGTCTCATATACGAACATCCTTTACTATTTACAAAGTTCGCAGAAATATATTCGGTTCCCATTAAATAATATTCTCTGAACTAAACGATCAAAGCCGCTAGATGAAAATTATTGTTTAGGCACGTATAACTAATAGTATTTATGTTCTGTCATAATATATTGCGTTCTAAAAGTAATACGCAACAACTTGTTTTGGAGGAAACAAATTTTGCAATATGCTCCACCGAAAAAATGCTTGTTCAGTGGTTGGAGTTGAACAATTCGAATCAAAATCGAGATATCATATCAACCGGACTTTTGGTTTATCTCAGTAATTCATGCATTAAGCTGGATTCAGACAGATCCGAAATCCGATGGTACGACGATTCAACAGCTTTCTGATTTGTCTAAATTTTATTTATTTTTTTTTAATTTAGACCAATCAGACTATTGAAATCAAGATTATTGAGGCATATTTTATTCCCATGTGTCATCTACTGAAGAAGACTAGAGTGGGAGAAAGTTAAATGCATACAAGTATTCATATAAAACTTATTTTCATCACATTTCAGCTTGTCTCTCTAAGCATTCACAGGGCTATTTTATACAAATCTAAAGTTTTTTAATTTTATTCACTGTAAACCCATATAACACGACAATGGCGGATTCATAATATATTCTAAACGAATATTTTCTGGATTTACTGATATGCCCTGTAAGTTCATATACGTTATACCCTAATGAGAGTTTGATTATAGAATTTATATATGACTGCTGTTTGATTCAAATAAAAAAATGGCCATTCTTTACCTGGTATATGTCATTATCTAGTGGCATAGGAACGTAATTTACTGTGAATTATAATAAGCAGATTATAGTTCGGTGAACTTCACATATAATGTACAAATGAATGCAAAAAAATTCAGAAACGAAGAGGTTCACAGTTTTGTACATGGTGGGTCAAGGACGGATACCTTCTGAATCTGTATTTTTTGGTCAGCTATTTTTCGAGAAGTACAGTAAGATTTTGGTCCTCAAAACATTTTCATCAAATTATCATCATGTGGTAAATCACTAGCTGCTTTTTTAATTGTTGGCCGTGGTCTGTGAGATTTTCAGCATTATTGGGGGGGGGGGGGTCAAGTTGTATTTAAAATCTAGTTGGAAAGACGTCTTCTTGAATTCATGAAAGAATCCGTGAATTTCGAACCACCGGTACCCGTTTTCCATTGATACTCTGCCAACAGCTAAGTTATTCAATTGGATATTGATACACCAAATGAAATTGAGGATTGACTCTGTCTCGTTTCATGGTTCCAGGATCTGCAAACATCCGTGCTGCTTCTGTGATGTATGGTGCAGGAAAATAGAAACAGAGCCTACTTGCTGAAGAACTTCAACCGGAATGTTCAACTGATGGTGTTTAGTATGAAAACACCATAAAAGTAATTTACTGCTACTCAGCATAAAAAATCTCCTCAGAAGTCCTCTTTCAGATCTAAAGTTCTGAAAGAAACAAGACAAAGTATATTGTTTCGGGATGAAGTCCATTGCAGATTGAAAATCGATCCCAAGAATCCACAGACTGAGAAAAGTAGCCAGTTTTTCATTAGACTGCCGAGATAATTTTGTGATATCATCATAAAGCTTTCTCTTGTGTGATCTTTGGTTGAGTTTTCCATGCATGCTGGTGTTCTAGCACGAATACTTCTCAATTGCAAATCAATGGTTTGTTGGGAGCAACTTCTTGGCCAACTCATAGTTTTACAGTATCTCCGATAACTTCTCATACAAACAGAATACAAGCAGTAGAAATAAACTATGAAGTCGAAAAAAGTATAAATTGGAGTTCTGCGAAGATAATCCATGTATGTCCATTTTCGTACTTTCCATAAGAGGGTGTCTGAAAAACTTGATTTTCTATTCCGTGCCAAAACTTCGTTATGTCTACTCCTTACGATTTCATATATATCCAAGCTCATGAAGAATATAGTTTTCATCTGCTCAGTTACCCCACAGATTATTATTTGAGATGTTGCCCCAATGGAAGGAGTCAAATCTAACTCCCTTCCGACAATATCATAAATCATGTAAGACTGATTTCCCAAGTGATTAATTATTCCGGTAGTAGTCCGGGTTATCATTGTCGTATTCGCCAAGTAACAATTCAAATCGTTTCCTGGTATTGGAAAGTAGAATACAGCGACCTTTCGAACAGTTTACAATTCACTTCAGGATGTACGAAATATGCAAGCATTATTTTATGGGCACTCAGCAACCGACATGTCTCCATCAAGGTGACAAAACACCAATTAAAATTTAATTGTTATCGAATTCATTGGACAGTGTAATCAATTTAAGTTGATTGCTATTCAGTAACGAAACAGAAAGTCCGCTACGTTTTACGCTCAGAGGACAACGTCCGAAATGTTCGAGTACTCGATCAAAATATGTTCTAAATTCTGCAATACTCAGAACTATTTTCAAAGTTTAGGAAGGCTTTACAAAAGCTAATTCAAAATGTTAACATCTGCTTATGACATTTCCACGTTGTCAAACATGAGGTATTTTTTTTAGAGATCAATTACCCTAACATCGAACTGACATTATTCGCAGTTGACGCGCTTTTCTCTAACAAGGTTAATATCTTCGGGTGAAGAAAATCGATACTCTATGGTAATAGATCCCTAAAAAAGGTTTGTACTCTTAATGTTCTCTATAACGAGAATATGTTGAATAGAGGATAGAGAGATCTCTCAGACGAAACACCCTCTTCTATTCTACATAGATAATATTTTCTATGTGAAAGGTATTGAAAATGATACCTACCTTCTCACATACATTATTGTACCACCTCGATACCTTATCGTTTTGAAAGATTTTGCTCGGTGTTGATTCTGGATTTCAATTTGTACCAGACCATTTGCCATATTTTTCTTATTAGCAGTTAATAATTCTATCTTCACGTCTCGTCTCTCGTCCATGAATTAGATGGTAAATGACACTGATGGCACAAATGATAAAATAATCTGTAGTAATCGGACTTCCATGGTGCCAATACATATTTTATTGATCTTGAGGGAGAACAGTGAAAGTTATGGGAATCAGATTATGGTCAGATTTCCAAGTTGACGTAATTTTTTCCCATTGGATTGGGACAGGTGGTTCATGATAAGCAACTTATTAGGAAACTATGGATTGGGATAGTTGGTGTTATATTTTTCAAGTATAGCAAGATATTAAAAAATGGTTTATCTGAATATGATTGCTAATATTCTTTACTGATTGATATCGTCTATATTATCAATTCTGTTGGTACCTCTTGAGTATCAGTTCGAAAAATTGAACTGAAATAAAAACAACATTTTCATGACAAAACTATTGGAAATCCAATTCCGATAAGTGATGAAATTCCAACAAGGAAGTAAATGAGCATAAACTTGTCTTCATCTCTGAGGACGATTACGGATACAAGTTATCAAAACGTCGTGAGGAGACTTAACTTTTGCTAGATCTTTCTCTTCAATTATTCTTGATTCTCCTTTTTTTAAATTTTTTTATTTCTGCACATATCCATTCTTTTCTATAAATATTGTATTTTTAATATTATACCTATTTATTGTATATTTCAATTCCTTTGTTTCTATTTAGTCACCATATAAGTTGCGTTTATCAACCTATAATTTTCTCGACAGGTCTAAATGGGGTGAATTTGACAGACATTGGAAGTTCGGAGCAATACCACTAAGTATATTGGATATTGGCTTCAGAGATATGCCGTACCTAACAATTTTCTCAGTTCACTGTTCTGATAGAAAACTGTAGGCCTGTTGCAGTAGGATAATTCTGTTGGATCCACTAAACATTGAAGGCATTCTAATTTGAGATAAAATATTACGAAGTTTTCGAAATTATCTGTGTATATGTTGAATTATAAATCCTCAGCACTCAATAATATATTCACGCAAATAAATTTATTATTTCACAAAGTCGTAGAGTGTGAATAAACGTCTTCCTCTACGAAGAACTTGAACAAATGCGATATAAACACAGAAGCAATACAATAAACACAAATGAAACAACCAAATAACAATTCAGTATGGTTGTTATATCTATGGATTTTCATTTTAGTTGCAAAAGAGATGATCTTAATAAAAGTAAAAATAAGTGAATTGGGTAAGGAGTACCTCAATTTTCTCTTAAAAGTAAGATAGTTTTCAATAGTTCTTATTCCAGGTGCAAAGAAATTAAAGAAACGTGGAGCTGAATATGGAGTTTGCTTTGCAAATGATCTCATTGCAAGAGGCGCCTGGTGAAAGTTAAGGTTCTTCCTAGTTTGGTAAGTATCTTCATAATCTCGCAGGTTCGACTTTCGTTTAAATTCAAAGAGTCAAACAAAAAACCTTGATGGATATCAAGGATCTCAGAATGAGTGAAGAACAGATCCGATGATTAGGTCCTTGTTCTTTTTCAAGATAATTTCTAGGAAGTTTTTTGCAGTACATCAATAATTTTTTATATGTTCTTTCAGTGTGATTCCCCAACCGATTATAACGTATGTACGTTGTTAATTTGGATTCAACCGGAGCTTGATAAATGAAGCTTCTCACTAACAATGGGTTTACAAAACCGCAACACGAGTTTTGCTATATAATAACATGTTTCACCCGTAGAAAAACATCCCTTGAACTCATCAGTAGAAAGTTTTGTATTCTAGTTGCATTGGCCTGGAGAAGAAAAAATCGAAAATCACTTCCTCGAAACAATATACCAGTTTTCAAACCGATTTATATTTTCATTGAAATCGCGGGAAAAAACATATTTTGTTTGTTATTGTGTATCTAGTACGTATCCATTGATAGGTGAAATTCATCCACATCAAAAATGTGACTCAAAAGTACAAATAGTGACTTCTATTCCTGGACTATGAGCGATGTTACCGTATTGTGGAACTCGAGGCGGGAGTAACCGGCGTAGTCTGAGTGTCTACTCGTTCCCCAGATAACCACATATTGCTATTTAGACGGAAACATTCAAACTCATCTCGCGTTTCATACAAAGTGTTTGGTTTTGGTGGCGCTTCCATTCGAATTGGCGCGTCCGGCATAAACAAATCGAAAAATGACCGGATTATATTCGGTGCGTTGTTTGTGGATGTGTTAATATGTGTTGGAAAGTGGAAAGATTCGAATTTTAATCCGGGACAGGACCTTGATGAGGTGCGAAATGTATTGGTTGGTGATTTTAGCGGTGCTATACGTTGGGAGTAAGTATTATTTTCATTGACGAAAATTATATTCTCATTTTTCAATGGGAATATTTTTTGAAAAAATGTCCATGTATACAAGATTAGCAAATATACGAAAAGTATCAGGAGGGTGAATGTTTTGAAGAAGTAATTCTTCAATTACGATTCAAAGGTTGTTTTTGTTCAATAAGACGAAGACAGCCCAGTGAAAATTCTTTATCAACAATAGTTTACAAAGTTTGATTGTATGAAGTAACGCACATTTCTTATGCCGAATGTATCTTGACCAAATTTGAAACTTTGGTGTAAAATCACGCGACCCAATAAAGAGAGTTATAAATTCACATCCACTTGAATTTTCTGAAGGGAGAAAGCCTCAGGAACCCCTGCTTCACTGAAGAATTCCAATGCTTGTTTTTTCTCTTCGAAACCGATCTTTGAAAGATTCGAGCAAACTTAGAGGTCATAACAAAAAGCTTTAATAACCGCGATGAGAGTAACTAAAGATAATAATCATTCTTTTCGGTACCAATTTATTTTGATGAGAACCCGTTATTATTGTGTCCGGGAAAAATTTTTTCCTTCAAGTCTACAAGCAAGTTATTTCGAAGATTCTTTCAGTATGTTCCAATCTTTAATGATATCAATAATTTATTTCTGGTCGAACCTTTCTTAATACGTGTGAGTTTCCATCAAAGTCACTCTGCCTCTGTATTAAATATTAGAGCGGACATTTTCTCTCAATATCAGCGCTAAATCCAAATTGGGGTGTTAACATTTCTGTCGATTATTTCGATTAATTTTACAATCACTCCAAAAGTGGCAAACGTCGAACGTTTATTGCTCCAATACCACTGGAATAGCATACTTTCAATACTTGAAATAGCTCTCATTGAAGTTGTTTCATTCGTTCGAAAAGTTCTATATCGTTATCGCGAGTGTTGCTCGAATACCCCAACCGACCTTGTGTCAATGATGGGTTTTCGGGGTTTTCCGACAGTTGAAATGGCGAATACGCTACAAATAAATCAGTAGGACGCCCCAGAGCGCTAAGACACTCAAAAAATCTGCCGTCTCTTGCCCACACAAGGCTCTGATTTCTGGATGAGCTTGTGGAGTGTTCCAAGAAAAATAAAAAAAGGAGTCAACCGAGTAGGAATAGGCACAGCTATATGGCAATATTTATTAAGATCTATAGGCACACAAGATTTTATTGCATGGAATTAATGGCCGGTAATATTTTTTTTTATGAAATTCCTACCATCGCATCGGTAAGAATTCTGTCAAAAAGACATGTCGACGTTCACAAAGGATATTGATGTTATGAATGTAATTTTTTCCTAAATATTTTGAATGGTCTTTCTCTATTGATCCCTAGCCCAGATTGAAAGTTGAGCCTGTTCAGTAGCACTTTCAGAGAACGTTAAAACCTAGAAAATGAATAATATTGAATTTTTGAAGGGTATCAACGTAAAGAATGTTCGAGGCAACATGTTCCAAAGCTGTGTAGGATAATATATATGGTTGGCATATGGTATACAAATCATTGGCTAATTTTCAGTTTGAAATAACATCAGTAGGGGTGACAGTTGATCACCCTTCTACAACAGAAACTATCACTACTATATTCAAATTATATGTTGTTCAACATTTGATATGAGTTGATATTTCGATGAAAACTTTTATCAGATACAAGACTGTGAATAAAAATTGGCTTAGCATCTTCAGAAAACAAATTCAAGAAGAACCAGAGCAATTAGTTTCGATAATTACCAAAACATTATCGAATCGCTTCATCTGAACATCATATATATATATATATATATATCTTTCCCTAGACCAGTGGGTCGTTGAATATCTCTTAACCAATATTTTCTTATTTTTGACTACTTCTTCTTTTTTAGGGGGGGACCCCCACTTTTTTACCCCCCCTCTCCTCCCCCTTTTTTTTTTTTTTTTTTTCCCCTTTTTACCCCCCTCCTCTTCTCTTTTTTTGTTCCTTTTTTCCTTTTGTTTCTTCCCTTCTTCCCTTTCTTTTTTTTGTTTTTTGTTTCTTGTAGTTAAAAAAACACTCCATGCTCATCTCTTTTTTTTTTTTTTGTTCTTTTTTTTTTTTTTTCTCTCCTCTCCCATGTTTTCCTCCCCCTTTTCCTCTTTTTTTCTCCTTTTTTTAATATTTATAAATATATATATATATATATGAATTTTGCCTAACTGATTCAGTGAGGCAGTAACTATGAGAGCATGCGTAGTTTGATTCAGTTTCCCAAGACAATGAACACACCAGGAATATTAATCCTATGATTGTTATTTTGATTTGATTTTGTACAATTTTGTCATATTCTTTGTATCTTTTCTCCTGATGAAGCTAATGAACATTAGTGAAATATTGAGATCAAGAACAAATGAGTTTCATTAGTAAACAGACCGCATACCTGAAAACTTCCAAATCTAGTTTATATATATATATATATATATATATATATATATATATATATATATTGTGGGAGATATTGTATGTTTATTGTGGAAGATATAAAGTTTCAACTTTAGTGAGCTTATTTATGCTCATTTCTTCATAAGTTACTAAAGGGATAAGTAGATAGTCACCTCAATCGTTATGATTTCATATCTACACAAGGTAGAATATGAATTCCACCAATCACAGAGTACAAAATACTTGGTTACCAGGGACAACATTTTAGAAACGTCACAATTCTAATCTGTCCACCTAAAAATCTAAGTTGTTTCATTCGAGCATGAATAAATGTACTCACATCTGAAATACTTTTTAGTTTATTGAATCAAGTTTGAATTGTCCCAATTAAAGTTTTGTTTGTGGAATTGAAGGACTCTCATCTACTCTTCAGATCAATAATTGGTTAAGGCGTACGCCCTCTGAGACAAACTACTTTGCCAACAAAAACTAATTTTTTCGTACTGTTTTAAATTTGACATAACTAATTTGCTTTTTATTGTATAAGATTTTTTTTTACAATCGGTTTTCCACATATAATGAGAGCCACAAAAAAATCCAATGGAATTCAGAATAAGACTGATGTCCTTTTTGTTCGATAGTTGTTTTTATATACTAAAACTTAATGAATGTTTTATTCGTATTCACTTGTATTGTATTGAATGTGTATATTTTTCTTTTTGAGAATTTCTATTCGAACTTTTCGTCATGACTAAGAAAATAAAGAATCTGAATTTAATAAATATCAATGTCGTCTTCTGAATGTTTTTAACTATTGATGTCACGTATGTTAGTCAAAGTTGGAGTGAGAGAGTATACAAAAAATTCATTCTAATTCAGTTTTGAGTGATACGTTTTGAAAATGAAGCTAACCCGATTGTATTTTTTATGCGTCACCAATTCATTTCTGGATATAAGAAACGTAGTATACTAATGTGATTCATATAACTCAGCGAAAAAAGACACTGTACAAGTAAATATTAATTCTGCTTAGCTATCTAAACGTTCGAAATGCGACTGGCGTAATTTGATAGCATTGCTGGAACGGCCCCGTCTATGGAAATAACAGTTTTCTCATAAACTCGAGCAGAAAACCTCATATCCTCCACGTAGGATCCCCAACTCAGAGATACATCAGCTTGGTTATACAGGGTCGGTAGTTGAATATACTGTTGAGAAACTAATCTGTCATCAAAGTCCTTGACAGCTTATCGAATGTTTCGGTTAAATACTCGAGTGAATCTCAGGCTCACTCATTGACTAAAAAAAACGGTCGTCAACGATTATTCATACCAATGGATCATCTTCATTTTGAATTGATCGTGTATCTGAAGGTTAGAACGCACGAAATTCATTATTCAATGTAAACCTGTACATTCCTGCCCAGGCAGCAAAAGTAATACTTTGCTGAGGAGGAGTAGTACTTCTAAGTCGCTATCACTCTTCATAATATCGTCAAACTATAATTAGTATGACCATTTCCATAGTAACCAACCATTCCAACAGTTTGCGATTTCTATTGAATTTTGTTTCAATTTATAATTTATACCCAGGCATGTCTCTTCTCGAGGAAAACCGATCTATCATCATCTAGTATTCAGATGTCAGGAATAACTTTTCCTACAAAGTCAAGTATCTCGATACTAGGAGTTACGATCAGTGGTAGTCTCTCATGGAAAAACGATGTGAGATCGATCGCTAAAGGAGCTTCCCAGAAACTTGAATTTCCATTTCGTACGAAGAAATACTCCACTTCTCGCCAGCTTCTAATGATCTACAAGGCTCAGATACCACCTATCTTGGAATATGGTTCTCATGTGTGGAGTTCGGCACCAAAACATTCATTGCGGCTTCTCGATTCTATTCAGAGAAAGGCAATCCGTCTTGTTGGTGTTTCTTCGCTCACAAACTCGCTCACTTCATTGGGACATCATAGAAGGGTCGGAGACTTGTCTCTCTTCTAAAGATATTTTCACGGTCGGTGCTCTTCTGAATTGTTATCAATCGTTCCACCCTTGGCAATATATACACGGATGACTCGACAAGTACAGAATTCTCACCCCTTCGTTGTGAATCGGGGATCTTTTTTTAATAGAACAGCTGAGCTTTAGAACTCCTTGCCAAAAAAGGTCTTCCCTGAGGCTTACGAACTTCAAAAATTCTAAGTGAATGTTAATTCGTATCTCCTGTCCCTTGATTCACGCGGTGTTCTTTGAACATTACAGGGCTTCTCTTTCGTGTGAATCTGCATATAAAACAAACTACAGGAAAAATGAAGAGATTGTGAAAATTGTAATAATTTGCAAATACAATCTTAATATATATAAATCTCGTGTCACAATGTTTGACCTCAATGGACTCCTAAACCACTTAACCGATTATAATAAAATTCGCACACCATGTGCAGTTCGATCCAACTTGAGAGATAGGATAGTTTAAATCTCAAATTATAGTCGCAATTTTAATTTATTGCTAATTATTTGTCTGTTATTATTTGACAGTCACAATTATCTGTTAACTCCAAATGATTCTAACAGATGTCGATACCTTTCGACTGGGTTGAGTAAGTAATCAATAGATGGCGCTGCTGAGCCCATCAGTTGGCAGAACAAATTGAATCAAGAAATCCAGCTCAAAGAATCAGGACAGCAGAAGGTCATGCACAACCACAAATGGTTTAGATTTGGAAAATCCATGTTTTTCTCATGGGCAACTATATGTTGCGTGTTCACGTGTTGGGAAACCGTCGAATCTATTTGTGTTAGCTAAAGACAGGTTAACCAAAAACATTGTGCACCGATTGGTGTTAAATTAAATTGAAATTGATAGTATTTATAATTCAAAAAAATAGATATTAATGTTTAAAAGTTTAAGACTGTCTGCCTTGCCTACCTCATTCATGAGTTTAAGCGTCACATGTTATTTACTGTATCATACTGTAGTATACTTATATTAGTTATAAAATTAAATGGAAATAATAAATCTGATAAATTTTTATTTTGTACCTATTGATTCCTGCTTAATATCAAGTGTAAGAACATTTTAATTAATTGTGTTCAACGTACTTCCCCTTCAAATCTCAATCCAGTGAATTTGTATACCAACATCAACATTTTCGTCTTTGTTCGTAAATAATTTCATTGTACTAAAGGGTTATAGTAGTAGAAAGTCAAATAAGGAGATCACCATATTTTTCTACAAATACCATCTGTGTGAAAAAGCATAGTGGACTCCGTGACTGATGTTCTCTTATTGTTCCTCTTAGATTGTTTACTATAATGTAATATAACAAAAACGCGTGGCCGGGTCAGCTAGTATCCTACATATATATCCGAGTATATATCATTATGAACAATCGTGGAAAAATTCATATGTTCAACTCGGTAGCAAAGTAGATTGACTGCCTTAACTGAATTCCTAGCATTGCTACGCTAGGCTATGATCTATCAGCCGCTGCAGTCAATCTACTACTTTGTGGCCTTGTAAAACAAATAAATATTCCAGTCATATGTGTTCTTAAGTAGGCACAAGTTATCATAATCGTTGATGGTCCTGAATTGAAATTTTGTTTTGCATGGAGACATGAGAGCTCTGGTAAGTCCAGACGCTGCTCTGAACAGCTTCAGTACGTCCATTTTTGGCTACACCGCACCAAAAATGGGTGTATACAGAGCGAACTTAAAAATTCGCCACCACACTCTTCTTAATGGAAAGCAAACAAAATTTTCGTACTTTCTAGTACTTCCTGATAAAAAAAATCATCGTTATGATATCATTAGCCGACGCGCCGAGGAGATGTTATGATTTTTTAAATGGAAAGTGGGCCTTGAGATGATACCTTGTTTGACAGGTCAATTCCACAAGTTCATTTTTAGGAAATATACTGGCTGTGTCGGAGTTATTCTCAGTTTTTGTAATTTTGACAAGTATTACTAATTAACGTTTAATGTACTCAGTTTGAGAATTCAAAACCGTAAAATTATGTTAGTTTTCAGTGGTTTTTCACTTTTTATGTGAACTTTAACCATGAACTTGGCTTGGTGAACATTAGTTATAATTTTAATCATATTTCAAAATAAATCGCAGCGCAGCGCTGCTGTCACCATTATTTCTAGGGTCACTGGATCTAGTAAGCTTCGCTTACACGGGTACGGACATTGGGTGGAGCTAATCGGAACGATTACCCAAAAATTGACCAATGGCATTGCACTTTAATTTGTTCAAACAATTTAGAAGAGAAGAAGGCAAACTGTCATTTTTCATATTGACAATACTGCAAGTAATATTTGTAACGTGGCTAGAGGAATGTTGAAACAATACCACGAGTTCTTTAGTAAAGTTCATATTTTAGGTCGCTAGACATTAAATTCGAGTAAATTCTGAAGATTTTCCTGGAATTTTCAAGAAAATGATAAACTTGATTTGAAAATTTAAGCAGTGAAGTAAGTACCTACTTTGTCAAACAATAATATTTGGCAGTGAAATGTAGAGATGGAGTTCACAATGTAATGGATTATTTGGCTTACTTGTTTTCAAATTTGAACTTTAATTCACTTTTCATAAACATATATTCAACAAATGGACTGTAACAACGTGTTTTCGCCCACTATAGGCGGATCAATCACACGGGTATGAAACGAAAAGGGTTCAACATTGCCGCCCCCGTTGAAAGGCTGAGCGTTTCAAGAAGAAAATAAATAAATTGTTCATGATGCATTAACATTGATAGGCAGCTTGCATAGTTTATTTATCGCGCGTTTCACTTCACCACTTTGAGTCTTTATAGATGGTACACGTACCAACTGGTCTGCGCCGAGATGAAGTTTCAAAATCCGTCCTAAAGACCAATTCATTGGAGGAGTATTTTCACCTTTTAGTAGGACCATATCACCAACTTTCAGATCAAGACTTCGATCGGTTTTCCACTTGGATCGTTGCTGTAGCGTTGACAAATATTCGTTGCCCCAACGCTTCCAAAAATGCTGTATTTTTTGTTGAAGTTGTTGAAAGTGAGATAGTCGATTTGAAATTACATCTTGAATATCCAACTGTGGTATGGAAGTGAGTACGTCTCCGATAAGGAAATGGGATGGGGTTAATGGGATGAGATCACAAGGATCGTTGGATAATGGAGTTAAAGGTCGGGAATTTAAAATAGCCTCTACCTGAACAACACAGACCACGTTAATTATTTTTGCTCAACAAGCATACACGAACACGGAAGGCGAGTTCTGAAATTCAACAGTAAGTTCCGTCACTTCTATCACCGATGCCTCTCTCTCTGTTTTTCGTTCGTCACAAACAGAGAAAGAGAGGCATCAGTGACAGAACTGATGGAATTTACTGTTGAATTTCAGAACTCGCCTGAACTCAAACACTTCTTCTTCTCATATTCTCCGAATTCGTATAAACAAATTATCCTACAGTGCGATTGGCCGATTTTTGGGTATCTTCTGGGATTGGCCAATTTACAACAATTTTCGCCAGGGCCTCGCCCATTGTCCGTACCCGAGTAAACGAAGCTTACTAGATCCAGTGACCCTACATTATTTCAACTAATAAGCGTCACTTTGACAATACTTTGACGTGGTTTGAAACTTTTCACCAAAGGGGGTACCGCTTATCTTGAAATCCCAATATATCTATAAACAATGCCTTCAAAGAGGCAAACTTTGTCGTGCTTTGTCAAGTAAACGTAAATATCGATATTTTTATGTACATGACGTCACAAAAACGTTTCAATTCTTTTTTACAAATACATTGGCAAACTATCCTATCTATAAACAATGGTAATAGACTATTTTGCATTTGCTTTTTTTCAAATCCATTCAATTTTGTTTTATAGTTGTGGTCAACAACAACAACAACAGGAATGTAGCACCTTGTCTTGTTTTTTTTTTTGGTCAAGACTCAATCCAAGTGAAATCATTGTCAAAATTGATAACTATGGCTGCCAATTACTCAGAAAGACAGGTCCGATTCCAGATAGTGAACCATTTTTGGGGAGAGAATTAGATAAAGTTGATAGGTATCGCCCTCTTGGCGGTGGGTGACGTAACAAGAATGTTTTTTAATCAAGAAGGACAGGAAGTGATGCATGCAATACATATATGTGTAAATGTATGGAGCTGAAGAAGACAGTACATCCGGACTGATAAACAATATCGAATGATCAAAAGTTGAAATCATATAAAGATTTCGAAAAATGTAACTTCTTTGCTTACGGCAATAAACACTTTATCTACCCCCGTACTCTAATAATACACTTATATGCCCACAACTCGTTTTATAATGAAATCCATTACGATACAGATTTTCATTACGATACAGATTTTCAACCAATAGAAATCCATTATTTTTCAATCAAGCATGATGTGCAAGCTTTACATTTTGACATCAAAATCAGTAGGTATTGAATTTTTGAAGAATTTAGTCAATTTTCGATTACCGAATGAAAATGTCTTATAGCAGTGATATAGAAGAATTATCAGCGACTCCTCCACATATGTCTTGAACAAGGAAAAAATACAATCGAAAGGATTATAATTTTCATTTGACAAATGCAACACATGTGTTTTTATTTTCTAACAAATTGATTGAGCTTTCATGGCCGAGAAGTCAATGGCGAGAGCAGTGGTCAGAAGAATCCGGGTTCAAATCCAGACCTCGGCACAGATTTTTCTTTCTTATAATTTCTCATTGCATTTTCCGTGGTTATACCATTAATTATGATTTTGTAGAATTTTTCAAAGAAATACGATTGATTACCTACTATTATTCTGTTCAATTCTATTTTGATTCTAAATGTATAGATATCATATTTTTCTACCAAACTTTGTGATTGTGTTTATCAATATTTTCTGTTTTATGATCATGCTCCATCGTTTATATAAGATCAGGTCCATTTAATTTCAACTAATTGGATCATGAACTCAAAAACACGATAAGCTCAATAAAGTTACTGACAAGATCAGAATCAGAAGTAGATGAAGCTGAAAACGTCAATCCATTGATCTTATATAAAATGCTGTCTTTCAGGTATCAAAAATTAGGCATAAGACAATAACTACACCGAACTTGATCACTCTTGTCGATAATGATTTCATCTTTTAGATTATTCACAATATAAACAGTGGAATAAGCGACGATTATGAAAAGATGTTATTGTTGTTTGTTCTAAAATTGTTCGTTTTCGTTAACCAGCTGACGAACGTCAACCCTCAGAAGTCGAAACTTGTGCGAGCAATGGATCAACGAGGCCTTACCTTTTAACGTGCGATTACCCAGCACGGTGGCCCGGCGAGGATTCGAACCCCGGCCTTCCGCTTGATAGGCAGATATGCTAACCACTACACTACCGTAATTAATTGTAATTAATATAAAGTGGCATAATAACACACCCAATAAGTTGGAACAAATTCAGGATTGAAGCTCAGGACTACTGGAAAAAATTCAGGTCTATTTTGGTGCATTATGAATAACCCTTAATATTGAATGCTGGTTATTGAAAATAATCGGCACCTGTTTTATAGAAGAATATTATGATACACCATCAAGATTTCTTAAATATCTTGTAGATACTGGTTTTTCGATATGATATAATATTCAATTCCTGAAAAAAATCCGAAAAATTTCGACTATTGAAAATTTTTTATGTGCACCATAATTGCATTTGATCCCATTCTTAAATATTTCTCAACATCGAGTGGTATTCAAGAATCAGTAGGCCACCAGAATAGACCTTATTGTTAGTCTACGAAGCAATATTTTGTGGAATAGGCGTCTTCATTTTGTCCCATCGGTCATTCATGTTTCACCATTCTCTGACCATCAAGAGCAAGAACCAATGGCACGTATATCTCTTTTGATTGCGACTTTCAATCTGCAGTTTGGCACAAAGAACAGCATACATTATTGTAAATAATGTCGATTATTCCAGGTACTTTATTCATATTTTACAACTAAAATGCTTTGAAAATGTTTTTAGGATATATTTCTCATTTTTTTTCTGTCTAGATATATTTTTGATATTCCTTCCTCTAAATATTGCGATTCACAAAAAGAGCTCTCAGAAAATTATCAATGGAAAATCAGTATGGTGTGTATCCCTATGATCTGTTATCTGAAGATTTTTGACCTTCAGAGAAATGCCGAAATAGTAAGAGCTTTTTTAATACATATTTTTGAGGAGTTTGAATAACGCTGTATTTTTGGTCCGTTAGAAAAATAAACGGATGAATATTTTTGCAGCAGCTAAGTAAATTCAATAACAAGAATTCCTTTTCGCTTCGTGCAACAACGATGCGGGACAAATCTGTATATCATTTCAAGATATTTATCTATCAAAATGCATACCTCAATGGCAATTAGAAAAGAATGCCATTAGTGTCAAACGACCAATTTTTTTATCATTCTCTCAATGTACATTTTTTTCAGTTCTGAAATTGAATACATGAATGTCATATTTATTTTCGTTTCAATACCGAAATATTAACGCTGGAAATCAACGTCTGGCCTCGATCACAATGTTCGAATCGGAATTCAGTACTGATTAGACATGAATCGTTACTAAATAAATAAGAATCAACAAGCAGGTTGCCCGTCATCTCAATAAAAGCTGGTAATTTTTTATTGCCTTGAGGTGCAGTTGACATGTATCGCCCTTTTGGCGGTGGGTGACGTAACAAGAGTTCTTTTTCATCAAAAAGTATAGAAAGTATATATCTAAATGTATGGAGCTAAAGGGAACAGTACGTTCGGATCGATATTCAATATCGAATGATCGAAAGCTGAAATCATACAAAGAAATTGACACAGATTTCGAAAATAATTACTTCTTTGCTTGCGACAATGAACACTTTTTTCAACAAGGTCAATCAAAATTTGACAAGTAATGGTTTGAGCAACAAATGTATAAACATATTTCTAATGGCTCCACTCTTTCATAACGGTTCTTTTTGGGTTATATTCACTTACAAACATCTACACAGTACACCGTTTCCAGTGATTTATTTCATTAGCGGGTGTGACATAATAATGGTGATGATATAACTGGCTTACCCAATTTCAACGGGTATTTCAAATCAGTCCTTCATACCAACCAAGGTCGCAAAGCCGGTACCTCCAGAGGTGCCGAAATACTGGACAACAACTCAGAAGTCGGCATTTCAGTTGTGAATTTCCGCATTTAATATTTTCAGACTGGGTCAGAGTACTAAAGTACAACGTGGTCGACCTCGTGTTAGAAATAGATATATCGGGGGGAATAAACTTATTTCTCATAACTCATTCATATATTCGTTCACTGCTGATATCAATTAGTGAAATTGACCGTATCGGTGGTGATGATATAACTCCGGAAACATCTGCAACATTCCTAGAAGTTCGATGGGCATAGAATGGAAAAAGTTTTCAATGGCACATCTGTTGAACACAAATACCTGGTGTTCAAAAATCCGATCTGAATGTTTTGGAAGTGATTTCATCGAATTCTTATGAATGAGGATTCATTACAGACTAGCAGTTTCATTTGTGAACGAGTTCCTGGAACTGTTATGAATGGAAATGACAATTTTTTTACCGATATTATTATCGAAGTAACATATCTTGTGGCATGTTCAAGAAAGAATCATGAAACTCCTTATCCCAACATCAACAGTAAAATCTAGTCAATAAATGACGATGATGATGTTATAGTCTGATATACACATATCATCAAAGAGTCTCTGCTGAGTTTTTTACGTCACCTTTATTTTTAATCTGTATTTTTTTTACATTGATTTGAAGAAAATACCCGAAATTGTTTCCACAAAACATCCTTCTCTCCAACAATATAATCATGCTTCTATATCTCACATTATTCATGGTTTTATTTTGATTCTTTAGATGAATTGCATAATGTAGGTATCATATTTTTCTACCAAATTTTGTGATTGTGTTTATCAATATTTTCGGTTTTATGATCATGCTCCATCGTTTATATAAGATCAGGTCTGTTCAATTTCAACTAATTGGATCATGAACTCAAAAATACGATATGCTCAATAAAGTTATTGGCAAGATCTGAATCAGAAGTAGATGAAGCTGAAAACGTCAATCCATTGATCTTATATAAAATGCTGTCTATGAGGTATCAAAAATTAGTCATAAGACAATAACAACACCAAACTTGATCACTCTTGTCGATAATGATTTCCTCTTTTAGATTATTTACAATATAAAGAGTGGAATAAGTGATGATTATGAAAAGATGCTATTGTTATTGTAATTGATATAAAGTGGCATGAAAAAACACCCAATAAGTTGGAAGAAATTCAGGATTGAAGCTCAGGACTACTGGAAAAAATTCAGGTCTGATTGGGTGAATCATGAATAACTCTTAATATTGAATACTGGTCATTGAAAATACTCGACACCTGTCGTATAGAAGAATATTATGATACACCATCGAGATTTCTTGAATATCTTGTAGGTATCGTTTTTTCGATATAATATAATATTCAATTCCTGTAAAAGTTTCGAAAAAATCAAGAAAATTCAAGAATTAGTAAGCCACCAGAATAGACCTTATTGTTAGCCTATAAAGCCATCTTTTGTGGGATAGACGTCTTCAGTTTGGCCCATCGGTCATTCATGTTTCACCACTCTCTGACCATCAAGAGCAAGAACCAATGGCACATATTATATCTCTTTTGCTTGAGACTTTCAATTCGCAGTTTGGCACAAAGAACAGCATACATTATTGTAAATAATGTCGATTATTTCAGGTACTTTATTCATATTTTACAACTAAAATGCTTTGAAAATGGTTTTAGGGTATATTTTTCATTTTTTTTATATTCCTTCCTCTAAATATTGCAATTCACAAACAGTAGCTCCCAGAAAATTATTAACGAAAAAATAGTGTGGTGTATATCCTACGATCCGTTACCAAAAGATTTTTGACCTTCAGAGAAATGCCGAGACAGTAAGAGCTTTTTTAATATATATTTTTGAGGAGTTTGAATAACGCTGTATTTTTGGTCCGTTGGAAAAATAAACGTAGGGATATTTTTGCTGCACCTAAGTAAGTTCAATAACAAGAATTCCTTTTCGCTTTGTGCAACAACGATGCGGGACCATTCTGTATATCATTTCAAGATATTAATATATCAAAGTGCATACCTCTATGGCAATTAGAAAAGAATGTCTGGCATTGGTGTCAAACGATCAATTTTTTAATCATTCTCTCAATGTACATTTTTTTCTCGTTCTAAAATTGAATACATGAATGTCATATTTATTTTCGTTTCAATACCGAAATATTGACGCTGGAAATTAACGTCTGGCCTCGATCACAGAGCTCGAATAAGAATTCAGCAGTAATTAGACATGAATCGTTACTAAATAAATAAGAATCAACAAGGTTGCCCGTCATCTTAATAGAAGCTGGTAATTTTTTATTGCCGTGAGGTGCAGTTGACATGTTATCTGTTCAACATCTGAAATTAGCTGTTGCACATATGGTAATTTCGGTACATGATATGCATGAATTTCGCGGGTGCTAGAAAGTGTTGAGCCATGTCTGGGTGAAATGCTGAACATGTCATGAATGAACACAAAAAGTAGAACGAACCGTAGCAGTTATAAATTCCCAAGTGACTGGTAGGCGGAGTTTAGATTTGTTGCCAAATCCACAGTGCAGATACTTCACTAGAAGGTTTCAATTAAATCGGTTATCCTTGAATAGAGAACATCTCTTCTGAAACCTGTCAAAAAACCTATCAATCAATTGGTCAGAGAAAATGAAACTATGGTGACTATTTTCTTAGACCACTGAAATTATTCTGATATAGGACAAGGAATATTGTCAATCACATTCAAATAAAAGACTCTATTGTTATTACATGAAAATCAATGTGAGAGAAATCTAAACTGTCACACGTCATCGACGTTGACACAAAATCAACAAAGAACTAACAATACACTGAAACAAAAGCAATAAAACGTTTACATTGAATTTCATATGCCACGCCCTTTAACCTTTGCTGTACTGTTGGCACCATATTATATGTCACCGCGATTTATTTGTTATTTGATAATTAATGGACAACTGAAACGATTTGTTTTATGATGATTTGGATAGTTATACGATTGCATATGCATACACTTAGGGCGACAATAAGAAAATTTGCAATCACGTCTAAGTGTAAAACGGCGAAATGTACATTTTCATTTCGAGGGGGAAATAAAACAGCATAGAAAGACCTGTCAGTCCTGTCAATTGGAAAATATCCCAACTAACAAGCACCGGTTAGACAATTCATGGATAATTATATGCAAAGTTATGACCTATTGAATTCTTACTCAATTCAAATACCAGTCAACCATAACGTCGAATCAAATAATTGGCATTGTATTGGCATTTCTCTCTGAATGAATAATTCGAATATAATCCAAACTATGTAATACATAAGCACACAAGAGTAGAATAGTGCTCTCAATACTGAAATTCTCTGTATATAAGAATTATTGGTTTATGGGTTTATGTATATAGCAATAAATAAATGGGACGCCCATAGTCTCTTCTGAACGTGCCAATAACAAATTTCAAAAATATCGTATTTTTCCTTCAAATTCCAAATATAGGTCCTTGGAGAGCACCAGTTGTTCTTTGCTACGTTTCAACGAAATTTGGTCACCAATGAAGGA
The DNA here is from genome assembly GCA_032362365.1 of Zygogramma bicolorata. Lineage (NCBI taxonomy): Eukaryota > Metazoa > Arthropoda > Insecta > Coleoptera > Chrysomelidae > Zygogramma > Zygogramma bicolorata. The sequence continues at coordinate 1,025,976 of JAVJAQ010000698.1, forward strand.
GTTTATTCCATCTCAACAGAGCTCGATTGCCTGAAAAACAAATCAGACAACTTGCACTCGACTCACATTTTACTGATTGCATTGCAGGAGCATGATGAAGGATATAACTCAACCAAATTGTCTCTGGGGTTCATTAATTGGCATTAAAAATAGCAGAGAAAACTCAGAACCGTAACCGAAAATAAAATTTGGACCGTTTCCGAATTATAATTCCATCACTTTCGAAATGACCAATAATAATTCGTTTGTGAGTTCCCCACTCTATTATTTTCACGTTCACCAAATTTGAAATAACTTCACTGTTTTGTTATCTTCAAAGTAGTTTCTAAAAGGAAGTCCTAAACCTTGAACTGTTTGTATGCCAAGCCAAGGTACAGGTAATAAATTGCTGTTCAAACAGATCCTCACATATTTGAATAATATGTGTTCCCTAAGTTACGTGAAAATGTGTCGAGTAAAAAATCCAATAACTGTTTGGGTACGGATATGCTAATGAAGAAGTATTTACATAAACCCCAAGGTTATCGATGGGATTTGTTGAGAATATTCAAAAACGGAGTGTTTTTGAGTATAATGAATTGTTTATAGTGAAATTTGCTGAATAATATCCTTATCCTAATGGAGGCAATCATATCGTATGATTTTTGTCGAAACTTGATATCTCTCCTTTAAATAAAAATTGGTGGGCATAACTAGTCCCATTCGTTTTTTCAACTCTATTTTTCAGCTGATTCACTATTGCTATCTCGGAAACGGTAAGACCTACAAATTTGGTTGATGTGGACAAAAGTTCCCTATTTTGGGGAACCATGATAATCTCTCTGCAGATCGGGAATATCGGTGGTTAATTTTGAAATGTCAGAGAAAGAACTAAATTTGTCTAATTTCGTTTTTCAAATTCACCGCCTTCACTTACAATACTGTTTCATATTCGTTATAATTTGATATAAACTAATTTTCAGTGCAGCTCAGCGTTTATTACATTTCATCAGCTTTGTTTTTTTTCAAATGATGACTTTTAGTTTTTTTCATAAATTTCTGTAGCCATTATCAATTTACATGTGCAATTCTTGACTTTTTTCTCATCATCACTATATTGTCAAATAAATCCCGGTCAGAGCTAGCTCAAACAAGTAGGGACTATATTTTCTGGGTCATAAACTCGAAACTATACATCAACCCCACATGATATCGGAAGAAAATGTTACATACCAAGTAACAATCAGAAAAAATGTAATATCAAAATAGTTCTTATCATTGAACACACGTATTGTAATACATAGCTGAATCTGTTATTACCTAAGATACAAAAATCGTTGAATGAAACTAGAATTCCGTTTTTGAAAAAATAAATTTGATGGAATCTGATGAATAAAATATCCCACTGAAAATCGGTACACATGAAATTACAATCAAAATAAGTTGAATATAATTTTAGGATGCATTTACAAAGCACCAAATTACAATTCTAACGATTTTATGAGCGATTTCGAAAATACCCTCATCGAATTACTACCTACTAGTGATTATCTGATGTGTCTAGGCGATTTCAATATGGACCTCCTTAATTTTAATGTATCATCATCCGAAAATTTTCTAGGTATCCTGGAGAGTACCGGGTTGAAACAAATAATTGACACTCCTACTAGGATAACAAACCAGAGTGCCACACTCATAGATTTCATTATTGTATCTGAAAGTATCACACTGTCAGAAAGTGGCACATTATCAACCAATATATCTGATCACGAGCTAGTCTTTGCAAATATTATTATCGAGAAACACACCAATCCAGCGATTCCCAGGCGGTACCGTAACATAAAAAATATTTATGTTGATGTTCTTTACGACCACTTACGTTCGATACCCTGGCAGAACATATATGATATAGCAGATGTCGATGGCAAAGTACAATTTCTGAATGAAAACCTAATAACCCTGCTCGACTTACATGCACCGATCATAGAATGCACTTTCAACAAACCCTATCAACCCTGGATTACAGAGGACATTAAAATATTGATCAATATAAAAGAGAGAGCATTGCAAAAATATAAACGTACACGTGATATGAGACACCTACACGCATACAAAGAACTGAAAAATTTCACTACTTCTTCGATTCGTAGAGAAAAACGATCATACCTCAGTGAGGCTGCGACTGGGAAAAATAAATGGAAGAAACTGAAAGAGTTGAAAATCATTAACAAACAGGATAACATTAAAATTCCTGAAAACTTGCAAAATGTAAATGACTTGAATTTGTTTTTCCTCCAGTCGTTGCCCCAGGGGGATAATAATAACATTGATTTAGATTACTACACAGGTTCAAAAAACGATCTAATCTCCAGTATGCAATTCAAACCAGTAGCAGAAAATGATATAGCTAAATACCTTATCTCTATCAAGTCCCGAGCAGTTGGGTCTGACGAATTGCATATAGATTTTCTGCACATGTGCTGTCCCTATATTCTTGAATTCATCAGCCATATAATAAATTTCTGTCTGGAAAACTCCCAATTTCCAATTCAATGGAAATCAGCGAATGTCATACCAGTCCCGAAAACTAAATGTCCTGCCTCTTATAATGACCTACGACCTATCAGTATATTACCAGTTTTATCAAAGGTTTTAGAAAACTTCGTGAAAAAACAAATAGTAGATCATCTCAATTCAAATGATATTCTTCCGTGTGAACAATCGGGTTTTAGAAGTGGTTATAGCTGTACTAGCGCACTCCTGAATCTCACTGATCACATCATTACTTCAATAGATAATAATATGTGCACTATACTGGTAGCTCTCGACTATTCTAAGGCATTTGATACCATCGATAATGGCATTCTGTTGCAAATTATGAAATTCATTGGTATGACAGAAAATGTGGTGAAATTTATAAAGAATTATCTGGAAATGAGACAACAAAGGGTAACGCTAAATGATCATTGTGGCGATCCCATGTTTATATCTCGGGGTGTGCCGCAGGGTTCCATATTGGGACCCATCTTATTTATAATTCACACTTCTTTTCTTCTAGCACGTCTGAAATATTGCAGAGGGCAGATGTATGCGGACGACACTCAAATTTACTATTCGTTCAAAGCTGACAATATAGCTAACAGTTGCGATATGATTAATGAAGATCTTGATATTCTTAATACCATATCAGCTCAACACTCTCTCCGGCTGAATCCAAACAAATCTGCCTATATGTTTTTCTGTAAAAAAAATAGAAAGCAACTCATATCACAACTCAACATCCATATTGACAATGATGAATTGCCTATCAAGGAGGAAATAAAAATTTTAGGTTTGATTCTTGATACAAATTTGAGATTCGAGACGCACGTCAGGAAATGCATACAAAAATCAATAATTCGCCTTAAGTCTCTATACAACTCTAAGCACTTGTTGAATGCCGAAATGAAAAAATATCTTTGTGACTCACTAATTTTGTCAGTGTTCAACTATGCTGATACTGTGTATGACAGCTGCTTGACTGTTGCTAGTGTTCATAAAATTCAAATGATTCAAAACTACTGTCTGCGTTCAATATATGGTATACGAAAAAGAAATCCCATCAGTCATAAATTAAAAACTGTTGAATGGATCAATATGAAAAACAGACGTTTTTACCATTGTGCTATCATGTATCATAAAATCATTTTGAATAAAAATCCCCCATACTTTTACAGGAAAATCAAATATCGCACAGATGTGCACAATCTGAACATCAGATTCAAGGGTAATTCATAACTCGCTGCAACCTCATCTCGAAAAACTGTCAGTCTCCCGGTTCCAAAAAGAACTGAAGAATATTCTGTTGAAGACATGAAAATGTAACTACTTAGATCATAGAATATTTAAATATTTACTTGTTCCATAATCATAATCATATTTATATCTTGTTTTTGAACAAAAAAAAAAGTGTACCTTAGCATAAATGGATATTGAAACATATACAGATAGTGATGTAACTACTGCTACTTATTGGGGTTAAGTGGAAGAACAGCCTGCAAACTCCGGTCTGCACAGCTGAACTTCGCCCTTTCAATGTAACATTGTCGATGTCAGAAAGGCTCCCACAAAAATGAATAAAGAGTATAATTATTATTATTATTAATATGGAACAGTATCAAAAGTTTTTGGCAAATATTTAAAAAACAACTACTGATATTCTTGATCTGAAAAAGATTCTTTCTGATACCCAAAAATGGGAAACTTCTGTCCAATTCAACCGACCTTGTACGTTTCATCATTTCTTAGATAGTAACAGTGAAATCACCGTAAAAACTAGAAAAATACTAGATTCTATAGTGTTTTCATTCAATTTTGTCTAGTATTGTTCATCAAAATCAAGATTAATACAAGTGAAATATTAAATTGGGTTAGTCGAAATATTCTCATATTGATTTTCTATTATAACATAATTATTTAGAAACTATGAAAAACAAAGTAGAAGCTATTTTGAATTTGCCTGAAGTATATACGTTTTTACTTTTCATTGGTTGGAAGATCATTGGTCTGGTTTCCTAATAGATTTTCCTCTAAAGTATTGAAATAGAACTTCTCTTCTTGAGGAGGGCGTTGGAAGTTAGTGACAAGAGCTAAACCCTCGTACGGGGTAGTCGGACCGTCAGGTTACCAGGCCCAAAACCTGTTAGTTAATTTCAGTTATTATTATTTTTATTGAAAAAATAGCAATTTTTTCAATTTTTTACCATTTACCATCAAGATAGGCCAAATCAAGCCATACCAATCAATTCTTCGTGAAAAATTACGTAAAAAACAGTATCAATTCACAATTAATTGTACAGGATTTATTAAGATAGCTAATGAACAATTCGTCCGAGTTAGGGTATGAGCACTATACCGTGTGTCACAGACTCATAGTACACCCCCGTTTTCTCCTTTGTTTTTCTAGATATATTTTTGAAATTCGGAACATCGAATATGCTCACTGAACAGCATTTCTCGACATATCTGAAAGAAAAAAATAACTTCCAATTTTTCCGGAAATGACATCAACTTTCGATTCTTGAATGGGACACCCTATATATTGTTACATGATCGGCTAGGGATGATCATGAGGAATCCAACGATACCAGGTTTGATGATGTTATCTCCAATGACTGCGGAGATATCGCCATTTATTTTATCCATAAGCTCAACGAGTAGGAGAGAGAAACTTTTTCTGGCGGGTCAATCCAATTCTCTCTCCCACTCATTGAGCTTATGAATAAAATAAATGGCGATATCTCCGCAGTCATTGGAGATAACATCATCAAACCTGGTATCGTTGGATTCCTCATGATCATCCCTAAACGATCATGTAACAATATACAGGGTGTCCCATTCAAGAATCGAAAGTTGATGCCAAAAATTGGAAGTTGTTTTTTTCTTTCAGATATGTCAAGAAATGCTGCTCAGTGAGCATATTCAATGTTCCAAATTTCAGAAATATAGCTAAAGAAGCAAAGGAGAAAACGGGGGTGTACCCAGAGTCTGTGACACACGGTATATTCCTTCCGCGAGTGCTTGAAGTTCACGCATCCCCAGCTCATCGAAAACATGATTATTTTCATAATTTTAACTATTATTCTCAATGTATCAACATGATTTCCAACAATAACTATGAAAAAAGTGCAAAAGCTGACTGTTTTTTCCTAATGTCAACTTCGTCCTTTTATCGAAAATTGAATAACATTTATTTTTCAATTTCTCAACTGGCGAGATTCAGTTTTAAACTGAATTTTCTCATTTAACGAAAAATTGGCTGAGTGTAAAAATAGTTTGCATTGCAACGGATGAGATTCGTTGTCAGACGAATGTAATAGCGAATATCAGTAATTTTTGTTACGTATATATCATATCGAGAAACCAGTACCTATGAGATATTTCAGAAATATCGATAGCGCTCCATAATATTCTTCTATAACAGTTGTCAAGTATTTTCAATAACCAATATTCGAAATTGAAAGTAAATCAAGATTCACTAGGGTGCCTATCAAGCGGAAGGCCGGGGTTCGAATCCTCGCCGGGCCACCGTGCTGGGTAATCGCACGTTAAAAGGTAAGGCCTCGTTGATCCATTGCTCGCACAAGTTTCGACTTTTGAGGGTTGACGTTCGTCAGCTGGTTAACGAAAACGAACAATTTTAGAACAATTTTAGACCAGTATAGTACATATATACTATCAACAATGTACTTCAGACTTTGCAGAAACCATTGGTTTTATCATCAGACACCGATGTGACAGTATTATTATCACATTATTTGGATATATAAGACAGAGGTTTGAAAGTAAATTTTTCAATATTTGTTGGGAAGTTTATTATTATAATGGTAAAAAACAAAAATATATTACAGTTTCCTGTATGATTTTCACTTACAATGGGCTTACAAAACCGGCGGTTTTGTAAACCCATTGTAAGTGAAAATCATACAGGAAACTGTAATATATTTTTGTTAATATGGATTTTCATCAAGTATCGGCCAGTTCAATTCAATTATTATAATGGTAATAATATTTCATATTAGGAACTGTGGGTACGAGCCGGTGCTGTTGCTAAGAAAAGCTAAGAAAACTGTTCAGTGTTTTGGAATCCAAACCTGACTTTTTTTGTGACATTCGAACGAGGTAATTTGATTCAATAATGTGTAAAAATACAACTTTTGTTGTCTATGAATTAATCGACTAGTTGTGCATATTATAGGTGCTGAAGAGATTGACATTGAAAATTCCATTGAGAATGCAGAAAAATATCTGGTTCAATTTAAAAAAAAAAAACAATATTTGCACAAGTTTCGATCAACTACGCTATCAAACATACCACTATGGAAATGCAGTTTCAGAGCAAGATCTTCCTCCTAAAAGCAAATCGATTTAACTGCATATTTTGAGAGCTTTTACGTTAACCATCAACAAATTAATTTAATCCAAGCTCATTGTATAAAACTGAATCCCTTGCAATTTGGTTATGTTCAAGAAGATGATCATTTACTTCTAAAGAAAATAGTAACATTAAACCCATCCATAGACGAACTTGTACCAAACTGCAATTGTATATCGTGCTCTACGAAATTATTTAGTTTAGATCGACAGGGTTCTCTTGTATATCTTTTTACATCTGTCGTCCGCAAAACAGTTGTCCGAATCCATTTGAGTATGCGTAATTAATACAGTAGTGATTTGCATATAGCAAAATAAAAATAACATTGAAAAAATCATGTTAACAATATGCTGAGCAGGCGCTCGCAGTAGGAATATACAGCGTGAATACATGCACTTGGAAAATTTGTTCATTTGATATTTCCATTATTATATTAATTCGGAATCGATATACCGTTTTCTATGTAATTTTTCCCAAAGAATCGATTGGTATGACCAGATTTCGCCTATCTTGATGGTAAGTGGTAGAAAAAGTGAGAAAATCGCTATTTTTGCAATAAATCAATAATAACTACTTAACTAACAGGTTTAGGGCCTGGTAACCAAAAATTCTTAATCAGCGTCTCAAAAAACAAAATAACACCAAGTTACCGAGAGGACCTCGAAAAGTATACGAACCCCCCCTTTGCGCTCGGACTAAGGGCAGCTAGTCGACAAAAAGTTATAAAAGGAATTAGGAGCCTTCAAAAATTTCAAATATTCCCATAAAATACCAATTTTATGCTAATTCACAATCTCACCTCGATAATAGAAACGTAGAAGACATGCACTTGCAATATTACATCATTACCATATCATTGTATCATTACGAAGTTCAATCTTCAAATCATGTATTTTTTATTCGCCTAATTAATTGATAATATTCACGATCTCATTATCATTGCAGCAATTCACCTCGTTAAAGATTTATTATCCTTGCATCTGAATTAGTTGATCAGTTTGACGTATCACGATGCAGCAGCATTGTTATTCAAGTTTTCTAGCGCAGAAACAGGTGTTGCAGAGTTGCATTTGAAGTATTTATGGGTACGTTCCATGGAATACTGAAATTCAATAAAAGAAATGATTATCGTGCCTCTATTTGTCATGAATGTTGAATTCGATTCAGCAAATTATTCTAATCGTTGTCTTGAATAAACAATTTGATTATGCATTTAGTCGACGAACACATATGAATTACTGTTTGGAACTCATTACGTTGTGGTAGATAAATATTTTCTTCATACTGTTTTTTTATTAACGCAGAAACGTGTCGGGGCAGATAGAAGTCTATCCTTCTACACTAGTATAGATTCCAATATTATTCTTATTTTTCAGATTGTAAAAACTACGAGGGAAACATGAGAACTTTCTGCTAAAAAAATTATTTTCCATCATAGTATACGAGTATACACAAATAAATATCTATATACATGATCCCATTTATTTGTCAAATTCGGGGATTTCGTCTTGATTCATTCACAAAATATTTTTTCGGAAAATGCCTGTACTAGGCTTCTTGATACTTTGCTGGAAAAGATAAATCCAGAAAATTTCATTGAAATGGAATATGTTTCTATGATAACAACATATATTTTTATCTTATCGAATTCATATTACTTTCCTATTTTATTTTTAATGAAACCCTTAAGCAGAGTTCATGTAGGTACGAAATTCCCAAAATTCGTCCGAATAAAAAAGGATGCAACTAAAAATGGCCAATGATATTTCAGTGTTCGATCTCCATCTCATTTTAATCGTAATTTCTTTCCGAAAATCGTACCAATATGAACTATGCATTATTCTTTGTGTGATTCTTCTGAACTCAATTTTCAATATACGTAGACATATAATTACAACTAAAACTGTTTCGTGAATTCTTGCTTTTCTCATTTGGTAATGCAGATAATATCTATGTGATTGGAGGCAATTACATGTTATATTTAAAGAGGCTAAGTTTGAGGTCGATATAGCCACAATGAAAGTGTGAAGGTTATATATGTGAACCAAGAGATTATCCTTTATGAGATAGTGGACGTTCATTCATTATTACTACTTGAATGGAGATTTTTCTAATCTCTATTTCTGCCTCAAAGTGTGTAAATTTTCTATGAATGATATCTATTCCATTTATATTTAGTATGCTTTATGTACAAATTCAGCAAGAAAAAGTCATTTTCATTTCTTACGTATTTTTAACTATGCACAATTCTTTATTTCATGAAGTAAAGCCTTATTTATTGAAAATCTTGTGGAACATCACTATGTTATCATATTGAATGGTAATGGTTCGGACTTCCGTTGTCTATATTTTTAACTCTATTGAAACCTGTTGCTAGGAACGGAAAGATTAAAATACAAATCAAGTGAGAAAAAATCAGATCAAAATCGAATTTTTGGTCAATGATGAAATTAGGGATTAATTGATCAAAGAAACACTGTTGTTACAAAAAAAAATCGATATTTCGAATATGAAATTTAAGTCAAAAAATTCAAATAACGAAATGAATGAAATAATATTGTGACGAGAAAATTGAGGTATCGAATATGAAATACTAATCAAAAAATGTAAATAAAGAAATTGAATATAATATTATGAAAAAATGTTGAAACCAAGTTTCAAGTTGAGTTTACTCACGACGGTTCGATTGCTGGTATCCGCAATCGTCTTCGGGTCACAATATTATTTCATTCATTTCGTTCATTTTTTGACTTAAATTTCATATTCGAAATCTCGATTTTTTTTTTGTAACAACAGTGTTTCTTTGATCAATTAATCCCTAATTTCATCATTGACCAAAAATTTGATTTTGATCTGATTTTTTCTCACTTGATTTGTATTTTAATCTTTCCGTTCCTAGCAACAGGTTTCAATAGAGTTAAAAATATAGACGATGGAAGTCCGAACCATTACCATTCAGCAAGAAACATTGTCAACCACTTTCAAGCAAACGTTATCATATTGGTTAGATAGATAGATAGATAATTTTTTATTAATCCAAATACGAGCTTACAAAGCTATAGGACAGGTCAACGGAGAGTACATGTATGTGTAAAAAATTTTTTTTTCTTAAAATACATAATTGAAATGTAGATTAAAATCAAAAGAGAGAAAGACAAAAAAAAAAAAAAACAAATGAGATATATCAGATATATCAACAACGTGCATTGAAAATATCTAAACAATGGTTATAGATATGTTTCAGGTCAGATTTTCGTTATAGAAATAAAATGAAATAATACATTAAAATCTTATTCTAACATTGTCCAAAATATTCATCAAGGTTGTATGGAGTAATACCCAGTAAAAAATGTTTGGTTTTTTTTCTAAAAATATGGGCTTGTTCAATTACTTTTAGCTCATTAGGAAGTACATTGTATAATCTCAGTCCTATCACATTCAGTGATTTTTGGCAGATGGTGAGATGTGAGTTTGGTAGATGAAAATCGTTTTTTCTCCTCGTGTTGTGATTATGATATTGTTTATTTGTGGAAAATATTTTTTTATTCGTGTGAATGTATATTAACACTTCTAAAATATAAAGACCGGGAAGTAGAAGAATTCCAAGTTCCTTGAAAATATCTCGACATGAGGTCTGTTGGGAGACGTTTGCAATGGAACGTATTATTCGCTTTTGTGCGATGAATACGTCTTTCGCTGCTGGAGAGTTTCCCCATATTGTGATTGCGTAGCGGAGTCTTGATTGAACCTGAGCGTGATAAAACAGGAGTAGACTAGGTGTGTCCAGAACACTTTTCAAGATTCTAATTTGGTAACATTTGGAGTGTAGAGAGCTGGTTAGATTTTTGCAGTGTGATTTGAAACTGAGATCATTGTCGATTGTGATACCTAAAAACTTGGGGGATGTATTATGTTCAAGAGGAGTGCCACATATGTTCAGATCTAGGGGTGGTAGATTAGTGTTTTGTCTGGTATGGAAAGTAGTAAAACTTGTTTTTGATGCATTTAGAAACAGCGAGTTGTTGCCCAGCCAATTATGTAGGGCGTCAGTTGTAATGTTTATTTTATTTTGGAGTTCAAGTGACGATTCGTCAGAGAAGTAGGGTAGCGTCATCAGCATACAGACTCGTGAAAGCTCCTGGCAGGACAGTTGGCAGTTCGTTTATGTAGATGATGAATAGTATAGGAGCTAGGACGGATCCTTGGGGAACACCTATGTTATTTTGTTGTGGACTTGAGATATGAGTTATTGTTTTATTATCGTTGGTGTGGTTGATTTTAACCCGCTGGATTCTTCCTTCCAAGAAAGAACTGAACCATTCGTGAGGTTTTCCTCTTATTCCATTCAGATGAAGTTTGTCAAGCAGTTTTTTATGTACTACACAATCGAAAGCTCGGCTAAGATCGCAAAACACTCCTGTCGGATTTTGTCCAGATTCAATAGATTTTATAATGTTTCCATAAAAAGAGTGGATAGCACTGATAGTTGAGTGTCCTGAGCGGAAACCGTGTTGATCGGGATGCAATAAGTTATTTACGTTTAGAAAGTCCAATAGTTGAGAGAGCATAGCGTATTCGAAAATTTTTGAGAGTACGGGGGGCACTGTGATTGGCCGGTAATTTTCCAAATTATGCGGATCTAATTTTTTGAAAATCGGAGAGACTAGAGCATTTTTTAGTCTCGTAGGATACATACCCTCTTGGAAAGATATGTTTATTATATGGGTGAGGGGTTCAATAATGTAGTCAGCAATTTTTTTTATCAAATAACCTGAAATTTCATCAGGACCACAGGAGTGTTTTTTCTTAAGTTTATATTTTATGATGTCCATAATTTCTTTTTCTGTGATATACTCTACAAAAATGCTGTTTGGTATACTTCTCTGAGAAGTGCGAGATTTCCCTTTTATGTTAATTTTATTGATGGTATCGTATGGGGCCTGTATAAAAAAGTTATTGAAGGCTTCGGATATTACGAGTGGGTCTTCAGTTACTTCATCTTTAAAATTCAGGGAGATATTTTTATTCGTAGATGATTTTCCGCTCAGCTCGTAGATAACACTCCAGGTAGTTTTATTAATGTTGGAAGAGGTGTGTATTTTGTTGTAGTAAAATTGGCTTTTCGTGGTTTTGACTAGCTCATTGTGCTTTCTTTTTGAAATTGTATACGTTTCTTTTAAATTAGAATCTTTTTTTTGGGCATGAAACAGGTTTTTCAAATGTTTGCTCGATTGTTTGATATTGTTATTGACCCATTCTTTCCCGTTTTCTGTATTTCCGGATATTTTAGTCGTTTTTCGTGGACATGTTCGATTAAAGTAGTACATCAGGTTGTCATGAAATATATTGAATTTTGTTTCGACGCTTATTGCTGAGTATACGTCTACCCAGGTTTCATTTTTCAGTTCATTTATAAGAGTGTTAATATTTGAGTCACTTAATTTTCTCTTAGATGTATATAAAGTGTTATTTTTGAGATTGTCAGGGTTTCTCGCATTGAAGGAGTAAAGTATTGTTCGGTGATCTGATATGTTGTTGTCTAGGACTATATGTTTGTCGTGATCTAAGTTGTTGCTGTAGATCTGATCAAGTATTGTTCGTGTTGACGAGCAGACGCGGGTAGGCTCTGTAACTCTGGGACTGAGATTATACGATGCCAGTAGATGAGATAACTTTGTTATATCATTTTTTCCTAGTGAATTCAGGTTGAAATCACCATTTAGCAATATAGATACATTTTTGCTGAAGATATTGTCTAACAGAGTATTCAGATTTGTGGCAAAAATCTCGAAAGCACCGGAAGGAGAACGGTAGCAGGTTAGTATTATGTATTTTTTCCCGGGTAAATACTCCCATGATAATCCTGTTATTTCTATATGTTTTTCGTCACAGAATTTGTGGAGATCTAACGGTATAATATTCAAATTTGATTTGGACCATATGCTTACACCTCCACCCCTATTAAATTTTCTACAAAAGTTGTTAGTTAAACAATAATTTGGAAAATTATAATGGCAGATATCTTCAGCCACACACCATGTTTCGGTCAGACAGATAAATTTGAGGTCATGAGAGTCAAGATAGTCTATAGTCATATTGTCCAGTTTATCTTGGTTAAGACACTGTATGTTCAATAATAAAAGGTCAAAATTATCACTCACGTCGATACCGTCTGGAGTTACCCTGCATGAGTTGAGACTGCCCTCTTCTGAAAAAACCTGCTGATACAAGCTCCTTCCGGCCAAATCCGTGGATCCATTGCAGCCTTGAAATTGTTTTCATTTATAGTTACCTTGAACGATGAGTAAATGGATGGGAATCTTGAAGAGAAATCTTCTACTGTAGTCTCTGGAAAAATTGGAGCTAATAGTTGCTTCAGTCCTTCCTTAGTAGTTCCTTGGTCCACCCTGGAGACATGTAGAATAACGTTTTTTGGGACCCCCTTTATATTGGACTCCTTATTATTTCCAATGATAATTCTTCTCGCCGGTTTCCCGCGCTTATATTGAACTGTTTTCCATTGGCTGTTATTTTCATTATTTTTATTATTTTCATTATTATTGAACAATAACAGTTATTTATGTGTCAAGGGCGTGAAATAGGCTATATATTCATATCATATCGGAAAAAGAATAAGTCAGGAAGTGATGAAATGCATGTTACCATGGCAACTCAGTCAATTTTTCCAAATAAGATTATATAGGCTAGTAGGTAGCCATATTTGCTGCCGATTTTTGGGGCAACAGATAAATCATTAGTGAATTTGAAATGGATTCAAGCGACGACGGAAGTGTGAATTGTACTCCACCAGAAATAAGTAAAGCAGCTGAGGATGCAAAATTGAGTTTATTGCCAAGTTATTCCCAGAAAATATACGACGAAGTGTTTGAGGAATTTGTGAGGTGGTACAACGGGAATGATGTGAAAAATAAAAACAATACAGGGAGTGTACTTCTCGCCTATTTTCTGGATAAATCTAAATATTTTAAGACCTCTTTCATGTGGTCAAATCATTCCATGAAAGCTACTTTAAATGATAATAGAGATATCAGTTGATATGCAAGATTGAAACGAAATAACTAAACTAATTTTTATAAACCAAAGACATATAAGATTCTAAGCAGAGAAGAAATTGAGTTATTTTTGAGGGAAGCACCCGACGATTTGTATCTTAGGATGAAAATAAGTTCTGATTTCATGTTTTCTCAATGTTCAGTATGTTAATCTGAGAATTTATTGTAAATAGCACTGATTTTTGGAATTTGTGGAGCATGTCGCTGCGAAGAATTGGCAAATATCACAGTGGACGACCTTCAAGATTTCGAGACATTCTTACCCATAACTATACGAGAAAACAAAACGAAGATAGATCGAGTAAAGAACAGAAACCGCCAAGTAGTTTGGATATTTACAGGAAATATTCCTCCTTGCGAGATCAGAATGATCAAAAGCGGTTTTTTTATATTATAAAAATGGAAAGTGTACGAGACAGGTTATCGGAAAAAATACATTCGGACAAATACCATTTAGAATAGCCACCTACCTAGGTCTTTCTAATGCGAAAGAATATACTGGTCACTGCAGGCGATGCATGCGAGGATATAATCAAAATTAAAATACATGCTGGATGGAAGTCAACTACTGTTGCGGAAGGGAAGGGAATTCAGTTGCAAATGAGCTGAAGATTGCTGAGAAAATTGTAGAAAGTAAAGAGCCTTCTACTAGCCATCGCAAACAACCTGAAAATATTGCTCACTTCTCTGAAACAGCAGAAAATAACATGGATTTTATTCAGACTTCTAATAATAAGGAATCAGTTGAAATCAGTAACTATCTGCAACAACATAAAACAACAAATCCAAATATTTCGATAAATAACGGTTCCAATTTTATTGTCAATATTAAGTTATAATTCATTTTTTAAATGTATTATGTTCATTGTTTTCGTTATTATTGTTAATAAAGTTTTGGGTTTGACAGAAATATTGAGAAAATTGTAATATTCAAATAAACCATCACAATCATTGAAACATAAATGTCCTGAATTATACAGGAAGGCATATTATCACTTACCCGCCCGCTAAAGTGCTACTTTACGCCCGCAAATCCGGGAGGTAAAGTGGTACTTTACGCCCGGTCGTACATAAATATGATCATTCATTCATGTAATTCAATCCTTGTCACGCAATATAGGCAGAGGAGGAGCTGTTCCAGATAAACACTCTTTCTTCTTCTTTCTTCCTCTTTATCAATGAATCCGATGGATAGGAATGATATACAAGTACCTTTTCACGGAGAAAATATGTTTTCTTTCACTTATTCGAGTTTTGTATTTCCTCGTGTTTCATTCGGAGAATTTGAAAAAGAGTCAATGCGTAAATTTTGTACGGCCTCAACATCTTGTCCCGCTCAAAAGTTAAAATGACTTTCTACAATCGTCTTGTATATTTGAAAAGTGAGAATTGGTACCATAACTACTGATAATATTCCTGGTGATCACAATTTTGTTAGCAAAAGGTACGTCAACTAAAAGTTACACTTATTTGCAAGATAACATGAATAGTTTCTCCTCGTCCTGGTTTTCATCGTTCAATCAATGTATCGAAACATTTATGGATCTTCCGAAATAGTTTCACATTTCTCGATCCACTTGTGCAATAAAACTTATTCTATTCTTTATTAAACATGTTATGGCAACCAATCTAGTATTATTAATATCCAATAAATGAACGACAACCTTATTTGTCTCTAGTGAGGATATCAAGTTACATTATTTTTTATTAGAATGTAGTGGTTGATAAATAGCCATATATGCATTAGGCCTTGCTTATGAGTGTATTATTGACATTCGATATTGCAATTTTACAGCCCATTAAAGAATAATTGCTCATTCACTATTCACTAGAAAGAATCAAGTAATCACGAGGATTAAGTGAAACCTGTGACATGAAATATAGGTGTTCCAGCAAAATGAGATTATATAAGTCTCTTTTATGATCTATCACCTGGTCATTTTCCATAATGGATATAGTACACGCCTTGTATGTCTCACCTAATGTAATCATATTTTTCCAAAATCACCCACTCTGATGCAAATAATAATTCTTTGGTAGGTCTCTTGTTTTGAAAACTTTGAAACAATTCCGAATGACGATCAATTTTTTTTTCTCTTTGGTAAGATGAAATAACACCTATATTATGTGTTCACTGATTTTAAAATACTTTACTGAGATTAATGGCCATAAACGTCATCAGTTATGTGCCAAGATGGATTGAATAAGCTGTAACTTAGTAACATCATAGTTTTTTGCGGATAACGGAATTTTGAGAATGTTTTTCTTAGGTTTTCCTTCTGCAAATCAATTAAAAAAATTAAAGAATGTCTCTGAATGTTGAACATCAAAATAGGTTGGTATATATCATTCATAGACGATTGTATCATTCGCAAAAAGGAAGAAAGTCTATTTGAAACAGCTACTCCCCTGCCTAAATGGCGCTACGGGCACTGAATTTTATAGAAGACGCTGTTTCTTGCTCAATTTTTATACCAAGAACACGAAAATTGAATCAAATAAATAGCAGTTATAGACCATTTCCACACACAAAACAATTCATGAGTATTTTGTAGTTAAAATCTACCCACTAGGATAGCAATTCATTCTCAGAAGCTCAGACAAGCTTTTTTCGTTTCGATAGAACTTCCACTTGAGCAAAAAAAATTTAATTCGTTATCATAGAATGTGTAGTCTTTTGATGTCATTTCTTTTATATATTGATCATATTTTCTCAATGATTCTGGGGAAACGAAAAAGATAAGTATTTTGATAAATATCATTTGTTGTATTTTATTGATGGTAGGTAAATTCGAGAAATACGAGAAGATGCTCACTAATAGAATGTGTTGCATCTAGGAGGAACTGTTGTTTAAATAAGCAACTTATTTGGGTAGATTAAACATCTGACATTCTACACTTGAGAACCCAAAAAACCTACGAAGAAACACCACTTGGTATCCTTGAGTAAGTTTAAGAGGTTATGGGCTTCCACGGAAGAGTGAAAAAACAATTAAAAATATTGGAGCATTTCAAATATTTCACATTGATAGTACTCTTGAAATTACAAAATTACGACTCGATTCAAGGATTGACAGTATTTTGGTTGCTTACCATCTGATGAAAATGATTGCAGATACTAGTGATCGAAACGTCGTCTCAGTAATCAAAATTACCCCAAAAACCATACTAAAAGATACTCAACGAAGTATTGATGACAGTTTTGCTGGATCATCATCATATTTATTCACTTCATCAAGTTCACATGTATCTCAGTATTCTTTACAAATTTCACCAATCATGTTCACAAATACCAAAAAACACGGAGTCCATTGTTATTTCAAGTCGATATCTGAAATTCAAAAATTTCATTGGGATTTCAAAAATTCAATTCAAAAATTAAAAGTTTTTTTTGTATCGAAACCTGTTGTCAATGAGTCAAGAAGAATCCAGCTATCATTCTTTTCTGAATGAATTTTCTTTTCAATTTCCTTTGATTCAAAATCGATCATCATGAATGGGTTGATTCAGTATGCAAATCCCATTTATTTATAAAATACTCTTTCGAAGCCCCCAAAAGTCAGAGCCTTGTGTGGGCAAGTGGCAACTGATTGTCTTGGGTGCCGAACTCTCTCTCAACGTAGATCTTCGGGGAATTCTTACTGTATCAAGAACTAAATGTTTGTTTTTATTTGTTACAGTTCACGCTACGTCCTCGCAGTCCGTTCATACCACATACTTGTGCCCAGAAAATTTCCATTCGGTTGGGAAAAAATGCTACCACTTCAGTACACAAGAGGCGAAATGGACGGACGCCCATTTCTACTGTCAAGTGTTAAATAGTTCCTTAGCAGTGATTAATTCGTACAGAGAACAGAATCTGCTGAAAGATTTCATCTGCGGCGGAAACAACATAGTAGGTGAGTGATATCGTTCAAACATTAAAAAAAAGAAAGGTAACAATAGACACGCTTTCGTGAGTGTGTATCAGGATTGATAAAAAAAGTTATTGACGATGAAGAAAAACTCAAAGCCGTCTCCACAATTTAATATTCCATCAGATGTCAAAACGATAAACCATGGATCGGTACATGTTTCAAACCTATATAGATTCATCATCAGATGGATTCACATTAACATTATGGAGAAGAAAATTTTTAAATGAGAATTGAAAATTGTCACATTACCAAAGGCTACATGGTCACGAGGACGTATTGGAATTACAATAAAAGAGTTGGTATGAAGAAAAAGTAAGGAAGTTTATAACATCCCTTATGTATTATAATAAAATGAAATATGGAAGGCTTGAAGCCTTTATACCCACTGTTCAGTGATGATATCAAAATTCTCCACATGGAAATGAAATACCAGGAAAGCTTACGAACTGAATTAGATGAGGATGAAGAAAGGAGATTCAACATTCGACTGTCAGGAATTTACAGTATATGACATTAAGAATGTTATAAACTTCCATTTTTTTCATTTTAAATATTTTATTGTAATTCCAATATGTCCTCGTGGCCATGTGACCTTTGGTAACATATGACAATTTCCTTTCCCATTTAAAAATTTTTCCCTCCATAATATTAATTTAAATTCAGCTGATGATGAACCCATATAGATTCAAAACATGTACTTATCTATGGTTAAACCGTTTTCACATCTGGGGCCTGTTTCATAAAGTCTTGTAGCTACAAGAAAAATACAATGGATCTTGTTTCTTTGTATTTTTCTTGTAGCTACAAGACTTGTACTTTCTTGAAACAGGCCCCTGATGGGATATTGAATTGTGGAGAAGCTTTTTTCTGCATCGTAAATCTCTACACTCCACTTTTAGACATGAAGGACTTCTACCACAGATTAAAAAGTTATTGGCTATATTAAATGTGAAAAATCTCTCAGTGACAATATTTCTTTCAACTTGTATAAGAGCCCAACTTTTCAAAAGAAGTCGATTAAATATTAGTGTATTTTATAGAGAATTGCAATTCAGACATTTTTTGCCTTGATATTTTTCGTTGGCAAAAAAATTACAGGCAATTTCTTATGAAAAAATGAAAAATAAGTGCGACCACTGATGATGGAATGAACCTTACTAATTGTTATAGTGTACATCAGCCTGGTTAAAATGATGAAATAATATCACCAGGACACCTGGATTTTCTGCCATTTTTTGAATTTGAAATTTCAAAATTTTGAATTTTTCCCAGGCGGCTTTCATGGGGGGCCTGGGATGGCAAAAATTATTATTTCAAATACCATTTTGTCTTCAAGGTATGTGAATTTTTTTAATATTTTTAGAGCTCTGGATTACGAGGAAAAAAATAAAATAAATATCATTTATTCAATCTCTCGGGGAGGGGGGAGGAGAGGGGGAGAAAAAAAGTGTCGACTGTTTTTCAGACCTGGCTAACATCATTCGCAGGTCGAATTGAAATTCCGTGATTAAGGTGATTTCGACTATCTGAACCCAGGAGACACCTTGCTTGAAGGCAATCAATGACTTCAATTTCGTTCACGTAATCTGCAAATTTGAGGAAACGCATTATAAATCTCAAATATAGATATGAGAGTACTAAAAAATTTATAGTTAATCCATATGACCCTCAGACACTAGAGGGCTTGAGCCGATATTTAATAAGATGAATATGAAAGTTGCATATAAAACTTCGTATGGTGATACATTGTATAATTGCAACAGCTCCTTGGTAATCCAAAAGATGAATGAAAAAACACAGACAAGTTAAAAAATTTAGAAATCAATTATTGTCAAGATTATAACAATCAATACGTTGAAAATAGCAAAATGTAAAAATAGTATGGATAGCGACAAAGGGCATATCTCTCTCAGACCGCTTTATAGTTGTTCGTTGAGAAATTGATCAGATCAAGTAGTAGTTAACAAACGAACCATGAAAAAACTTTGTAGGTAACTTTTGGGCTACCTCAGATTTTCAAGTATTTGAATAACTAATCCTAGTCTTCAGATTCAGACTCAGTTTTCTTCTCCTGAAGATGCTAACCTTGTTATCGAAACGCAAGCGGCGTAAATAATATCAGTTTGTAATTAGGGTGATTGACCTCTACAAAAAGTTCAACGAAACTAAAAATAATCTCACAATCTTAATCATTTTGAAGTTGGCCACTTCACTAAATATTTCTTCACAACAAATTAGTTGCGAAAAGTAATGAAGTCAATATTTCTTAATCAGAAGTAATTGTCTGAGACAGCCGTAGGAATTGATTGCGACCTAATTCATAACTTGATTCCAGTGTTGATGAATCCAGTTCAAGATTGGAACGTCCCAGAAAATATAAAACGCACTTTTATATTTTTTCATCATCTTGAGCTCAACGTTCACCGACAATTTAAGATTTATTGCATGCGCTTGTCCTTGTTGAGGATCTTGAGATGTTTGCAAACAAGCATTAATTTTAGGGATTCCGAGAATATTTCGTTGGCATAATGTTTTTCATTCCGAAAGATAACTACTCATTGTTCAAAGTAAAAACATATTTGAATGTTCATATTCTTTTATAAGAAGTAAAACTGGCCTATCACACTCTAGCTCATGTTCGATCAAACAGAGTTATAGACAAAAAAATATGCACACTATGCTCGTTTTACCAGCAGAGTTGGCATACTCAGAAGAGGGGTTGATGTGAAAACGCGAGTCTATAGTGTAGCCGCTGAAAAGATAGAATGATCACGTGAACGGCACGCACTCTTTGAATGTTCCTCTCCCCAATGTTACAAGTCCGATTTACACCACTCAACAAACGTCGCCTCAACAGTGAATTCAACAGCATTTCCCTGTTCTCCCATAAACTCTTGGGATGCTCTTTTATAAGTGTTCATTATTACTCCTTAAAATGTCTTTTTTTTTATCTTTTTCTTGGAGGTGAAAGAGTGTTTCCATCCATATCATTTAATTAAGGTAACACACGTAAATACAAAGCACAAATGAGTACAGTATAGTGTAAAATAGTTCTTCATTTATTTCAGTTTAGAAGGCGTGGCTAAGCCGCACAGGCTATATATAGATGCAGGCATTCACTGTTCACGCGTCCTTGAATTCTATCTTTTGAACGGCCCGACTATAGTGCAGGTGTCTTCAGTTGTGTGTTTGCCTTATTGAGTTCTTTGATGTCGCAGTTATCATCTTCGATCGTTAAGATTATTATTTAGTACCACAGTCCTTCCTTCCATGACGATGAGACCATATTGCGTGGAATCAGTTTGGATTTTAGACGAATGCTGCCAAATCATTTTCACAGTTCCCTGTGTTGGCACAACTAACATAACCCATTATATAACATTCTTCTGATACTTCCGAATGAATATGAATATGAATAGTTTTTCATCAGATTGTAGCGGATTGATCTTTGAAAATATACTCCTTCAGATTGAACAATTCAATGTTAACATAAACAGCTGTGATTCCCATTTTTTTCTTGATGTTCAAACCTGACAGCAGCCCAGGCACAAATCTATTTCATAGGCATCAAAACGAGCATCAAACACCTTGAAACTCAATAAATCGAAAGCCTCAGAAAGATAGCGAACGGTCTATGGTTTCCGCCACGAAAAAAAAGAATGATGATAATCTGTTCCTCAAAACAGATGAGTCCAAAAGGTAATGGGGTCCTGTTCACAATGGATAATACAGCAATAGAAGATCCCGATAAATGAATTCAGGACCAGAATAAAATAGGCATGATCAAAGTCAATATTGTTTGAATGTTGAGGAGGTAAAGATAGTCTTCGGGTATCATTCCGGGAGAGGAATGTTGAATATTCGACTTTCATGCTTACTTTCAACGCAATCCAACCAATCAACCCCTCACGAGCGGACCGACCAAAAAGAAATACCAACTTCGATAGCCTGTTTTGCCTTCAACTCACTGGTATGTAAATACTCCTCTCACAACTGGGTCTGACAACTGATAAAACTCTCAACAGTTCTATTGGTCGTCAAACGGCAGTGCTCGATCAGATCCCATGCTTTCCTCCCCGTCCAGGTGTGGTGTGGACATACTTTCACTTTTTATACTTCACGTGATAGGAAACACTCGCTGAAAAGTGAAATCTCAGTTATCTTTAGCAAGAACAAGTTTCAACTGCGTCTGAATACTCAAAATAGGTACATCTTCCAATCTTTCTACTATTTCCAAATCAATCAACTGAATCCTACAATGGTCAATTTTTATAAACCCCTATCAGAATGAATTCAGCAATCCTATTCATTACTTTAACTTCTGTGTGATATCCAAAATCAGTTATGATCTGGATTCATCATTCTGTACGGTTTTTCCAAGCATGATAAAACTTGTTCGAATTTCTTACTTCTCGGAATTTTTTATTCAAGCAAATCATGGATGCATCATCAAAAATTCCACTTTCATATTTTTTTAGGCTGAATGCATATTTACCAACGTCATGAAATTTATGACACATACTTATCCTAGCTTGGATTGTAATATTTTGAGTAAATATGAGTGTTGATATTTTGTGGATTCTGGCTAAATTTGGGTTATCTTGATAAAATTTTGATTCATATCATTTCGTTCATGTTCACCGAATACAAGATTTTTTATTCAACTGAATTCTTTCGAATTATTTACTCGTTGATCATTTCATAGACATATTACTTAAAGTTCACATGAATTAATGCATGGAAATTCTTATAATGTCCAGAAGAAGGCATTTCAATTCCGACCCAAGAAATTTGGCCTCAAAAATATTCACATTTCGTTATGTGAAATACTAAATATTTCTAGAGAATATTTGAAAAAAAGTTTGACCGATAGTCAGATGGTAAATAAATATACCGACCGGGTTACTAAAATTCATGGGGCCTCGAGAATGGTAAGAGTTATAGGTTGATGGGGAAAAATTAAATATTATAGAGCACTCCTTTATGATGTTGCTATGCTAATCTCCCCACCTTTAGATATATAAAGAAATTATAAACTCTATTTTGGTGTCATATTCATATATGGTTCATTTGAATGGATTTTGAATTTTTTTCAACACTGCAATTTTTAATAGGTTGTAGGAAAATGCTAAAATTGTTCTACAAATCGTTGTATTCGATCCCCAACTTGGATGTTTGAAAAATGTCCTCTTTTTTATTCCATTTTCGAAACTGAACTCGAGATGAACAAAAAAAAATTTTAAAACATAAATTTTTTGGACATCGTCAGTAAGGAGTTTCGGAGCCGTTTTCATCGTATCCATATACATTCATCAAAATCACTTTTTTCAAATGTGACAAAAACTGGGGACCACGGTTAACAAACCCGAATAACAGCCCAGAATCAGTTACCTCCAGCCGTGAAAGTTTGATTCATTAATTTTGTCCCGAATAGTTTGGAAATGTGGGCAAATAGTTTTTGGAAATACATGTACCTGAAATACATGAATTAAAATAAAAAAGTTAGAAGTTAGAAGTTTTGTTTTTATATGTCTCAACAATTGAAAGGGGTTCGCTCTGATTTGCCAACATCGAAATTGAGCTCTATAGTTCGCAGTTTTCTCTTTTAACTTCCATTCAACCTTTCCTTCAACTGGTTGGAAATCTAATTGTCTAAACTTGAGCACTATTTTGAACCTCATATCTATATCAAACTGAATAGTTCAGAAAAGAATCGAATCAAAATTGTGAAATTGATGAAATGAAAGACATGAAAAAAATTGAAAAGTACTAGAAAGTAATGTAACTGCTGTCACCAGATCTGTCTGAAACTGTTCAGAAAAATTTTTCCTTCTTCATAATACATTTCAATTTTTCCTTTATTCCATTATGAACTTTGCATGTTTTCAGTTTTCAACTTTTTTTTTTGTACGAAATCGTAGAGCGGACATGCAATATCTTTTTCTAAATTTCGAATTGTTCTATATTCTTTATTTTTTATTGTCTCATATATATTTCACTTATTTTCTTGTTCTTTGTATCTTTCATCATCATAATTGATATCCATCACCCTGATGTTGAAACAGTTTTCTTACATTTTGACCAAATAGGTTTTATATTGTTTTTCAGAAAAAACTGACCGTTGGATTGATGGTATATATGATTGGAAGGAGAAGTCCTGGAAATGGGGCTCCAGTGGCAAGCAAATAACATTCAACGCTTTCTCCAGAAAACACTTAGGAGACGATTACAAGTGGAAATGCATATCTCTAAATGGTGCTAAACGTAACAAGTAGTATTCTTTCGTTAACAATTGTTTCCTTTACTGACACATTTTTGTTGCAGGTGGTTCGCAAAAAAGTGCACCGAAGACAAAAGTTTTATCTGTGAGACCGACACTAACGTGGTTGTGCAATTCAATATATATTCCAAGAAGAATAAACGGAGATTCGATATTTCAAAGTGTTCGAGTGGAGAAAGGTTGGAGAACTTTGAAAAGAGGAAATGTTTGAAAATGTTAGGATCTATTGGAAAGAGTGACCCAGAAAATTTAGGTGAGAACAGTGGATTGTACGAACGTAAATGTTCTGATGATGATTATTCCACGCTTGTTGACAATCCTTATGAGAAATTTTGTATATGCTTTACTTCTCCTGTTGCTAGGAATCTTCATTTTATAGTTCTTCCACTAGCAAACTTCAACCAGCATCGCTTTCCTGAATGGTGTTAACGTCTTCTTTATTATTTTGGAACCTATTTCATTCAAAATATGCATGTTGCTATCAAAGTTGAGTCATTTATCTCAACAGCTTGTAGAACTTGTCGAAAGAAAATGTTATACCCAAAATTGCCGATATAAATTATTGAATAAACATCATAATCATGGTAAATAGATACAGTTTTTACAAAAAACGGAAATAAAATCATGGTGTCCACGAATCGAATCACAAGTATTTTCAATGCGCTATATATAACTCTTTCAAACATCATAACAGAAAAAAACCGCCAGGCGTCAGATCCGGAGGGTCAGCAGGCCAACCAGTGGGTCCATTAACGCCTTGCGACAGTAGATACGGTATCCATTCAACATGATAATGATATTTTTTCAATAATTATCAAAAATGTAACCTAAAGGCGGATTTATTAAAAAATTAAGATAAAATGAGGAACAGCATAGAATTGAGCGAGAAGTAGAATAACAATGTACCCTTTCGTGAAAATAATGAGATGGAAACATATAAATATTTTTCGACCAATCATATCGAAGTAAGTTTTAGGTTGGCAGCATATTTATACGTTGACATTTTCCTGACAGCACTATTCTTGAATGTCAAATTGAAAGGTTATGTTTATGATTCATTTTTTTTTGTCCAAAAAGTGACCAAACTTTGGTAGCAGACCATCTATGCTTTCTCTCTCAAGAAATGAAAGTAGGATTCAAAAGTTTTGTTATGATAAAGAGCCGAAGTAACGAATCGCGATAAGATGAAATAACAAGTTGAAAGTTGACCAACTTTCAGCTTCCTGCTTATTCCATATTCGAGCTCATTTCTTTCATAAACGCTCTGCTCTGATTGTTTATATTCAATTGCATTATCCTATTTTATTTTGTTGATTATTTTGTTCTATTTCTTTTATATACCCGGCATAATTCTCTCAGTATGCAACTTTTATATTGGTATATCAACTCTTTTAAACGAGCTCTACAACCTTTAAAATGAATGATCAACTTTGAAAACACCTTGTATATTAATAGGCTTCTTTAGATGTATCATGACCACATCTTTGAAATAATCTGCGATTCGGTTCTGAATCCATATCTAACGATGGATCAGCTTTCGCATTTTGGATTGTACTTTTATAATACGGGTTTCTTGTCTCCTCTCCTTTGGTTCACGTGATTTTCTTTGGATGAACCTGAATGCAGGAAAAGCATGCAGGAATGGAACTGAAATTCATAGAGAAAGTGTATCCACTTGTATTCAAATACCTATTTCAAGTTGATTCGATTTTGCGAGAAGCTCTAGGCAATTGTTGAAATCAAAATGAGACAGTCCTTCCGCTGTGTCTTACAATGTTAACAATCTCTTGAAAATTTGATTACACCATTCGCTTATTTACAAGAGATAATGGAACACGTGTTCGGACGTGATTCCTCCAGCATAATATTTTTTATTTCGAAATGTGTTTGCATGAATACGGTAACGAGCTTAACAAACTATAAATGGCTTATGAATTACAGAACAAATAAACAGGAAGGTTGATTGATTCCTTCAGATATATGAATTGATTACTTGATTTCACATTCTTATGAATCATTGAGCTAGAATATATATTTTCAATTGAACAACTTCGTTAAATGATTTATTATATACAAGGAGTATCTAGAAAGTGTGGCAAGTTTGACACAATGAAATTATTTTTCTTATAACTTATATTTTTGGTTGGGCGCAAGTTCTTTATAAATATTGAATTATTGCATTATCTTTGAGATCCCATGAAAATCAA
The DNA here is from genome assembly GCA_032362365.1 of Zygogramma bicolorata. Taxonomy (NCBI): domain Eukaryota; kingdom Metazoa; phylum Arthropoda; class Insecta; order Coleoptera; family Chrysomelidae; genus Zygogramma; species Zygogramma bicolorata. Next base: position 1,052,345 of record JAVJAQ010000698.1, read on the forward strand.
AAAGTGTCCGGATTATAATGATTCCTATAATGATTTAATCGAAACAAAAAATGATGAAAAATGGATAACACATGAAAAACGAAAATCAAGTGATGAACTGAAAGACTTATTCATTCTGAAGCTGCGTGATCAAATCTCAGAAAAAAATATAGATTCCTTAAGAGAAAACATGAATCACCTATAAGAAACACCAAAAAATCATATTTGTTGGGGAAAATATTCGTTTCACCAGATCTCTGTAAGGCTACATGGGAGACCAAACATGAATTATCGAATGAACAAAAAAAAAATAACAAAATTTTAGTTTGGTTGATTTCGATCGTATTACTGAAAATCCTATCGAGGTCTCGAATGTTTTCAACAATTTTCTTGTCAATGCAATTGACTTCCCATGAATAGCCGAGCCTTCTACTTTTTAGAAGGATAATATAAAAACAAATAGTGATCTTCTGATAATTCATTTTTGACGAACCAAATCTGCTTAAATCTCTGCACCAGTTTCAGAGATTTACTTCGTAAGGAGTAGATAGTTCGAAATGTTTATGTTCACAGTCCAACCAAGTGATGATACCTGGTGGGTCGAAACAGCTGCCCGGCATTGGATTTGTGAATTCAATCATTTCGAACATGAAATTCTGATTTCTGTGAAGGGTTGCAGCTTTCTGCAAGTCGATTCTCGATCGCGGCGGGCTATTTGTTGCGGGTTCGCCGTACGATGGCTCGCTGTCAGAGGTCTCCCCTGCTTAGCGCAGTAGGAGTTCGATACTTTGGTCAGATGGCGTTGCCCCTTGGAGGTTTACACCATCTGCACCAGTTTCATTGTAAGATGATCTTGATTATGTGAGCAAAGTAAATTTATTTACCTGAAGAAAAAACGACATGTGTAAGTTATGTTTCCGCTTGCAATACGAAAAAATATTCACTTCTCCTGATAACAATATGCTACACAACAACACAATTTTCTTACGACCACATAGGAAAGAAATACACATCGCACTGTCTACCCCCATGGAAAGTGACCTGTCAATAATTCGTCAAAGCCGTGAATTCTGTAAGATTTACAGATGTTATTAATGATTGCTCTTCCTTCTTGATATTATATACATAAAAACAGGACTAAAAACTGATTATTCATAAAAAATTAAATAATGAAAAAAAAAGTTCACGCCGAACATCGAACCCACAACATTGCGGTTATCTTACCGGATACTTTACCAACTCAGCTAATTCAGATTTGAATTATCGTTATCAGAAAAATGTACTTACAGCTCGTAAGTAGATTTACGTTAATCTAATTGAGAAATTTATTGTATTTTCATTTTATTGAAACAAAATTGAGATATTTTGCAACGAAAGCACAAAACTGTTATTCGATTGTTAATTATTCATGTGCACTTTTTACAGAAATAGTTTTCAAACTGTCACAAGTAAAACGTAGGATTAGTTAGGTAACTTGATATACACGATCTGATATTTACATATCGTTTAATAAAATAGGTGTTCTTAGGAAAAATGGTGAACATTACTTTTGCGAAAGTTATTCTTCACACGACTGAGAAATATTGTTGTAGCACAAGGCGCAAACCGTGTGCAAAAATACCACGAATACCGTACTAGTTAAAACTATTTCAATATTACCATTCACTCAGATCGAGGAGGCATGAGTTTTTTCAAATTCAGCAAAAACCTTGGTGGCGATTAATCCATTTCATTCATCTCAATGAATTAGTGATATTACAATAAAAACACTACAGTATCGAGCAAAACAAATTTATATCTTTGGAATTTTTTCGAAATCGCTGATTAAAAGTTGAATTAATGATTGACACAGGAAGCACATTAGGAATTTTATAAATGAATGTCTTGTCATTCAATAAATAAATTAGCGATGACTCTTGACAAACATGTATAAATTATAATCTTTATGCGTAAACATATCTCGTGTCTATCTCTTAAAAAATAAAGGCCACCTTGAACTATTTGTAACTATTTATAGCGGCAATCTTACGAAATGCATTCGATATTCACGACAATGTTCCATATTTTTTCGTTGAGTTGAGGTAGTCGTTTACCCAATAGAACAAAAGAAGGTCATAGTGAGCATATAATAACGATATCGTGAGAAATAGCATGTAGTGGACTCAGAAAAACAACTTGACAAGGTTCGAATTACTGGGAATAACAAAAATTCATGAAATCGGCAATCTGTACATTACTAGGTTATCTTGGGTTTACTTCATATCGATTATAAAAATTATAAGCACGAAGATTGTAAAAATGAACTGTGATTAGGAGAGAATTGAAGAGTATTCATTTTACTTTACACCATCGCCTTAATATGGCCAAATCCAGTTTTCTCGAGCTCAAGTGAAAATGCAAATAGTTTCAAAAGGAAATGAATTACAGTATTTTTCCATATGAATTTCCAATGCCCTTCCTTCAGAGATCGTTGAAAAATAAGAAAAAGAAAAATTTCTAGTTAAATTTTGATTATGAAACTGACATTATTCTAATCCAGACTCATTATTTGATCCTTCGATTGTTCAGATGAAGCAATAACCTCACCAATGTAGAGCATATTTTGAACCCAAAATTCCACCCCTTCACAGTCATTTCTCTTGATACTCAGGATTCTCCATTTTCAATATAATAAATGATCCACTCGTACTTCCACCACTTTTCTTAAACTTGAAGTGACAATTTTATAAACAGATCCAATAAATCTTTCGGTAATAAATTCAACTATAATATACTGTAATATATTCAAAGAAAACTACTGTGATGATTTTTGGAAGATCATTCGATATTATTTTTAACTTTTTTACGATTCTCGCTGACAAAAATATCTGGAAAAAAAAAAAGTTAACACGCGCAAATAACTTGCAAATAGATGGTTATAAATATTGTAGAGTTAATAGAACCCATCAATAATGCGTGGACTTGGTCGCTACTGGATTGAAATCCGTCATAAAGTGATCAGAAAACACTTATGATGTTCACAATACTAGAGGAGATGCTATTGTATAGTGAAACATGTGAAGCATATTCGTGAAATGTCTAGGGATAGTGGCACAATTAAGCGTTTTCAAATCACACAATGAAGTATTTATTTTCACACATATGGCTTTCATTTTATACAAGCAGCGTTGTCAGCTGAGTGAATTGCAAATGAATATCCCTTCATTGCACGATTTTTTTCTGTTGCGTTCAGAAAATATTCAATGTACAGTGATCTGGGGCGCTGAGCTCAGAAAAATAAAAGGTGGCGTGAATTTCAGTGACTTCTGTTGTCGTTGTAGGGTGCTAGGGAAAACACAATGTAACTTAAGTTAGTAGAAACAGTGGTGAAAATTATTTATTATTTCTAAAATATGCAGCAATGAGGCTACGCCATACCTCCAGAGCAGCATAGTTTCTGCTGAAAATCCTGAAAGTTTTCTGAAGAAGTAATGCAAAATACAGCATTATTTTTTTTGTTCATTGTTAAACAATCTTTCAATGAGCCTTGTGCAAGCAAGGGTCGACTTATTCTCCTAGGTTCAGAAACCTCTATGGGGCGTACTAATGATTTTCAAGGTAGCGCATTTGCTATTTCAACTATAGGGAACCCAGGGAGGAAAGGGCCCAACCGCAAATTGAACCAGCAGTGAGAAACCCAAAATGAATATTCCACAGTGCTATAGACCGCTTGGCCTCATTTATAGATTGAATCATTGAAATGGATATTTTCAGAGATAACATCATGCATTAAAATACTCGAAATTGATTGGAATTATTGAAATCAGACATACCTACTATTAGACAAAATTTCCAATGAAAGCTCTGAAACTTTCTTTGCGGACCACCATAATATGGCTTTACTCATAGTTCTCCTCATCAATGCATCATAATGCCTCTGGAACCAAATTCTTAACATATTTTAATATCTCAGCCATCTTTAGGCTCTCCAAATCGTGTAATTTTGAGTTCAAATGCAAGCCTCTATGCGAAATGGATATAGAAACTAGAATACTGCTTTCATTTGTGTAGTCCAATATCAAAACATGCAATATCCTTCTGAACTGTGACTTCAAAACAATGTACTAGGTAGTACCTTATTTTTCAGATTCAGATTTTCACCATTCACGGCTTCAATTTTTTCAATAAAATTTATTTTAATGAATACAGTTATCCAGTCTCTGATTACAAAATTTTGAACCAGAAACTAGATCAGGATGTACTCTATTATTTGCCAATAAGACAATGAAACCTAACAAAAAAGATGTTGATACCAATGTCTATATAATTTTTTTTCATTTTCACCTTCTATTGGAGCTATTAGTTCATTGCCACTTTTATCTGGATGGGAAAGGATACAAGCAATGACCTCCAAAAAAAACGTAAAACATATTGGCTGGAAACACTAGATTCATTGAGAGAGCAAACATCAAATATCACTCCTGTTGATAGTCTTATACCGCTACCATTGTCATTTTCAGTTAAGAAACCGAAAAGAAAAACGAAGAGGAGAAATGTAGACGGATGGATATGTCCTCCCAATATGATAAGTTTAGGAAATAGGTGCTATTTCTTCAGCGACAAGGAAGCTACATGGGAACAGGCATTTTTCGAGTGCAGAAAGAATGATAGCAAGCTTGCTATTATACGGAATAGGTCGCAGGATCACAATCTCAGGAGATTCCTCAATAACTTCATTGGTGAGTACAATCATCTTTATACTTTATCTATAAATCATTTTCGAACAAATACGAGGTGATATTAGAATATTATGCAACGATCATGTAATAACCATTAGATGGAAGTTGCATACGCAACTTCTCTACACCCGACAAATAATGAAGGTTATAAGGTATAAGATATAAAGGTAGCTAGTTTTTTGCTGTCAATAATACAAGTTTGATTAATGGAATTTTTGGGATTATCAGCAGGCCAATAAGTGTACTCTTAGAACATATATTCCGAGCCTTCGATATTATTTAGTATCATCTTCAGGGAAACTACAAAATGGTAATGATATGAAATTATATTTTATTTTCATGGATAAATCAGGAAAAAGGACGATCAAATTGTCCCACAACAAATTTAATTTTTTCTTTTTTTTATTCCAATGATATCGAAATGTGGAAAATTAGAAAAGGAAACACTCTACATTATGCTTTTAATTGAAATAAGTTGTCTATTAGTGTCAGTCACTGTCATTTTATTACTTTCAAACATCTTTAGAAATCCTTTTACATTTTTCATTCAGTTAGTTATACATATATACCCCAAATTATTCACTTGGAGTTGTTTTAAATTATACCGATATTATTGTGCTATACTTTCAACATACATTCCATATTACCTCATTTACATTGTAGGTATTTATACTATATATATATATATATATATATATTCCACCGAAGATGCTTAGATCCTCGATCAGTGAAGGTATTATCTCACTGTAGAGATTACTGGAGTCCATGACAGGGCTCTCTTTTTGAAATTATTATTTACATTCACTTCCTCTGAACTCCAAGAGCTACAGAGGAGTTCACAGTGGTTTTGTCGACACTGAGAACGTACACATTTTTCGAAACCCATATTCATCCATGAAGATGAGCCTATCAGCTACCTGTACTTATATTTTTCATCTGAAAATAAGATTCTGAATTCTTATGCTACAAATACACCTAATTGACATCCGACTTTGTGAATGTTCAACAGTATCAAAAAATTTCCTGATCAATTTTGGTAACACACAAACGTCTAGATGACATTTATTTTCGCCAACAAATATGAGTTCAAGGAAAATCATCAGTGACGACGTGAGAGGTTAAAAAAAGGTTCGTGTCTGAGAGCTTGCTAAATTTGTTTGAAATTGTAGATTACTATATTACTCAATAAGACACATCAGAAAGCATGAGCAGTTGTAGGAATCGAGCGAAATACATTTTCTCCTAACTGGGTTTTTGAATAGTTATCGTAAAAGCAACGTTTTCAATACAAAACCACATGTTCAGTAATTAGTTGAACTAAATTTATTGGTTCACTGTGAACTTTGTATATCTAATATGATGCTCCTTGGTTCCCAAAGCTTGTTAGCCAGCTTCATATCTCTGATATCATACATCCTTCATGCTGACTCTATATAGTTTTTGTTCATGACATAACCTGCCTTGGTCTTCTGCCAGAAAAATTATGCTTATAGATCGCTTTTCCTTACAACCTTGTAGTTATTATTAAGTAGACCTTTCGTAAAGGAAGAGGGCTTCTCCATCAACATTTTCTCCTGCCTCATTTCTGGGATCTTGTTTCACCAAACTTGCGATTTGGATTGTATTCACGATCGATCAATCATGGCCTAGTATCAGTTTTCTTCTCCTGAAGATTTTGACCTTGTTAGCGAAACGCGCTTCGAGTGCAAATAAAATCAGTTTGGTGTTAAGATAATTGATCTTAAAATAAAAACAACTTCTACACCAAAGGTTCCAATCTTATTGTTTGAATCGAGAGCAGACTTCAAATATTGACCACTGGTTTTCAGAAAATGAAATAGGTATCTGTCCACGCAGTGTTTGGTTCTTAGATGAATGAATAGGAATTCCTTATAATGCCACTATTTTTTTTCCATTGTTTTAGAGAAACATGATCGATGGATTGGGGGAATATTCGACTGGAAAAGTACGAAATGGAGATGGGCCATGACAGGACAGCCAATCACCTACAGGGGCTTTCACATCAGCGTGAACCGAAGAAGTACGAAAGAATTGACATGGAACAGCATTTTCATGGATCCAAAATTAGATAATCAGTAATTCATAATTTTATTCCATTTGCACCAATTTGATTAATTATTTGTAGGTGGAATTCAGCAAAGCAGACCGCGAAAAAGAGATACATTTGCCAAGTGAAGGCCAAAGCTGTCAAGAGATTGGGTACCAATGGAGGCAAACCAGCACAAGCAGTCATCAAAATTCTGGACTGACCATTAGAATCTCTCACAATCAATTCCAGATGAATCACTCTTAGTTCTTTCGTATTATAGTACGATGAATCAGTCTGATAGGGAAAAAATATATTCAATCGACTGGAGAGAATATTCAGCCTGAATAGCTCTTATATATACTATTCACTCATTATAATGTTTTCTGTTTCACTTTATACAAACATTCGTAATCACTGCCTCTATGAAATCACGAAAAATAATTCTCGCATTACAATCAATTGAAATCAGGAAGTTTTGAGGGATCCGCTGTTACTTTCGTATACAACAGTTAATTTATCTATTCATCTTATCCATTATGAAAATTCAGAATTCTGATTCAATATAAGGAACGAATGCATTTGTGTCAGTTTTATGTCCAGTTTGTGAATGTGTATTATGTGTAATTAATGTATATATGTTGAAATTTGTTATTTATTTCATACATTTTCGTATTGAATAACGTTCGTATTGTGCTTGTAATGAAAACGACAATAAATCAACAAAATAAGCGATTGTATTTTCAGCTCTTCAAAACTTATTACTTGGATCATATTACGCACATAAGGCAATCTTAGCAATGCAAAGCATTTGAATTGAGGTTTATATAAGGAAAATAAATAGCTTATATACAACTTATTCTAACATAAATAGAAAATAATACAATCTTGGAAGTTTTTCGGGAATTCGAGTCCACCAAAATATAGAAATGAACGAATTAAAAAAACAAGTTTCTCGAGGCTATTCAGAATCATGATGAATATGTATGAATGGTGATATATTTGTAGTCAAGCCTTCTCTCATTGATTATATCATCTTTAGTACATAGATAACTTATATTCTATAGAATCGGTCGATTACCAACAAATCAGTCTGTGCTAAAAATAATTGAATCTAACAATGAATAACATAACCCAGTCCAGGAATACTTTTGATATTTTATCTAAACTCTAATCCTGAGAAAAATAACTAAGAAACTATACAATTTAAAAAGTGGCAAAATAGAAATAATGTAAGTTGCTTCAAGAAAGTATGGAGTTATAGAATTGATAATTTCTACTAACAAAGGCTCGAAATTATTTTGAATATGATGAAAAAATGTCGAGGCAGCAAAACTTAGCTGAATGATATACATTAATTTCCGAGCAGAGTGGATCATATCCATGGCATCCATCATACCAGACTTAGATAGATAGGGAGAAATATATATACACGACCAACTGGTACTTCACAACCACCAAAATCATCCCTTCACGTAGTTATACTCCTCAACTATTTGTCCAGGATACAAAGAGTTGGGTAGCCTGCTTTTTTTCTTGTACGTCCTCCATCTGATGTTCCGCATCAGAGTAGGCTGGCCATAATCTTCAGGTTTGAGCTTCTTCCTCCTAGAATTCTTCCTCCGCTTCGGTACTTCCACAACGGTACCATTCGCCAGTCGTCTGGTGTGTATTTTCCTCGCCTTTCGTTTTTTGTTCCTCCTCGTCTGTCTCAGTTCTTTAGGCGTGAAGGCGAACATGGCTTGGTCGTTCAAATTCTTGTTTACTTCGAATTCGTATCTGATCGATTTCAAAGGAGCGCTGGGGTCGATGTGTTCAGCGACTATAGGAACTGGAATTTCGTTCAATTTGTTGGACTCGTCCGCATTGTAGCGATGCTTCAGTTTTCTTCTGTCTTTGTTGGTGGCTATTTTCAGTTTGGTGTGGCACAGGTAGTGTTTCTTCTCGAAACAGCTACGAGAGCTCCATCTAGAACAACAACGTTCATAATTAACAATTAGGCATGAATTGATAGAAGGGATTGAAATCCAGTTCCAAGTCAGCAGTTTCAATTCAGCTGCATTTGCAAGATTGCCCTGAATCCAGCTGGATCCAGCAGAATAAAGAATCAAGATTAATTCATGACTGCGATAAAATATCTTGTTTATTTATTCAACTGAGCATTTAACTATCAGTACTCAAAGAAAAACCTCTACTCATTTGGCGGTATCTATATCAATTCTGGTTTGGATTCTTTATTTTTTGTTATCTGAGATCAAAATAAATACCTTGAAATTACAATTTCAGAGTTATATTTCACGAAGTCTGAAATATCGAATACAACTTCAGTGACAATGCTTTCAAGTAAAGATAAATGAGAAGTATATTAGGTATATATCATCATACATCGATGAATTTCGAAATTTTGCTCAGCAGATGTCTTGAGTGTACGATAATTTGATACCACATGTCGAAGGATTTCATCTTAAATTATTATACACGAAATCGTTTTTTTGAAGCAAAATCTTGAGAAACATGAAATTTTGTTTGATTGGGCTTGGTGTAGAAAGGATATAAGTTGAGATCATTTCCAGAAAAAATGTAAACCCAGAAAGCTTCAGAATTGAAAACAGGACTGATATGGTACCTGAATAATGGGACAAAATCTAGTCTGAGACATATTTCTGGATTGTATCAAAGTAGACTATCCGCTGCAAATATTTCTACAGCCTGTTTACCGGTTGAGGATTACGACCAACTCATTGATTATTGACCACTCATTATTGGAGAATTTTAAATCAGGACAAGTGTTTATCAATGCTTCATTGATGTTAACTTTTAAGATGAAGAAAAGTTTCATCATATGGAGTAAATCGTTTCACCTGGTGCAACAGTCAAGAATAAAACTCAATTCCTTGCCTTTTTTTCCTGGCATCTTCTCGCAAGAACATGTTGTCTCGCTGCTTTGCAAAAGGCGTTTATTGAAGACAAAGAGTAACTAATTTCGAATTTGATACATTTGCTTATGCTGGATCGAGCATGTGGAAACAAGCTGCTGGATTCAGCTGGAGTGGCTGGATGCTGGATCCAGCTGGATTAGCTGTATGCTGGATCCAGCATTGCAATCTCTAACTGATATAGTACATAAATCTGAAATCTATTGAGCATAGGTTGCTCAACTTGATGATCAATGTTTTCATCCAATCAACGAGTCCGTGTATCAGCGAATCTGATAGCCTGAATCGTCTGACCAATAAATAAAATAATTTGAAAATCGCATTAGTAGAAGACACGTTCAGAGAAAAAAAACTAACATATGAAAAATATCAATCTTGATGCTGAATTCAATTTATAACAATATTCTGCATTTGTGTAACATTGAAAGTGATGATTGGCATTCAGTATATCAGAGGATTGTGATATCATTTTCTCCTGACTCAATTTGAGATTTGATTCAGACGGTTTGCTCGAATTGAAATTTTCTCTTTCAGTTCCTATCAAATCTAAGAAAACATATTGATTCAAATATATTCATTATGATTTTGTGAACAGTATTCTATAATTCCAAAACTCATCGCGTGAATTAATCAAAATTATCACAGAAATTTGCAACTGGTCTGTTGCCCATCTAAGAACCAATTATTTTTTGGTGAATAACTCAAATTCAAGAGAAATGTGAACAGAATCACTTACCCATAGTTCAGAGACGGATCCATCATCAGGCAGTGCCACCTCAACTTTTCTTTATCTTCTTGTTTGTCAGTTTCAACAAAACCATTGTAGCCCACTGGTTTTCCAGAAGCCGCCCATTTCCACGACATATTTCCCCAATCGTATACTCCTCCCAACCATCGTTCCACTTGATCTACACAAGAAAACATTATTACATTTTTTGCTCTTTTGACATATGGAAATTGTTATCACTCAATTAATAAATCTTCAAAATTCTCACGAAAACCAAAACTTTGAAAAAATCTAATGCAAAATATTTCTATATGCAGATAAGAACACTGAGTTCTTATATCTGAACCAAAGTCTCATTTGGCCAAATTTAATTCATAATTCACAATTAGAAATCTGTCAGCTGTTCAGCCTGTCAAAAATATTCGAGAGAACATCATACCACCTCAGTCGTTTTTGATAGGCCCATTTGAAAAAAAACTATATACCCATCTATATGTAAAATTCATAATTCCTGTCTACCAAATTCCAGAGAGTATATATGTTTAGAAAAGCTATTAATTTCTCCTTACAAACCCCAACCAATGATTATTTGGGGCGGTTATTGCAATTATGATTATTATTGAATGATGGATGATACAAAAAATTGCTTTGTTGTGAGGAATTGATGGATGATCTTAACACACTTTTAGAAAATATCATCAACTCAAACATCAGGGACTTTCTGTCCTGAAACCAACTCTAATCATTTTCCAACATAACAGAAATATTATGATTCTTCGAGAATAACACACTTGGGGATACGTTTTTCATTACATCAGTGTCTGTCTGGATAATTGCGGATAATAATTATTTCATAATTGTCTGGAATTATGATAATGAAAACAAGTAAAGGAAACAGTCATCGGAGATGAGTAAGCCTCTGAAGAAGATGGCCACTCGCGCTAGCGAAACGTCAGGAAAAAATTCCAAAGAACGACGGCCTTCAAGCCCGAAGAGAAGTAGTTATACTAATAACCTCGGCCGCGAAAGCCTCAACCATTTTGTAAAGGAAACAAATTTTTTCGTAATTTTTCCATCAAAATGAACTGAAGAAATAACCACAATGATCGTGATCTCGAATTCTTCGATGAAATTATTATGGTAGACGCGGAACAATAGAGTGGCCAACAAGATCTCTAGAACTCAACCCCATTAGATCGTTTCAATGAAAATATAGTTGATTTCCATAGACTCTCCTGTATTGAAGGAATAGACGCAAGAATTTGTGATTAAATTGAAAACATAACACCTGAAATAAACCAATATTAATTCTTATTTTTTCAGATTGTGGTAGGTTACAAACCCAGAAAACTACGGAACAAATATTGATCCACCACGAAATAATGACGTTCAAACTATATCGTTTCTTGTATCACTACTTTTATTCGGGTTTGGAGGCCGTCGTTTTTTGGAATTTCTTCCATTGAAATCAGAAAAAAAAAACAATAAATACAGAATTTATATCATTTTTGATTTTCTCTCCGGAGTATAACTACTTCTCTTCGGTTTTGAAGGCCATCGTTTTTTGGAATTTCTTCCTGACGTTTCGCTGGCTCGAGTGGCTAGCTTCTTCAGAGGCTCATTCATCTTGGAATTCAATTTCAAGATGAATGAGCCTCTGAAGAAGCTAGCCACTCGAGCCAGCGAAACGTCAGGAAGAAATTCCAAAAAACGATGGCCTTCAAACCCGAATAAAAGTAGTGATACTGAAAACCTCGGCCGCGAAAGCCTTAACTATTTTATATCGTTTCTTTATTATGAATTTTACGCATTTCATCAAAGCTTTTGAAAATAGCAAATATACGTTAACGGAAGCTCAATTAGTTGAAAAGATGGTTTCTTCAGACTGAAACCCTGATATTAACATACGAAAATATTTTTGAAATATAGATATTGTGTTTTTTGATGAAATTTCAGCGGCTAAACATACTATCATACTTTTTCTGACAGAGCTTTCTAAACCTATGCCACTTGAGTACCTCTACTAGACTTCAAGCCCATAACACTCTTTTAATTGGTTAAACAACACTTTCAAAAGATTGCTGTTATATGAAATATAACTAATATTCTTTCGGTTCTCTCCTAAAAAATAACAGAGGCCCTGACAGTTTTTTCATTATTCATTATTTCTGTACGACACCGACTTCTTCGTGATGAGTTTTTCAGGATCTGTCATCTTCAATAAAGCCGTATGGGAATATTTGGTTTTAGTTTCCAATTTTTGGGTGGGAAATTCAGCTTTTTTCTGTATATAGTCAATTGTACCGGTGAAACAGGAATGCATGGTTCTAGAAGTTATTGCTTCACATAGCAGCTTTTTTCTGAACGTGAATAATGCTGGTTTATTTGACCAACTGAAAAGGTGTTAGGAAGTTTGAAAAATTGATTTATGGATGGTTAACTATTATTACAAGCATGTCAACTATACGGTCTGGCATGAATATTCAACAGAATAGCATACCATTCCAGTCGATTTCTGGTTAATGAAGTTTCAAAAATAATCCTCTAACAATCTATTCGAGGGTAGAAGAAACGGAGTTCTAATCTACTGAAATTCACTAGACTATTGACCAACAAATTCTATTCAATCTCACTCTGTATAAGTTGAATTCCATCCAGGAAATGTTAAGTGAAACCGTGATTAATTACTTAGTGTGTCTCAATGTTTGGCAATCGTATGATTCATCAAATAACATTTTGGCTGAGTTTTCCCATAATACTTGTTGATTTACTAGCTTGCTCACATATTACTGAAATTTTAGTGCCAGATAAATTTTATATATAAATATAATGTGTAATTTTTCTTCTGAGAGTTTATATAGTATTGTGTAGACACATAATAGATTCTCATTGCAGATCCAAAGAATCCTAACGTGGAAAGTATATGCTATTATTTAGTGCGAAAGATAAGGAAGATTTTACAAATTCCTCAACTTTTACATAATACAGCTTTGAAGTGCAAGGAATCAATAGATGGAAAATCTTACAACATATTTCTAATTCACGTACACCAAGGACTTTCAAAATCAGTTACTTAACTTAAACTTACATTGTCACATATGCCGTTGTCATGTTCCATATTATAGCTTTTAATGTCAAGAAAAACATCAACATCATTATGTGACCATATATTTTTTCATACTTCTTCAGATAGCCCACAGAGGAGCTTATATGTATTAACCTGAAAAGATCAATCATCTTTCTTCACAAAAATTTTAGGGCTTATACTATCGAAATATTTCAAAATATTACGTTATATTCCAAGTCCATAAGATCTGAAAAACTTTACGACTCAACATTGAAGCGGCCTCGTATGTATCCAAGCTACATCATTGTCTTCCCATCTACTTCGCTGTCACGACTTCATGAAATTATTTCGACCCGATAGCGGTAAATACGATCATTTAACTTGTCTTCACTTATAAAGTGCACTTTTGCATGCCATTACGAAAATATTCGACTCACCCAACGACTTCTGGCTGAGAAAGTTCCTGATGAGCTTATCTTGATTCCGATTCTTTATTATGGCGATATGGCTGTGCATTTCTCGACAGTGAAAGAGCGCTTCCTGCCACGTGGTGGCTTCTTTGCTGAAAAAGTAACACCTGTGCCCCTGCCTGATGAAGTTGGGTGGACAAACGTAGCTCCTCTTGACTGGATTGTGTTCGAATAGTTGTTGGCTCCAAGTAACTGTATTAGAAAAGTTAGGTCGTCAAAACAGTGATAACGGCGTTGGCAAATATATATCAGAAAATATATATTTTTTTTGTGGAAATTGTCAAGCTATATGCAGGCATCAATGTATTCAGAGGAAAAAAGTTTTTTGTATCTCGCAGAGCGCTTCCAACTACAACTAGAATAGTCAGCAGCAGTGTTTACCTCAGAATAAGTAATGATTGAAAAAAAAATATATCAGGCAATTATTCAGGTCAACTCATTCTTGTACACCAGACGAACTTTTCATTTCAAATTTGGGTGTTTTTTTTTTCAATGCAAAAAATCTTTCATGAAAGCTAATGATTTGAATGCTTTCAATCGTTTTCTACTTTCAGGTAAGCACTGATGATGACTATCCTAATCGAAATCTCTCTGCGTTGGTTTTGATAAAAAATATATTTCTGCGCGAAATACAAAAAATGTTCTTCCTCTAAGAAGATCTTCTTTCTCCATCCTCATTTGGTAGGTAATGATTAGATGATTAATTAGAGTTTTCATAAATATTTTCCAACAGAAATCAATATTTTTTTTATTTTCGAAGGAAAATATGAACTATACCGTCATCAAGTTCAATGAAACGGCATGATAACCTTATGATATGTTCCTTCCTCAATGAATCATGATGTTTAGAAGATTCATTTATACATTTCGACAAGCACTTACCACTCCAACAATCAGAACATATCAAAAATAATCGAATTTCAAAATGTTTGAGGAATATCTCTTGCTATATATCTTGTCACTCGCTTGTTATGCTTCGGAACATTTTAAAAAATTGTTATTAGTTTGGAATCCCAGTTAACTTCCTTTCTCAACACTGAATGATGACAAATGAGTGTTTGAGATCTTCGTTCAGTACCCTTTTTGAATGGAACAAGCAAAGCTCATTCTCCTCTCTCTTCACAGGCTCCATTAGCGTTCAACAATTCATTGCAAAGATTGTACAGATTCTAAACAATTTTAGAACAATTCTACAGATATGATAGAAGAATATAGAAGATTTTCAGTTGTCTTCTCCGTATCATTTGGTGAAACTGGACTCTCTTCAAACAATTTTTATATTTTCCCTTTCAGCACTATTCACTTCCAGTTGAAATTCACAAACTTGTCAAAGGTATCCAACTGACAAAAGATATGATAAACAAACCTGGTACTTAATTAATTGATGTTAATTTTTATACCATATTATTATCAAGAAGAATTTTAAGCGCGATTTGAAAAAGTTGGAAATTTGTTGAGGATGCGGTAAGCCTACTTCAGCAGATTCTTGTTTTTTTCTCGTTCCATCGAAATGATTCTATTGAGATTTTTGCGGTTGAACAATGAAGTCCAAAAATATTTTTTCTTCCAATTTGTTACATTGTTCTAAATAGTTTTAAAATTCGTGCAAAAAAGTTTGATAAATTTTATCCCTAGCGACTCCACCAATTTTTCAACTTTTTCAAATCGCACCAGAACTTCTTGATGATGATGAAAAATTGGTTACGAAATCACTATGAAGGAATTCAATCCTGGGGTCCATACAAAAGATATATGAATTTATATAGACTTGATAAATAGTTTCTCTAATGAGAAAACAATCAAAACAATTTCCATGAAGTCCTCAAATAAACATTTATAGTAAATCATTTGATTGATTATCTGGAAATGATCACTTTGAAATGAACGTTTTCACATAATTTAACGGAAATATCAGACATGCACAATTTGGACCCATCCAGTTTCCATCAAAATTCAATAAAGAACAATAAATATATGTGAAGGTTGATGATTTTTTCTTGACTCGTAAATCAACCGAGTCGAAAGTTAAATTCTTGTGTTTTTTTAAGTTTCGATTTTTCCTGTGATTTGCAGAACTTTATAGTTATTGCAGAGGTCGATGTTTTTATCGTAAACATGATTTCCAAACCATACCTATTAATAACCCATCTTCGTCACGTTACTGTCATACCAATTTCTATTACTACCGAGTTCAATATCAGTTCTTCTCTTGAAGAACCTGTCTCCGAATCGCGTGTGAATTCAAGTGTTTCAGACTTGATGTTAGGGTTATTGGAGCCTGCTGTAAAATGTGTCACTTTAACACCAAACATTCCAAGTTCCCCTATGATTCATACTCGAGCAAAAATTGTTTTAACTTCTATATGACTTGATTGTCAATGACTTATTGGATAATCAATAAAGTTCGGACGTTAAAACTCTCCTTCAATTTTTGAACCTAACTAGATGTCGAGAGCCAAAAGAATATACGTAAAAATGCATAATTTTCAATAATATGGAGGAAACGATCAATAGCGTGAGACGGGCGAGAGGACGCTTTCGATTGATTATATACCTTAATGATATACTCAGATGGTTATGGGAAGTAAAACAGTTGTGGAACGAGTCAGAAAGTTTAGTTCACGTAACAATGATTCTTCACTAATAAGAGAGTGACTCATATTTTCTTGGGTCGTCAAATCAATCAAAGTTTTGAAAAATCTGTTTACATATTGTTCATCTTCAGCCAAATTCTTTTCTGGTCTCGCGAGCTAATATGTAATGTGCGGGAGAAAAAGAAGTCGAAATTGATTAGATGAAAAATCGTTACCCTCGAAGAAAATCCGTAAATTGCTGTTAAGTTCAGATCATTGAACTATTCGCTTGAACTATGGAAGAAAGAATAATGGAAGCTAGGAGAACGATGAAGAGTGGGGTAATTGTCCGCCTACAGAACAAAATAAACAATATTCCTTGGCAGGATAATTACACGTTTTCTGTAAAACTCGGGGCTAGGCCATCAAACCCACCATTTCATTATACTTCAGAAATAAGAGGTTCTAGGATGATTATTCATATACCTATTGAACAATAATCTACTAATGACGAAGAATTATCACTATCACTACATAGTATGAAACAAAGTCGCCTTCCGCTATCTGTCTGTCCTCATGTATGCTTAGATCTTTAAAACTACGCAACAGATTTTGATCCCTTTTTTTTAATGAATAGAGTGGTTCAAGAGGAAGGTTTATACATAGATACATGTATAATATAATAGAGAAACACTGATAATATCTAAGGTTTCTAACGTGATGTCGTAAATGAACAAATTTTTCTTTGGCTGACATTGCAAACGCTGCGCTGGCTGAACCCTACGAGATAGATCAAAATAATGTATTGTACACCTTAAAAAGGTCTACAAAGGAGTCTGCGATGGTTTATTTCTAACTCTTAGGTGTGTTGGTGAGGTTAACCTAGACAATGTGGTGTCATAGATAACATACAGTCTCAATTATAAATGTGAAATTTCACTTTCAACAATACTTGGTTCTTCTGAAGTAAAATGTTTTTGACATAAAGTTTAACCAACTGGGAAATCAATCTCAACATAACTGATGGATATTAATGTATGGCCTGATCATTTCAGCTAATGCGGTTGATGATTCCAAAATGAACTATTATTCCTCTGTGGTCTCTTTGATTATAGAATAGTTGGGAAGTCAAAATATACAGGTTTCAAACGAATCGTGTCGTCTGATGAGATAATTCAAAAAATTTGGTAAATTGGGCAAGTTCCTATTGGTATTATAGGTAGATGGATGATTGACTAAACTACGGCTCATCCAATCCATCTTGGCACAGAACGAATAACGTATGGACCCAAAAATCTCTGTGAAGAATACTAAGATACAAAATCACCTATTGTATATGTTCACTGTGTTGAAATTTATTCCTAAAAGGTGTTTATTCTTTCGTTTTGGTCCACACTACCAGTATTGTACAACTGGAAAAGTATGAGTCCGTGCCAAGATGGATTGGATGAGCTGTACGTATTATCTGAAAATCATCTATTCATGTATGTCTTTGTGCTTCGTTGTTATTCAGGAAGAGGCACAACAAAAACTATTATCAATATCGTAATGTAACGTTCAATGATGAGAAATAAATTATTTGGTGAATGTGCAACTTATGAATTTTCCCAAAGTTAACGATAGGTATCATGTAGAGAAGAACTTCATTAGGAACCTCAAAAAATAATACTATGCAAGAAATTCTAAACGCGACATTTCATGTCATCAGAATTAAAAAATGGTTATTGTCGAACTATTTCCATCCGTAGTTTCGAATCAGGACCCTATTGTCACTTGCATCATAAGTATTATTGAAAATAGTTGTTTTCTTCGTAATGATAAAAGGACTCAACATAATTCACCAGCAGGTATAAACTCTGAAAGCAGATTGAACATGAAGAATATCGAAGAGTCATATATTTTATGACAGTTTTATGATAATATCTACTGATGTACAATGTTATTGTCAAATGTGGCACTTTCAGGAACTGCTAATGTAAAAATGACAGTTAGTTCAAATCGATGCAGTTTAGACGACGAGGAAGCATTACTTATTTCTATTCTGGTTCAAAAAAATTAGAGACTGTAAAATCACAGCCATATGTCATAGAGTTCCCATTCTCCAGTTTTAAGAAACATATTTCATTTTTGAACCTGAAAAGATGTGACAGTCTTACATTTTCGAGCTATTATAAATTTCACAAAATATTTCCAATTCTGTAACTGCCACTGTTCATGAGTGAGATTTTTTTTTGATAATAATGATGATAATTTAGGCACGCCAAGAAAATGAGCAATGATAAATTGAACTGATGACAGTTAATAAACAACCAATTTAGGATGGAAGATGAACTCATTGCTGATATTGAAATCAGTTATATTTTATCATTATTTTACGCACTTGAATTGATAAAATTGCTATTTCGAGATGGATCTATTAAATACAAATTATCGTTTTTTGGGAGGTTGTGATCCGGTAAATATGCCGAGTCGTGAAACTAGTGAATTCATTCATATTTTTTTCACAGATGCGGGAAGCAGTGCTTGTTATTCACAATTTGACATCGATGAGTTGTTTTCGAAAATCGAAATATCTTAAAGGTTCGATTGACATGATGAGATCGCTGTCAAATTTGTCGCTTTTTTGGGGAATATGATATATCAATGTGAAACTATGTTTTGGTTGCCTGCATTCAGTTATTTGATTGTTTTTTTTGCATTAGTGGAAATAACCATCAGCATTCGTACCCATACTAGAAATTGAATTTAAAAAAATTAGTTTTTCAAGACGTTCGACTTCTTGTGTAAGAGGGATGATTGATTTCCTTCGGGAAAAATCGAAAGCTGCATTCAGACAAATTAGAATTCAGGAAAAATAAACTCCCTCCGGCCGAATTCGAACCCACATCTTTCATTAACTAGATGGATGCTCTAACCACTGAGCTACCGAAGACACCGAGTTTTGCATCGCATATTCCGAAGTCGTTCTCTCAAATTCTAGTGTTAGTTGTTAATTATCAATCTAAAAACTATTGATTATAACAACTCACACTAGATTCGGGAAGAATGACTTCCTAATATGCGATGAAGAACTCAGTGTCTTCGGTAGCTCAGTGGTTTAATGGAAGGTTCGAATACCGTCTAAGGAAGTTTTTTTCATTCTAATTCATCTGAAAGCCGCTTTCAGTTCATTTATTTGTTAAAAACACCAAACAGATCTATTAATAACTATATTGTACATGAGCGATTAGAATACACTTCGGTAACTAGCAACAAACGAATTCGAATACTAGAATGAAATAAGAGCTCAAGTAGAAAATATCAGATCACTGCTTGAAAAAAAGACCTGGTGGTGAAGGACATAAGACTAGTGAAAAACTTTTGAATGTGGATATTCCAAAAGAGAGCTTTCGGAAAGAACGTGCAACCAACGAAAATGGTTACGAGCTGAACGAAGGCAAAAAAAATTGCTCTTTGTTGAAAAACGTGGGAGATTCGCTAATAAGAACACCACGTGACAGAATGATTTACCACAGTTGTAATAACCAAGAAATAATTCAAACTTGAAGTTCGAAGTTGAATGTTTTATAGTTTCAGCTATATTTTTCGTTATTTTCGACCAATTTCAATGGAGCACATCATCTCACGCGAAGAAATACCTGTGAATGAATGAGTCATCTTTGATTAGCACCAAATAAAGCTACTAGACGTTCACGTAGTAATTACACACGCATATGAAATGGTGAGATGGCAGGTTGGGTACACTTGCGTGGGTATTTCGTGAACATGAATAGAGTCTGAGAATTTATAGTTGCAATTTGTATTCGTACCAGACATTAAAATCCATCGTTTGGCGTATTTGTAGTAGGAGTGACAGTATTACACCTCTTATACGTTGTGAAAAAACATTTGACCTATTTCTATAGTGACATGACCTACAATTAACGACCCAGAACTTAATTTGTGAAGTCTGGCTATTCATCGATGTTTTGTTTACAAAACAGCAGCAGTTTACCTTCTTTGTTGAAGATGTTTCATTACTGTAGCTCATTTTTCTCAACTGTATTATAATACAAGCTCAAGAGACAACTTCAGGAAGTCTTGTTTGAAATGACTGTGTACGATGTATGATGTTTTCTTGAAATAAGGTCATGAATAACCATTACTTCACGCCACAATAAACCCTTGTTGGTTGCAGTGGAGGGCCGAACAGACCCACTCACTTCTGACCTACTTCACGAAATTAATGTTAGAAGGAGTCATGAAATTGTTTTGGTTATCCAAGAATACTCGAACACATCCTCATGATGATAGATCCTGAATAAATACCCACGAAGAACCTAACCTATCATTCTGAATATAAAATTTTGTATTGGACTTATAGTCTATCTACTGTAGGCCAAAAAAAGAGTGATTTTTAAAATCTCTATTCTCGAAAATTCGATTCTTGTTTCGATGACTGAATGGCTGCTAGAATTATGAATGAGACGAATAGGAAGAATAGAACCGAACCATTACTACCTAACCCATAAGGTGAATGGGATACGTAGAAAGAGGAACAGAAGATTATATTGCTGATATTCGTTAACTCATAGACAAAAAGATCTTTCTGAATCAAATACTCTCCTGCCTCTATGGAGCGCAGGACCTTCAAGCGAATGGAAGTCCTTCTTGTCTCACTGAAGTGTTGTTAATCAACAGACTTCAACTTATATAAACTTATCAAAAAATAGTGTTTGCCAATCTCTCTGTTACATCCAATATAAAAAATCGATTCCCTCTAATATTGACCTAGAAAAGGAAAATCCCCAAAAATCACTGAAAAATTCAGTATCTGTTCAAAAATGATCATAGCTTTAAATATGATATCAATAACTTCAATGTTTACTTGGAAGCATTGATATGTTATCGTCATTATTAAAATCAAGTATGTCACTGAATGTTGGGTACACATAAAAGTTTGAAGAATTCTCATAATTCTTCGATGCTTCCAGAATATTCAGCTTTCGAAGGCCCCTAGTCGTCCCAACAATTTTTACGTAAAAAATGTTCGATGGAAATTGATCATCCCTTGATCATGTCTGATCAACTATTATTATTATCATAAAACCAATACTGAACTATCAAAATTTCGGTTAGTTTAAACGAGACAATCCTTCAAACTTTCATTACCATACAAAGCAAAATCTCATAGCCCACCCTGTATGAAGCAACAAATCCAAGAAATTCCTTGTTCATTATTTCCTTTACCTCCTATTACAATGGCATCCGCAGTAAATTGAAGAAACGCAATAAATACACAACTTACCGGATAATAGAGCTACGAGAACTAGCAATCTCATGTTGGTGTGTAGATTTCTTGTCTATATCAGCAATTCCACGATGATAACTGTAAAGTTATTCTGTCATTAAATTTCCGGTCGTCTATAGTCGATGATGGCTGATGTTTAGGACATTTTCAGATAATCTGTAATGAAAGTTGTTATTAGTCTCTCATAATTGACTCTGGAAATATTTCATTGACATTTGATGATGGAAAAACAGAAGGTGCTCAGAAACCGTAGAGAACAAATACAACTTCATAATTCCCAACTTTGGGTCTTATTAACCTTCTCTGTAACACTTGTCGTTTTTCTCGATTTCTGTACTGATTTTTGTGCTACTTTGAATTCAAAAAATGTTAATTGATTCGTGTAACTGATTATTATAGGCGTTTTCTGGCGCTCATATATTCAAAACGTATTCGTCTGTGATTCAAATGCAAGCATTCTGGCGTTGAAACGATGACGTCACATCAAATATGATTTGAAACGTATTCATGATGATTCAAAACTAGCGTGAGGTTGGTTTTGAAACGGAATTTAACGTTACCTTATGTCAGTTGATAGTTTCTGCTTTATATATTCAATAAAGTGCTGAAAAATTTCTATCAAATACATTATAAGGATGTGCAATATTAAGCAGGGGAATTATCATTATCACGTTAATGCCGATTTTAGCACTTTCCAGAGTTTACAAGGTGTGCAATGAAAAGTGTCCCTCCTTTCGAGGGATTTTGCCATTATAACGTTTTCAGATACTGAATGTGTCGCAATAATTATTTAAACAAATTCATGAACACTTTCAGCATGATGTGGCATTCTGAAATGCAATATATATGGATATTATTATCATTTATTACACCATACAACAATGATAATTTGATTGGTTTCTTCATAAATTTTGGTTGACATCATGGAAAATAGCTACTTGTTGGTCCATATTTTGAATAGAAAAAAATTCTGGTACAATGGTTTCAGAAAATGCAGCTACATATGTGATAAAGACTTGAAAAAAAATATATACCAAATCCGATTCTAATCGTAGTTAGAGTGTTAGAGAAAATTGGAAAGTTTGTTTTTATTATTGAATTTGACATATGACACAAATTGAATCATTCCATTCTGGCGAATCTTATTATCAATGACGTCACTACGAATCGTTTTTGAATACATTATCGAATACGATTGAACGCCAGAAAACACCTCTAATTGATGAATGATACAAAATATTGTATTTCCCTTACTGACCGTAGAGGCACATGGTACCATCGGGATCCGTAACTTCTGAAGAGGAAGGAATCAAAAATATAATAGATATATTTCTCAAACCAGGCTTATTTTTAGCTTCAATATCTCAAGGACATTAATAATTAGCGAAATAATCTTATCATAGATATCGGAAGCACGTTATCTGGCAACGGCCCGACGGCAAAGTCAAAGGACTGTTGCCGAAAATTACGTTATTGAAGAAGTTGTGATAGAATCATGAGCTATTTATCAATGCTCGAGGGATTATTTTTATAACAGAACAGTGAATATGAGAAATGTGTATTTATTAGTGTAATGTTGGTTTCAATGGTTATTTCGACACACATGACTAGAAGTAGACAATTTTGATACGACTATTCCTTTACCAACAAAATTTCAGTTCAAGTGAACTAGGTTCAGTTGGTAAGTATTAGCCAATCAAATCGTTTGTTGCTTAGCAACGGTAGGTACTCGTTTCACATGAACCCCAGTACACTGGAATATGCACAATTTGCCCTGAATCTAGTTACACCTTCAAATATTTTCTCAGTTCAGAATCGACTTGTTCGAAAATATTTGGTGTATCTATTGACAAAGTCCTATAATTTGATGATGAGCCCAAACATTTTTCTTTTAGTAGAACAAGCTTGTATGGGTCGAAAAGAAATTGCTCTCCTTAAGAATGACTTTTCTTGCAAACTACTCTATAATTGTGAAGAAATAGTCTATAAATAATAACTACCTGATTCAACTTTCAACTGCTTGGAAAACATGATCAGGATCAAGTGACTTCCATGAGTAATTTCATGATCTACAGGCAGGGGATTAGTCTCTCTTCCTTTTTGTGAACGAATTGAACGTTTATGAATAAAATACACATATCTGCAGAGACTTCATGAACATTTGATGTTACTTCTTTCATAGAAGTTTTCTACTTTTGTATTTTCTCGAAAAAGAAAAAGCAAGAAACCACTTACTGAAAATCTTTTGAACAATTGCTAGTCAGCACCGTAAAATAAGAACGATTTGGTATCTATTTCCATATCAGAAACGACATAAAATATTGTCTGGTTACTAATTGAATAATGGTCTAATATTTTATGGCAGTAGAATTTACCAATTGTGCTGTGTTGCGAGTC
Organism: Zygogramma bicolorata; assembly: GCA_032362365.1. Taxonomy (NCBI): domain Eukaryota; kingdom Metazoa; phylum Arthropoda; class Insecta; order Coleoptera; family Chrysomelidae; genus Zygogramma; species Zygogramma bicolorata. The sequence goes on from JAVJAQ010000698.1 coordinate 1,076,549, forward strand.
AGTTTTATGAGGTTTATTCTTATCTCTGGCGTTATATCTGATATTTATGTCTTGCTACTTATATAATTTCCAATTTGTAACGAAGCTGGCAATAATTTATTTTTAGATAGTAACGAGAGCCTTATTCGGCGTGAATATGCAAAGTTAACTTTTATTAATTGATTTATTTCCACGAGTTTCATTCTTGGGTCACGGTTTCAGTCTATCACAATTAGGTCAATAAGAGTTGAGCAATACGAAATGTCGATTCATTCCACTGGATGAATCAGACAGAACAAGAATCGGTGGAAAAGTTTCATATTATGCGCTTGCATGAATTCCTTCAATTGTATCGCTATTATTATCATTGAAGAAAATAAATTGAATGTGTGACAAAATAATGCCATTGTTCTGACCAATAACTTAGTGTAAAATCCACCTAGTAGTATAACATCAGAAATGCTATCAGTACTTTATACTGATTAGTGTTTAAATGTCATTTTTTGTGGTGGATGGATTCTTTCTTCTAGTTTTTTTGAACAAGCACAATCTTGAAAAATATGAATAAATATTGGAATCTATACAAGTGTAGAAGGGCAGATTGTCAATCTACCCCGATAAGTTGCTGCGATAATTCGAAAACAAATCTTTCTGAATAGAACGTGTTCCATTAGTCGACAACTTTTCGTGTATCTCAAAAATCTATAAAAAATACAACAACTAATATTCATCGAAATACTTATCATTGACGTTTCTGAAACCAATACCGCTTTCGTGTTCAAAACTTTCACAAATATTCACTTCTAGTTTCGTTCTTGGGTTAGTTTTTCGTAAATGTCAGAAATTTGAGGTTTGACATAATATGTCTACCAAGAGTGGCAGCCAGGCACGATCCATATAGTCATAAGACGAAATAGAGGTCGACCTTCACCCATCTGTTTACCGGATGAAACATACTATGTATAGGGTTTCATAAATGGACGAATATGCCTATCCAGTATCCAATACACTATGCAGGAAGACTCAAAAAATACCACCATATGGAACAAAAATATTATAGATTTGTCAGAAAATTTTATTCTTCATAAAAATTGGTGTATTGCAGACTACTTACATATGAATTATCAAACTTTCAAATGTCCGATCAGTGTACAGGGGAGAACGAAAAATAGACTTTTGATCAAGAGTAAACTTCCAAATTTCATCATTGATTTCAATTCTAAACAACTCCTTTAGTGAACTTTTTCATAATATCAAAAGTGAGATTAAGTTTACACCTGATCAAAATTAGAAATTTCGACAACTCATATTTGTGGGGAATCAAATTTTCTGAAAAATCGATAATAAAAAAAGTTTTCTATATCTTGGTAATTTTTGAATCTAACTGTATAGAGTTTGGACCACATTTTGATAGGCAAGCCATTATAGGCATATTGGACAATTTCTGAAACCCTATAAAAAATATGTTTCATCCGGTGAACAGATGGGTGATGATCGACTTCTATTTCGTCTCTTGGACTAATATCAACTGAAAAATCCATCCTTCTTCATTAGTATTGATTCCAATTTTTTTTTTTTTTCAGAGTATGGCAGGTCAAGAACTCAGAAAAAGTAAAAGAAAAAATTATACTGATGTTCTGTAAGCTTATCCTCAGAAGATATTTTCATGTAAATGCTTTTGGCAATACGACTGTCGAAAAAAACTTTCAATTATTGGGACGAGCACACTTGTATTAGCTAGATCGCGTAGTACCTTTGAGATCATAACGAAGAATTTCCAAATCGAAGGTCATAATTATTGTGATTTTTTTTCAGTTTTTTTCAATCTATTTCATAAAAAAGCTTCACAATGAGATGATGGAATAAAAAGACCTGAAACCGAGTTCAAATCTGTTACTGATATCACTTTCTTCCAAATCAGTGCTTTCATGTGACATGTCTGACAAAATCAGTGTTTTTTTCATTCATTTTCAACTCCCTATAAACATGAATTGAGATTGGATGCTCTTGGTAACTTTCAACTCCTGTATGGGTTTGATACCTGTGAATGTGGCATGCCTAAAATAAGCATTCATTGGGGATTCCGAAAACCTCATAATATACTTGGGGTGCCAATGAAAAAAAATCACTTAGGTCAGGAATATAATTCGTATAGCAGAAAATGC
>JAVJAQ010000699.1:0-49690 GCA_032362365.1 Zygogramma bicolorata
ATAAGAAGTTTTATTAAAGTAAATACAGCTCAAACCAAGATAACTGAAAGCAAAAATATCAACATGAATAACTGTCCCTTCCGCTATGAAGTGACTCCCCATATACCTGCGTACGCCTATGGAGAATCTTCGAGAGAGGTCTCGATGATGTGTATCGATTTCTTCACGATTATTACGAGTTCCTGGAAAAATGACGTTTGCTCTTCGACCCCTCATATTATTCTGCGTTTATGAGCGACAGAGCCGGCGCTAGAATATTTCGTAACAGTTTGTACCTTTTTCTTTTCTCTTTAAGTTTGCAATTTAAAGCAAACACAGCTCGGACACATAGAGTTCGATTGTGAGGGGGACACATTTTGGACATATTCTTTAACAAATGCGTTCACCCCCCTAGCGTGGAGGTGTCACAACCTCAAGATTCAAAATGGAAAGTTGGGTCGAGTGATACATTCTGTGAAAAGGCACAAAATTATCTTCCTAATTTTGGTATCGATGAAAAATACGAATAATTTGTGGGTATTATGAAAATTACGATTATTGGAAGATGTTTGTCATTCGTGCTTTGTAAAACAAGTGAACAAGTTGTTGCATTGATTTATCGAATCGTTACTTCAACAAGAGTTGAAAATGTAATCAATTTGCTTACAGTATTATATATTAGAGAGCAGTAAGTCTAACGAAATTATTTTTCCGAAATCGAAAATCGGCAATGTCAACTCGTTTTGACGTTTTTGAATTGGAATAAACCATGTTTTATGGTGAAATTGAAATAATGTTCAGTAGTAATAACCCAAGAACATCGATAATAAATCGAGAATTTTATAACGGATTTCGAAAGCTTGTTGCTAGCAAACAATGAGCAACAAGCTTGAGAAAGTTGTTATAACATTTTTGAGCATTTATCAATGATCGAGAATTAGTCGGATAGAACATTTTTTGCTCATTTTTGATAAAAATTGAGAGAATAACCAATTCATCCTGCTAAGTTCCACATGGTTTTGACCGTAATCTCTCTACCATCTTTTGTTCTCATGTTCACAGCGAAAAAATTCTTCCGCCTCCCGATTTCCATCTGAATGATACTTTCTATCATTGCAAAAGTTCATGAATGTTTTCCATACAAATTCTTGACTGTAAACTGTAATTTTTAGTGAATTTGATTCTATAATTTTATTAATATTATTATAGTATTAACAAAATGGTTTTGAAATGAATTTATGGCCAAAAAAATAGAATTGAATGTTTGATTGAAAAAAGAAGATAATTATTGTGACAAAAAAATTGATATCGAATATGAATTAGTGTAGTGGTTAGCATATCTGCCTATCAAGCGGAAGGCCGGGGTTCGAATCCTCGCCGGGCCACCGTGCTGGGTAATCGCACGTTAAAAGGTCAGGCCTCGATGATCCATTGCTCGCACAAGTTTCGCGCTTCTGAGGGTTGACGTTCGTCAGCTGGTTAACGGAACGAACAATTTTAGAACAACAATTTTTTAGAGTGCAACAAATTTTAAATTGAGAAATATATCAAGTTTAGTGACCAAATGTTGAAACCAAGTTTCGTATTGAGTCAACTCCCGACGTTTCCATCCCTGATGTCCGCAATCGTCTTCGGGTGATGAAGACGATCGGTTGCTCTATACTATATTCATCCAAAAAAGAGAGTAACTCAAACAACGATAGATGCTTGATCGAAGCGTGGTCACCACAAATATTTGAATCTATTGGCTAGAATAAACACGTCTCCTCATGCTGGCCAATCGAAATCAAATGCAATCGACTGGTAGAATTCGCACTACAGTGTCGGAGTAGTCAGTTACGTTTTAACGCTTGTGGTGTATAAATATATGGTATTCTGAAGTTTGAAATTTTCAAAATGTCGAGTACTGATACGACCGGAGAATCTGCTAATTTGTATCCCTACAGTCCACCAAAAAAGAGTCCCAAAAAACTGCACTTTCAAGAATACAATTTCGGGCGTTTTTTAGTGCGACTCTGTACGAGCCGCCTTGTCTCACTCCTTTGCTTGGATGAACAGAGTATAGTTACGCCGATAAAGTACTCCGCAGTTGGTCTTTCCCAATGGTATGCTCATTCCAATTCGCCGTCAGGTCGAACCCATAGACCATCGCATACCTTTCACCGCCCGATGCTCCGCCACACCCTGTACACGAGAATACCGTCACTCGACCGACATCGACATGTTGAGCAGTTTCCGGCGATGCAGTCATCGAAACAACGAGAATGTCGAGTATTGTCTCCAGAGTATCCGCGTTTACATTATCGTTGCACGCCCGTTAACGAGAACCCTGGGGTGCTCCGTTTGCTAATTAGTTAATTAGCGATCCGGCCGGCCGGTAAATATTAGTGCGAAGTTGTTGTGAGTGTTTACCCGCCGTATTCACGGGGCGATGGGTGATATCAAGGAGGCAGCGGGGAGAACTGCAGGGCAGATATTTGGTAACTCAGAATGCTCATGACATATTTAATCACAGCCTTCGTTATGGTGTTCCAAGCTGTGCACAGAGCATTGGCAACGCCGCAAACTATGCAACCCGGAGACCAATGTCGCTGTGTTGAATGATGACTTTATACACTGCTTTTCTTCAATGTCCTCCACTTTTATTTTTTGAACGGGTCAAGTCAAAAAATTGAAACTTGGGCTAATGAAATCGATGCATAAATACTATATTTTGAAATTAAATTGACAGATGAAAATTTCAAGATGGTAACAGGACGCCAGCTGGAAAAAAATATATGGAAAGGGGGTCTTGTGATACATCATTTTGAAGCTCCTGACGAATACTTTACAACTTTAGAACACGAAATCAATATCTTCACCTACTACAAAATGGCGGAACATTGCTTGAATGCAAACACATTAATATAGATATTTCTATAAATATCAGTTTTTCTCTGCCATATGGCAATCCCAACAACCCGATAAGGTTTGCTAGGTTATTTTCTGTTCATAAAAAAAGACAAAAATGTCAGTACGACGAATATCATTGTTCAGTTCAAATATTCTCATTTAATTTTCAATTTTACAAATAGATAGGAACACGTCAACTATCTCCGAAATGATCAATTGAACAAAATTTAACAGGGGAACTGTAGTTGAATATGCTGGAAACTACTTTTGATCCTCTAATCATCGACATCGTCGAAGTGAATCCTGATGAATTCGATATGGATATTATTATTCCAACAAGATGTAGCACCACCACAATACTCCAGACAAGCAAGAAAGTATCTGGATAATACTTTCCATGGTCGTTGAATTGGCCATCGAGGTCCCACGGAATGGCCAGCCCGCTTGCCATATTTGACACCTTCAGACTTTTTTCATGGGGATATTTGAAGCAAAAGGTGTACGAAACTGAACCTGCTTCATATTGAATATACGGCAGAGGATAATAAATATTTGTAGAAATATCGACGTTGCCGTGTGCGAAAATGTTCGACGTGAAATATCGGATAGGTTGTTCTTATCTCAAGATATTCCACTATCTTAAGAACTGAACTCAAGTTATTTGCTCAAAGTATGAAGTTGAACGTCAATGTATTCAGGCAAGTATTAAATGTTCCCCCATTTTATAGTAGGTGAAAATATTTACTTTACATTCTAGTGTTGTGAAGTATTCGTCAGGAGCTTCAAAACGATGTATCACAAGACCCCCCTTTCCATTTAATTTATTTTTTCTAGATGGCACCCAGTCGCCACCTTGAAATTAAAGAAAAACACTGTATACTCAATGAATGATATAATCGTTTCCGAAATGAAAGTGGCGTGTAAAATGATTGTAGAAAACAATATCGTGGATAGAAATCACAAAGGAATAATAATAGTAATAATAATGTTTATTTCAGAATCAAGAGAAGTAAACATAATATAATGAAAATAAACATGAAAAAATCACAGAAGCTTAAAAGCTTGTGCGTGATTAACCTATACTAGTATAAAACAGCAATATAATATTATGTAAAACTGCAATAAGGTATAAAATACAATCACAAAACATATGTCTATAGATGTCTACGTTGTTCATATGTGGTCATGATTAGGTATCGAACAGAATTTCTAAAATTGAAATGATTGCATTTTAAAATCCAATGCCAAACATCTATCCGACCGGCTGTAGGTCTCATCAGTGACACTCGGCAGAATTTGAATCCGTCTCTTCCTCAAGAGAATACAAATCTGATTCCTTGCAAACGAGTGCTCATTTCAGAGGCCGAACTCCATCAACAGGTATTCCTTTGAATCTTTAAGCAGGTCATTCATCTCAACGTGGAGTAATGCGACCCGGTGCCCCTGTTTGATGATCTCTGCACTTGACCTGATATTCAAAATCGAGAATAATCAACGCATCGCGTAGGCTAAAGTAGTGTTCTTGGCGTGATTCCACATCCAATTAACATACGAATCGGGTTTTCGGAAACAACATTTCATAATCATAATATGAGCGATACGGAATATCAACGTCAAATGTGAGGTATAATGCGGGAGTTATATGAATTATGCAGAACTTGACGGTATGACGGATAACATGTTTGTAGTGGAAGTAATGTAAATGATTCAGGAACAGTATTTTGTAGTTTGTTTCAAAAGCTCACTTCAATATCAACTATGTTTGCTACCTGAAACTATTATTATTGAATAGGCATGGGTTTCTCTCAAAGTTATAGAGGAGTTTGAATGGAGGTCAAGTTGCGTATCTGAAACCCATCTTTATGAGGTTGAAAATCTGAGCTTGGCTTATCATTTGAAGAGACACACAGGATTAAGCAAAGAAGTCGTTTATTTATATACAGATTTACACGAAAGGAAAGCCCTAAATGTTCGAAGAACACAATACGAATTAATATTATCTTTGAATTTTTTAAGTTTTGTTTGAAGTATTTCTCCGCACGAAATAGAAATACAAGCTTCTGGGAAGCACCTTTAGCTATGGATCTCACATGGTTTTCTCATTTGGCAGTTAGTTATTCCTTTCATCAAGATACCTACTCGACTTTATTATTTATATATGGTAATATTGAATTAATTTACAGAAACTACCCGCACTTAGACATTGCAACTTTCAATGGCCTATAGAAAAATTCTAAAAAAAGAGTTCCACTCTTTGGACCCATCCCAACTTTGGCTTCAAAATCTATATCCTTTTTTTCAATGTGATCATATGACAATGGGAAAAGCCCCGATGATCATCTTAATTTTAGAAATATCCTGATATTTTATTGATTGATCCCAAGGAACAGATTATCTTGAAATATCCCGTAAAATTGATTATCCCCTTTTTGCTAACGAATATTGATTTGACTGAGAACATGTTTTCGTTTCAGATTCTACGAAAAAACTGCAAGACGTTTTAGTAGAATTTTGTGGTGCCGGCCCCCCTTATAAACACAATCCAGATGGGGTGAGTACTGGTCTACATAAATTCTTGAATGGGTGTATACTGTTTAAATCGCGCGGTTACCAATATCCCTCTAAAATTTTGAACACAACGAGACATCAAAATCGTTTACCCTACATTTTATAACTTTAATGATAACAATGACATAGGTGGCGCTAGAGGCACTAGGAAGAAAATCACATGAAAAATATTCATTTTTTTTTTATGAATGTAAGAAAGAATGTTTACTAAAAAATCAGCAAGAATAAAACCAGAAGATGAAAATGAAGTTCATGAATTATTACTAAAGATTGCAAAATTTCACAGCCTCAAATACAGACCAAACGTCAGGCCAAAAAGACGGTTCAGAATCTCGGAAACACCTGAAAATTCATTCAAATGATCACTTCATTAATATCCGCTCCCCAAAGAGTAGGTTTTTCTTGAAATTGAACGAGCTACGATTCAGCCCTTCTGTATACAAAAAGCACAGTCTATAGTAGTCTCCGAAAACCCTCACCGAATATATAATAAAGTTTGCAAACAAGTCGATAACAGGTTATATTGAAACATGGCTGAATTCATTACACGGACTTTGAGTATACTTAAGAACACTACCATTTTCTTTTTTTTTTTTTCATAGGGTATACTTATAAATCTGTTTTCAGAAATAGCTATTTACATACTAAGAGAAGAAAATGATGTTTTTTCCCTTGAGGAATGTATGTAGTTTTTTCTACTACCTTTCAATTGTCATTTCCATAATGTGCTCGAATTATAATGCGTGCATACCTAAAAAACAGCTGCAGAAAGTTGTGAAGCTATATGCGGCTATATGACAAGAAATCAAGTAAGTGTTCCCTCGTCGTCATCGTTGTTGACAACGCTTTATAGCTATGCCATTTTTGGTAATACACGTAATTCAACCATAACAGTTGTCACATTGTTTGCCCTTTTGAATTGCTCATTAGTTTTGAAAACGAGTTCCAGCGAAGACAAAAAGAGACAAAATAGAATTCAATGCCACAAAATTTTTACAGTTTCCTGTAAATTCTCATTCGGCTCATTTTTTTCCAGGAAACTATGATATGGCTTTTCTTCGGGTATCGAAGGAAAAAAGTTTTTTTCTACTGATGCTATGGAATGTCTCGCTTCCAAACGTTCAAAATGAATGATTTCTCACACAGTGAGAAATATCCTCATTTAGGGGGGAAATAATTTCTTACTGTTTTAACGATAACCCAAATCAGCCTGTTACAAGTCAGATTCAAGATATATCGAAATCCTGGTGAAATAACTTGAAAACCGTTAAAATATTGACAAAATGGTTAAGGCTTTCGCGGCCGAGGTTATTAGTATAACTACTTTTCTTCGGGCTTGAAGGCCGTCGTTCTTTGGAATTTCTTCCTAACCTTTTGCTAGCGCGAGTGGCCAGCTTCTTCAGAGGCTAACTCATTTCCAAAGAACGACGGCCTTCAAGCCCGAAGAAAAGTAGTTCTTAGTTATACGTTACAATATTATCGTTTCCGTCACAAACGCTAGATCTACAGCTCACTTGATAATATCCATTAGGGGTTCACATTTCTAAAATATGTTTACAGATGAGGCCAAGCCTAGTAAAATTCGAATGAATCGTAATGCAAACGTCAAAAAATGACGTATATCGTTTATTTTACTGTCCAACGAATTTTCTGTGAACCCCTCAATCTGATAAATCGTTCCTAGAGCGAAATGAATAGAACTCTTGGTTCACACATCAGAATGAAATATAAAAATGAGTTAATGACATACAAGTATTTACACAAGTGTTAAATATTTTCATTTTGAATACTTGAAAACAACGTATCTGTAGAAAAAGTAAAATGTGAGAAAATGACATATTTCTCCCTCGCTTGATTTGCTACAAACTTCTGCGCTCGTAAGAAATATGTCGTTTTACTCACTTCTTGTACAATACACCATTACTCTCGGACCGGCGGAAGGAAAAGTACCATTTTCCTTCCTTTTTTTAGGGGTTTAAAATGACATTTTTCGCAACTTTTACATTCCTGTCAAAATCTCATTGAGAAAATGTCGATAATTCTTTACTGTAAGGAAATGATATTGTTAGTGCTCTACATAACTGATTGAAAACACATTGTTTCCATAAAACGTACTTTTCTCTTGATTTCTTTGGCAGGCCATCGTGCTGAGTAATCGAACGTTCAAAGGTGAGGCCTCGTTAATTAATTTCCGTTAATTCCGTTAATTAACGGAACGAACAATTTTAGAACAACAACAACAATAATTCTAAAGAAGCAGTATTCACTACTTCAACTAGCTCTGGGGGAGTACCAGGAACGAAAATTTCCTCATCACTTATCGTTTTACTTTCGAGAACACCAGCAATTGAATTTATAAACGTCAAGTGTGACAATTCAACCTTAATACGTTTCCACAGTAACCCAAGTAATTTTATTACGAATTTCAAACCACAATAATTTTTTTGCGAATGAAATTATTTGCGATTTCTTCAAAACTCATTAATTACTGTCGAATTTCAAACAATTCAAGGAAAAATAGTATGGTTACCTCGCAGTCGCCCTGAAATGTTAGGCTTTCCTATCTGGTAAACAAAATTTTATATTTAGTGGATTAGTAAAAAAATGATTACTCATGTAGCAAAAAAAAACTAGGAATATATAAAACAAAACTCCGCCACAAACGGCGCCCGAAAATTTCCGTCTGATCTACCGGTGATGCCAGGAAAACAACATTATGCGATGCGTCGACGAAAGATATTTTCAACGGGCGCATGTGGAAAAGTTCACGAAAAAGCTGCCGCTTCCGTAAATCAAATTTCGGCTAGGAATGATGAATCATACCGATAATAGCCGTAAATAAAACGTTCAGGATGATGATAAATCAATTGGATTGGACGTTTAGAGTCTGCACGTCAACGCAAAGCGAAAAAGTTGACCTATGTACAGATTCAGATGTGTTGTGAGTCATATGTATCGATGCGGTTATTATATTAGTATTGATTATGGCCGAGGTTGAAAAATAACATTCGAACTTCGACAGCCAAAAATTATATGAAATGACAGGAGCCAGTTTATTGATAGACGACTGCAGTGCTGGGGTACCTGCACAAACTCTTTAGGACAGTGTAAGATGTCTAGAAACCCTGGTGTATCGACTTATACTTGTATGATTTTGGGATGAACTTGGCGAAAACTGATTGCTTGATTTCTGAAATCATAAAAACTTCAGATCGCTATTGTAGATGGCGTTCCGTTATGTATAATATGAAGCCTTATTTCCACTAGACAGGGATGTGCAAGCGAATTTTGCAGTACTATTAATTGATACCTAGTGAGATTTTGACAGCCATGACAGCCAATCGAATGCATTTCAGAAAATACGTATGTAACGTGGAAATGTACCGTTAACAACCTGACACCGTGAACTGCTAATTTTTTATGTTTTTTTTTCCGTTTGTAACCCAAGGCTTTAATCCTGAGAAAATATACTTGAGAATGTACATCACTTTTCTTTAAATATGCTAGTATACTGAAACTGATAGACAGTGTCTTGGTTCAATGGTTCAAGATACGGATCACTTCGTTGTTAATCTTCCACTGATTAGATTCAAGGTATATATGTTTCCTCCTCGATATAACTTTGAACTTTCGCTCAAGTTGAAAATAATTTATGAAAGCATACAAATAATTCTATTTTTCTATCAATTTCAATGAATGTGATTTGAAGGCTTTTATATTGAATCATTGATGGCAAATACAAATGAAAATATGGATGGATTCTCTGTGAGAAAGAGAAGAATTGTATGAATCGTCTGGCCCAATTGTTAATAAAGACAATAATTTACCACAAGAAAGGTAATCATTCAACGTTGAAATCCTTGTACATCTTATTCAGTAGCATCTCATCGTAAGCTAAATGGAGTATTTAGTTTCTAGATGATATTACAAAATGTATAATGCTCCAGAAGCACCCAGTCTTCCAATTTTCAATCTCAATATCTAAAGAGAAATAACAATCTCAGATTGTTTTAAATAAAGTGATATCTACAAAAATTCGAACAAAGATTGACAATAATAACATCAATAACCGAACACTTGACAGATTTTCGAAAATTCTTATATATATAACGCCCCCTATGAAAAAATTAGGAAGCTATCATAATCGTCGATTGTTTTTCGCCAAGAAATTCTAAAAAATATCGAATAAGTAGATGCACCATGGTTTTTAAGCATCTTAGGACAGTGACAAGTGCCTCCGGTTAACTGTCAAACAAGCCGAGTCATTCTGAATAAATGTTATCTTAGCTGGCAGTGTCCTGTCAGAACACACATTCTTCCTGGACATTGACGAGCATTTCTTGGCTGTTTCTTCATCGGGATAGTTTCATCCCAGCGCCTTTTGAAATTACGATGGGAGTGTAGTTCTTGATAAGAATCTTTGTTGCCGACGTCGTCATGCCGATGAAAGGATAGTAAATAACTAGGGTTTTCCTTGTATGTACCCAATACACGATGCGGAATCTACTCCACATTACCGCTTTCCATATTATTTCTTGTTTACAAAAACTTCTAACTTTTACGTTTGAATACAAATTCAGATGAAATTAGTAGTCCATACTCAAAGTGGAAGACCAAGTTTATTGAAAAATTGGAAACATAAATTTATATGGAGATGACTTCGTGTTTATATTTTTCCAATACAAATTCAGATGTTATTTTCAATAATATAAAGATATTAAGTCTCAATTATGGTTGAAATATTAGACCAGTAAATAGGAAAGTTTTCATTAAAGAAAACGAAGTAAATCATACCTTACTTCTGAATTTTGAAATCCTTCCACATAACTTCGAGAGCAATACAGTATTAAACACTTGACTAACATTCACATGACCAACGACAGAATACTGGTTTCGTTTTGCGTCAGCTTGAAAAATGACCGTATCTTGTGAGAAAGACGAATGTACCCCATACTTTCCTGCCCAGCTTCCATTTCCTTGTAAAAAGAACCATCTCTGCCTTACTTGGGTTGATTAACAGTGACTGTTCTTCACACCATATTTATATAATTATAAAAGCTGCCACTAGTCCTTCAGGCAGCACCCTTCCATTAGAAAACGTTATTATTTTTGTGAAGAGAAGGAAGAAAAGGCAAAAATCACTTCCCTAAAACCTATTCCATCTAAAGCACAGTTATCTTAGCTGCGTTTTTTTGGACGAGGGAGGAGGGTGGTCAGTCATGCATGAAAAGTAATGTACAACTCATTTCCAGAATCTAAAAAAATTGTGATTGTGCAATATTCGATAAGATAAGACACCATCGCGCACGGTCAGTAGTCATAACGTTTCAATTTAACCGACAAACGTTAAGCACAATTCGTTGTTTTCCATTTATTTTCAAATCTGCAGGAAGACATTTTAACAGCCAATTACACAAAAAATGAATAGATATTAAAATGAAAAGCTCAGTTTTTCCCTTCTAAAAACAAATTCCAACCTCAAAATATTCAGTAATAATGATATTTGTAACCTCTGACGAGTGTCCAATCTTATCTCTCCTGAAGTTTTTAGAATAAATCTGATAGCCTGTTTCGACGATGCAATTTGTCGCTGCAATTCGTGCAAGTTTTTCGAGTTGCATGAATCTTATATCAGTTGTGATAATGTAGGCGTTCATCTTGGTAACACCCAGTGCTATTTTTTGATATTGGCAATGCAGACTTGACATAGATGACATCAGCGACAAGTCGCCGCGAGAAATTGCAGCGACAAATTGCATCGTCGAAACAGAATGTAGAGAATCATAGAAGTTACCATCTGATCAAACTCGGCGGTTGTGTTACGATTCACTGGTAAGTTTGACCGATCACGCCTCTTGAAATGTAAAAAAAATAATTGGTTGAACTGGTGACAGCAATGTTGACAGAAACCGAGTCTTGCGAATATAAAATTTACAAAATTTCTGATTTAGGGAGCTCTAAATTTGTTTCAGACTAACCAAAACGATCAACGGATCATATCCGAAGTAGCCTAGGGATCCAGTTTTCAAACAAACGTAATTCGACTTGGATGTCAGTAATTAGAAGCTGTATCAAAATTCCCGATGAAATTTCAAATAAGAACAGAAAATGAGTGACAATTTCGGTGATTATTTCCCTCATATATAAAATGTTCCATAAGAGCAATGCAATTATCGAAAACTTACAGCGGTAATTGCTTTGTATCAAGTCACCATAACAACACATCTGAAGCGGTATCGCTAGACGTCAGTAAACAACACAAATAAATGTCAGATAGACTTCAAAAATAGAAAAACATTTCGCGTTTTGGTGAGTGCTCCATACATTCTATAGGGGAAAGTATAAATGAACAAAAAATAACATTTCCTTGAGAATTTCTTTATTCGTGAAATATTCCAATGAATTACATTAGTGCATAAAAATGACCAGATAATTTTGCATTCAAGCGTAATATCTCATACAAATTGCATTCGGTTATTTTCAAAGAGCCCTCGTCCTTCGAACTCAGGCACTTTCGCCAAAATATGAAAATAAACTTGCAATTTTTAGATATCACGCTTTCTTGCAAACTTATCGGTAATTTTTATGCACTCGTGCAATTATAACCGATAATGATTTGGATGATAAGATTGTGCAACTAGGGATTTGTTGCCAACTACGAGGCGACTATAAACTATTGACAGTTTTCCATTATTTACCTAGGTTAAAAAAGTGTTATGTCCCATCAGTGGAAATGTTGAATAATGATCATTTCTCAGGTCAGTAGTGAAAAAACACATCAATTCGCCACTGTGTGACATTGAAAAATCACCCGATTCTTTCACCCATCCCTATCGACTGTTCGACAACGGTTTCGCTAGTTTCGCCAAAAATCTTTTCATCAAGCACCTACATCATGGTAGCCTTTTATCAGTGTCCGTGAAAGGCTGGAGTGAAGCCCTAATCCATTCGGTAATATGTTCTTTGGTTGTGGTGCGGAATAAACGGCTTTCAGCCGGCAGTCGCTCCATATTCCAAGAAAGATGAACGACCCTAATGCAGCCACGGGATCAGGAAAAAAAGTTATTTATATTTTGCGCACGATATGGAACCGGATCCGATGTCTCACAGCAGTCTATGTTGATATACGGTGCTTTTCTATGATGGTCCCCCCTTCATTTTTTTAACGGGTTAACTCAAAATTCGAAACTTTGAATAATGAAATCGTCTTCTAAATATTCTTCACCATTTTTTGTCAGAATTATCTCTGAGATGTACTTGAACGTTTGTTTTCACCCAATTAATCTGAAAAATATGATTGATTGATTCCGTGGAAAAATGTAATACTTTATATCTAATTCATTTTGAAAACCCACAAGTGAAATTGGAACTCTCAGAGACTATTCTGCTTGCAAGTATTGTGGAAATATTTGGTAGAGGCCAAAATATAGAATTTTTCTCCAACCACCTGAATATGACATATGACATTCTCGTTTTCACTTTTTTTCTAAAAAAGTGGACTAGTCCAGGATTTGCATAGTTGGCATGGCTATCGTGCCGAAATGTGAAATATTCGACCTAGTACAGAAAATGAAATGACTATTCAACCATTGAAGAAAAATATCCGCTTGCCGGCAATTTTCGGTATTTGTATTGACTCTTCCCTTAAAGTCATACCAATTCTAATTTCAAATATCAACAAACAGTTCACCCACACTATTCTAACATTCTCACCAGTGTCGAATTCGATTTATTTGTACGTTAATATCCCGTCAACGTAAGGTTGGCCACGCCGCCAATCTGTCACAGGAATTTGACATCATGAAAATTTAAATTAAAATTAATTCGTTCAATGTACTTTGATCACAATTTGGAGTCTTGTGACAGAAAATTCAGGATATTCACTAATTGACTGAAAGATGGATATTGATAGTGATTTTTCTTCCAATGAATTCAATTGAATACCTCCCAGAATCGGCGAATATTGCTATAGCATAAAACTGCTACACACCTGTTTTTAGTGTCAAATTGATTTTTCAACAAATCTCAAAATTAGCGGTTGGAGAAAAAATGTTGTGTTCAACTGGTACAAAAAACACGTATTCGGGACTAACTTGCCACGAAAATATTCATTTCTTGTGCATTTTTCGAAAAAATGCCATAGAGAAAAAGAATATTTTATTTTTTATTTGACAATTGCATAATATATCCCTTTATTTTCTATCACAGTCATTCCGTCCTCGTAGCAGAGCGCCAGAAAAGAACAGACGCGTTGAAGGTGACATGAGTTCGATTCCAGCCTGTGTTATTCTTTTTCTATCTTTTTTCTTCTCTTCATTTCTCATTGTTGTATTTTCCGAGTTAATACCATTATATTTACAATTTTGTAGAATTTTTGGAAAAAATACGGATAATAACAATTATTGTGTGCAATACAAATGAATATAATATTTGTAGTTCTTCACTATTTAATGGGTGTAGATAAAATAGCATATGCAACTCTCATGTAATGGTTATGAATACACTCGCATTAACCACACGAAACTCACCTCCGGCTCGTTTCGTATCCCGGTTAATGCTCGTGTATTAATAACCATCATTACATGATCGTTGCATAATATACTATTATCTACACCCGTACTCTAATAATACACTTATATGCCCACAACCCGTTTTATAATGAAATCCATTACGATACAGATTTTTCATTACGATACAGATTTTCAACCAATAGAAACCCATTATTTTTCAATCAAGCATGATGTGCATGCTCTTTATTTGACATTTGTCAAGTCAAAATCGGTATAGGTATTGAACTTTCGAAGAATATAGCCAAACTTCGATAATCATAACAAAATGTCTGATACCAGCGATATGGGAGAATCACCTTCGACACCTTCACCGACGAAAATACAGTTAGAATGATTAAATTTTTCATTTGACAAATGCATGATTTATCACTCATTTTTTCATCACATTTTGTGGGCTGTCCGTAGCCGAGCCGTCTATAGCGCTGACATTGATTTTTCTAGCTGAAGGAGACGTTGGTTCGAATCCGCTCTCGAGTAATCTTTTTTTTCTTTGATTTTTGATCTTCTTTTCATATCTCATCGTTTTATTTCTCGAAGTAATGCTATTAATTACAATTCTGTGGAATTTTTCAAAGAAATTCGTTAAATTAGTATCATTGTGTGCAATATAACTATAATATTTGTAGTTCTTCACTATTTATCGGGTGTAGATAAAATAGCGTAAGCAACTCTCATGTAATGGTTATTAATACACTCGCATAAACCATACGAAACTCACCTTCGGCTCGTTTCGTATCCCGGTTTATGCACACGATCGTTGCATAATATACTATTATATTATCCCAATCACCCATGTGTGCGCCATTAGTCGAAAATACATGTTCAGTTCTTTTTTACTTTTTCGACTTTGTTTTGTGCTTACAGTTATATTTTTCAACGGTTTTGATGTTTCACCAGCATTAACATCATCACACACACACATGGGACAATAATATACAAACATAAACATAAATTGAATTTCATTTTCTCGTTCATTGGTTTGTTTAGGTTCGAAACAGATCTGAGATTTTTATCGACTTTGAATAATAATGATCGATTTCGACAGGATATGAAATGCTCATAGCTTCATTTGCTTCGATAGCCATGGCCATTTTTACAGCTGATTTGGAAGGAAAAGTCAGTTTGAAATTTAATGACACAATGACGTAAATAAGCTACGACCATTTCCTTACTTGAATGAATTTTTGTCCATTCTCTCGTAAGAATAAATCTTAAGTGAAAAAAAATGCTCTGAGAGATCGATAGTATAAAGAATCATCTACATACGTCTTGCAAAAACATTAGACTCGCTTTACAGTTCAACAAAGTTCTGTCATCAATCAGGCCTACCAATATCTCAGGTTGACAGATGATTTTAATTCGAAATTGTACCCACATCTTCGAAGTAAAATGGACTCAACTGATTTCTTGTGATTTACTCTTAGGAAAGGAAAGATGGGATGGGACGACTTCATTACTTTTCCTGGAATTGTTGGTTATGTGACTATCTAGTAACATTCGATGGTGTTGGCGATATTAAAAGTAACCAAAATTGTCACCAGAATTGCACCGGTGATAAGTATTGCGGCAATAAATTATCATAAAGCACATCTATGGTTGTTCTGTGCTCACCCATTATTACTAAGTAGTTTGTCGTTCGGTGTGATATAACATTTCTAAACATTTATTTATACATCGCTACGGATTAGCTTGTTCATCTCAACATATTGAGTGTTATAAAAATAGAATGCATTTCAAGAGAAATAAGTGAGGTTTACCAATCGTTAAATGGTGGAAATTCTATTTATTTTCCGGGTCAATTTCCAAATAATCAACCTAACCGGCAAGTTTTATGTAATGTATTAAAATTCAAAATAAACAAATTTCAATTATATTGAGCAATTGAAAACGTTATGGGTACCTTTTATTAAGAAACCAAGTGGTTTATTTTATTGATAATACAGGGTGATGAAACGTAATTTACCAGTTCTTGTGAGAATAATTCTAAATTTTCCGAGCATATTGTGTCTGGCTGTCTGTTATCAAAGTGAACATACACTCAGGGTGCAACATATTTTTTCTTCAGAAGAAATGAGAAGTTTCTATTGTATCAGGACTCAAGACACCACTTTGTAAATGGTCGAAAAGACACTCATTTTTCTCTAAATGAACAAACATTATTATGATCACAGAACAAAAATGACATTACCCAGGGTAACCATAGCCGACTGGTACGGGAGGCAATAGAGATCCAAAAACATGCGGACAATTTCAACAGAGAAGAAGAAGCATTTAGTCTACACATAATTTGGAATCCCATTCTAAGGAAATCAAGAATAACTAATGAAATCACGGCAGGTAGTGCGGCAACTAATAATGATGATTATTCCCCGAACCCGATAGAAGTAATTAACACTCAGGACTACCTGCATCAATATAAATACGCCTTAAGAAATCCAAACGTTTAGTCATCGGAAATGAGTAAGCCTCTGAAGAAGCTGGCCACTCGGTCTTCAAGCCCGAAGAAAAGTATTTATACTAATAATCTCGGCCGCGAAAGCCTCAACCATTTTGTCGACATCAAGGAAGTATTGGGGATTCAGTTCTTGAAGCACAACGTGCTCGTTGTCTTTGAAAAGAAACAAGCCTGTTTCTGTTCAAAAAAAAACTTAAGTTCTAGATGAGTGAAAGTTCAATGCAGGTAAGATGTTTTCGACTATGCAAGCTGAGCCATCCAGCATCCTTCCACATTTTTTCATACAGATCCACAGGAAAGGAAAGCCCTGTGATGTTCAAAGAACACCTCGTTAATTAAGGGACAGGAGATACGAATTAACATTCACTTTAGATTTTTGAATTTTGTTGGCCTCTGGTAAAACCTCCTTCGGTTGGGAGTACCAAAGTTCAGCTCTTCTATTGATGAAAAATCCCTGAGCAAGAGAGGTTCGACATTTTTCCAAGCTCACAACAGAGGGGTCATCGTCCGTTCATCGGTGTTGATACTGCCAAGGGTGGAACGATTTGCGACAATTCAGAAGAGTACCGACTGTGAAAATATCTATAGAAGAGAAACAAGTCTCCGACTCTCCAACGATGCTCCAACGAAGTGAGCGAGTTTGGGAGCGAAGAGTCTCTAACAAGATGTGTTGCTTTTTTCTGAGAAGAATAAAGAAAATTCAGTTTATGTTTTGGTGCTGAGCTCCATTCGTGGGAATTTCGTAACATGCCGTATCAGTACTTCCTGACGAAAAGTGAAGTGTTTCTTCGCACGGAACAGAACTCCAAACTTCTGGAAAGCACCCTTAGCGATGGATCTGACATATGGTTCTCCCATAAGAGATGACTACTGATCATGATTCCTAATATCAAGATACTTGACTCCGAAGGAGGAGGGCTCTTTTGGCAAAATATGAAAATAACCGAAAGCAGTTTTTTTACTGACAACATGCTTGAATGGAGAATTATCTGGTTTATTTTTATGCACGAGTGTAATTCGGTAGAATATTTCCGGAGTTGAAACAACGACGTTTAAAATTCAGTATTTATGCCTGTCAAGATGACAAATGTACATTTTAACAATCGTTGTTATAGATACACGGACCGAGCGGGTATTTGTCGAGTGCATAAAAATCACCAATAATTTTGCAAGAGAGCGTGATATTAAAAATTGCAAGAGTTTATTTTCATATTTTGGCGAAAGTGCCCGAGTCCGATAACCGAATGCAATTTGTATAGATATCACGCTTGAATGAAAAATTATCTGGTCATTTTTATGCACGAATGTAATTCATTGGAATATTTCACGAATAAAGAAATTCTCAAGGAAATGTTATTTTTTATTCATTTATACTTTCCTCTATAGAATGTATGGAGCACTCACCAAAACGCGAAATGTTTTTTTATTTTTGAAGTCTATCTGACATTTATTTGTGTTGTTTACTGATACGGTTTCGAATGTGTTGTTATGGTGACTTGATACAATGCAATTACCGCTGTAAGTTTTCAGGGGTAATATAATAAGTGGTATGATTATTACTGATAATTTTTTGGAATATTAATGAATTGCAATCCCAAAGCTGAAAATACAACGAGTCCGCAGGACGAGTTGTATTTTCTTGCATTGGGATTGCCAATGAATTGATATTCCAAAAAATTATAGGTTATTAATCATACCACGAATTATATTTAGGACGACAATATAACCCCTGTTTGAGCAAAAATTGTTGAATTGCCTGGTAATTGATTCTTTATTTCTGGCCGTATTCAAGGGAATACTCTTTTCCACTGCTTCATCTATGATACCAATCGCCATTTGTCCCCAACGATCACTCATATTGATTGAGAAATATAACTAATCAAAACACATAGATTTGACGTTTATAATTTAAATCATTATTTTCACTTGACAGCTAGTAAAACAAAAACTGAGCAGGTTTATCACCGTGAAAATACAGCGACAAGCTATATTTTCACTGTAATTCGGATTCTATTGGCTGAATTTCAAAATTTGAAATAGACTGATTGGTTGTTAAGCAAGGAGATATATTGTCGATACAATGCAATTACCGCTGTAAGTTTTCGATAATTGCATTGCTCTTATAGGACATTTTATATATGAGGGAAATATTTGCTGTAATTGATCGAAAATGTCCCGCTTCATATGGGATTTTTAACATACGATGGAAATATTCGGTACAAGAACCAAACACAACACCACAATGATCAAAATGACTAGGACATCGCAAAGCTTAATTTTCAATTTTGAACCAAGAGATGTTTTTTGGTCATAGATCAATTTCATATCATTATACTTCTAGTATGTGGACGAAAAAATATCAGAACAAAGAATGAAATAGCCCTCCCAACATTTTTCATTGACCTAACGCATTGAATGATTTCCCGGTTATCTTTCAATTCAATTTCGACAAACATGAACGGCGTTAGTAGTCGATACTAACGTTCGAATACACTTTACATAACAGCCAATACGAATTGATCAGGGAATACCTTTGACAATCACGAGACACCTTTGTCGTGTTCAATTGGCAAGAAAGTTATTCGATTGGAAGCGATAAACTTTCGAAGGCTGGAAGTGATTGCCTCTCGAGAGAAATTCGAGTCAGAAACTGATGTTCGCTAATTTGTACGCATCAATCGGAAATGTCGCTTTTAATTTATTAGACAAGAACAATCAAAATACGAAAATCGAGTTATGTCGTGGTCTTGAAATAGTCTGTTGCTTATACTCACTGAAATTAGAAATAGACTGGATTTACGAGTTTAAAGTAGAGAAGATTTTTTGTTCGAGTGTGATATTATGAGCGGTATATTGTGTTACTAGTGACAAAAATAACCTTTTTTTATAACACAAAACTGCTCTAGGTTATCTGTTCTCGGTGATAATGAGGTACATTGTGTCTTCGAATTCACTTCATTACCTGATAACACGATGACTTCATTATATAACAGTTTTTTTTTATTTCTTTTTTAACGTCGGCCTATTTCCGCTACCAAGGCCAATCACCGACGCCGGTGAGCACACTTCCCCCAACCGGAAATTTTGCCGAACCCTCTGGTATTCCAACCAGAGGTAGGGATCTTTAACGAGCCCACCATCCATGGACTCGGGACCGACGGCTTTACGTTCCCTCCGAAGGACGGCATATCCTCAATATATCTTGTGCTCATTGATATATTGTCTGCGAGCTATGATATGCTATTCCGCTGCAGCTGTACGGGCTTTCGACACGGTGTTTCCCTGCATGGTCACCCATCCAAGTACTAACCGCGCTCGGCGTTGCTTAACTTCAGATATTAAATGACTGCCAGTCAACCTGAAGAGCTGGGCCATGCCCTTATACAGGGTGATTCAATAGTACTTTGACAAACTTCAGGAGGTGATTCCCCACAATATTCTAATATGAA
The DNA here is from genome assembly GCA_032362365.1 of Zygogramma bicolorata. Taxonomy (NCBI): domain Eukaryota; kingdom Metazoa; phylum Arthropoda; class Insecta; order Coleoptera; family Chrysomelidae; genus Zygogramma; species Zygogramma bicolorata. The sequence goes on from JAVJAQ010000699.1 coordinate 19,914, forward strand.
TTGTCCAAATAAATAAATGTCCGGAAACGCTTCGTTTCCAAGATACAGGATGTGGAAGTTTCATTTCTATTTTCGTTTTTTTCAAATAACTTTTGAAATACTGAACTTAATTAAACGAAACTTGGTAATAGGAGGTTTTTGAGGTGTCGAATTCGAACCTGATGTTCTTGTTGCTCTTACTCGTAGGGGGCGCCACCTACACGTTTTTTTCTTTTTTAAATCTTTTTGGGTGTACTTCTAGCACATTTTTCAGTAAAAAATTCGGTTCCTCTATCATATCTACGTAAATAAGCTACCCTTGTCACTAGTCTCTGTAAGCAACGGTTTTCTAAATATTTGGACTTGAAAACTAACTTCAAGTCGATTAATTGATAATCGGTGCATGTTGAAGTTATTACGAATATTTTGCTTTTTTCACAAGAATGCTTTGGAAATGAATTTGACGTTTTGTATCAAGGGTGCATAATCAGTATTTGTTTTAATAAAATTTAAGAAATGTTAACATATTATTTCAGGAAATTTCGAATAAGTAAAATAAAATAAACGAAACTAAATTGTATTCAAATAAATTGTTGGAAGTGCCCACCTTCAGCAAAGATACAGGCAGTCAGTCGTCTAGTCATTGAATCTCGTACCCGCTCAAAAAGAATTGGTGTGTTTCTTATTGTTTCACGGGCGTCTACTATTATGTTTCTTAATTCTTTCTCGTTCACTACTGGAGTCTTATAAACTAGTGACTTCAAATGTCCCCAAAAATAAAAATCTATCGGGTTTAGATCTGGAGACCTTGGTGTCCACGCCTCGTTAGGTTCTTCTACACCCCTACCAGTAGTGAACGAGGAATATCTAAGAAACCGAATAGTAGACGCCTGTGAAACAATAAGAAACACACCAATAATTTTTGAGCGGGTACGAGATTCAATGACTAGACGACTGACTGCCTGTATCTTCGCTGAAGGTGGACACTTCCAACAATTTATTTGAATACAATTTAGTTTCGTTTATTTTAGTTTATTCTCCATATTCAAAATTTCCTGAAATAAAATGTTGACATTTCTTGCAAATTTTATAAAAACAAATACTGATTATGCACCCTTGATACAAAAATAACTATTTCGCTTAAGGATGTCATAAAGGAACGTACCCAACAGTAATAACCTCTTTAAACGAGTAAAACGTCAAATTCATTTCCAAAGCATTCTTGTGAAAGAAGCAAAATATTCGTAATAACTTCAACATGCATCGATTATCAAATAATCGACTTGAAGTTTTCAAGTCCAAATATTTAGAAAACGGTTGCTTACAGCGGCTAGTAACAAGGGTAGCTTATTTACGTAGATATGATAGAGGAATCGATTTTTTTTACTGAAAAATGTGCTAGAAGTACGCCCAAAAAAGTTATGAATCTTTAAAAAAAGAAAGAGACGTGTAGGTGGCGCCCCCTACGAGTAAGAGCAACAAGAACATCAGGTTCGAATTCGACACCTCAAAAACCTCCTATTACCAAGTTTCGTTTAATTAAGTTCAATTTTTCAAAAGTTATTTGAAAAAAACGAAAATAAAAATAAAACTTCAACATCCTGTATCTTGGAAACGAAGCGTTTCCGGACATTCATTTATTTGGACTATTCATATTAGAATATTGTAAGGAATCACCCCCTGAAGTTTGTCAAAGTACTTTTGAATCACCCTGTATAACAGTTGTATGCCTTCGATATCATTTCCTCACCTGATGAAATAATGACTTCATTGTGTTACAGTTCTAGTTATTATCACTCAATTAAACAGGTATCCCATGGAATGTCAAATTTCAAGCAATGACAGTTCTATTTACTCATTTGATTGTACCCTAATGGGAATTTTATTTGTTTAATTATTTCTCTATTATTAATAACTGTAAAAAAATTATAGTGTATAACTAGCATGGAGTGCTAATTTCCACTCACATTATTTGCGGCATAACTTCATACACGTGGTAAATGACTATCATTCCTTGCTATTTTGATCTGATTGTTCCTGAACTGCAAGACATACATTGGGTATTCTTTTTCCATGACTTAGTCATATCTGTCAGAAAACACTAACACGAGATCTCGAAATACACTGTTTTCTAGTAAATTGATCTAACCACTAAACTGAATCTCACAATCCCTCCCTACGTTCTTATCTATTCATATTGTCATTCCCTAGCACTCTTCATTTCATACGCAAAATCCAAATCCCCTTTTAAAACAGTTTCCCTCTCAAAACTCATGACATCGCAGATCTAGCTGAATGCATCATTATAACTGTTAGTTAGTCCATTGAAGATTTACATTTGGGGTTACGTTGTTCAGAGGGGGCAACTTGATTTTTTGTATATGTGGGGGGGGGGTTAAATCTAAGCTCAAATCCACGTTTGTGGGATCGCCACCCTTGTCCCGCGGCCGCCATCTTGAAAAAAGGGGTGCAATGGTCTTCGCGCTTCATCTGCCAGACTATTCAAAAACATTTTTGTTGCAAATTGAATTCTCTACAACTTTATTTCTATTACTTTTTATAATAAAATCGTGAATAACAGTGTTATGACCGAAAATTGTTCAGTGGAATAATTTTGTTTCTATTCATTTTACAATAAAAGAACATCAAAACATTTTCATAAAAGGGGTTCTAAAAAATTATACTCACTATGAATTTTTGTAACTCCGTTTGTTCATTAGAATTTTACAGCGCTCTCAAATACTCCCCAGGATACATATAAAAGTGAATAATTAGGCTAACTTTCTATTATCTTTTTCTTATGCTTATAATTGATATTTTTTTTAACATTGCTATGTTATTATCCATTAATTATCGGAACTTTTTCCCACCATAAATTTTTGGTTCAATTCGATTGGTTTCTACAATAATTTGTGCTCCGATGTGTACAATCACGAGAATTCTATCCTAGAAAGATATAAATGATCAATAAATAAATAATTGAGATAGAAAAATATTGAATGCGAAATGATAAAATCAATAAATATCAAAATTGAAAACATGAAAAGTTTCAAGGCACGAAGTTTCGATTGCTGGTATCTGCAATCGTCTTCGAGTGATGACTATTTAGCCTTCAAACTAAGATACCATATTTCTCTACTAGAAGCTCAAACGAAGACTCATATGAAGTTTGACTGAATAACTAGGCCTTGTTATCAACTACCTACCCTAATTCTCAGGAACATCAGGTCATTGGCGAATCCATCAATCATAAATCGTGGCAGAGTCATTTCACAACACATCAGAAAATAATTCTCAAGGAAACAATGTCTTTTCCATTGGGAGTCGAACTCACGATCTCTCGGTCCAAAGCGGGGCGCACAACCAACTGCGCCAACTCCCTCTTTTAAAAACAATGTAGCTTAAAAAAAATGTTAGCAGCATTGCTGAATCTGAAAATCATCAGTAATGACAAAGTAGTCTAAGTAGTAGTAGTAGTAGTTTATTCACCAAAAATACAATAATACAATTCAATATAAAATACAATACAATATTTTGTGAATAAAAATTAAACTTGATAAGTGATTGAACACTTGTTTCAATTACTCGTGAAAAATCAATGACTTGCCATGATTTGAATACATCTTATCAATGGTTATGTTCCACAAAACTTCTTTTTTGCTGTTCGGGAGAGAAAACATCGAAAGCCGGCAACATCACAATGAACTTCCATTACCCAATCTTCTCTAATTCTCGTTCCATCATGATGGCCATGAAAGTTTGGCATTCGGGCCATTCCCAGTGGATCAACGAATACGTAATCTCGAGAAATTGATCGCTGCCAACATCACGTAACCGTTCATCTCTCGTAACGTCGGAAGAGAATAAACGAATTCGATCAAAAATCCGCAATCCGCAACGTACTCGATTTCAAATTAGGTGTCTTTAATGACTTTTTCCCTGGATTATGCGACCTTGACGGGCAGCATAGCAGGAAGATTAGGGCGACGTTGGCGATGTTTCTCCCAAAAAGTAGAGTATGAAAAAAAAGAACATTCTGATGATGAGTGCAGAAAATATGAGACTTAGGCTGGATTCAGACAGATCCGAAATTCGATCGTACGACGATCCGATAGCTTTCTGATTGGTCTAAATTTACATTCAGACCAATTTCGAATCTGTCTGAATCCAGCCTTAGTTCTGTCACGGGTCCTTTTTCTGGGTTATTTCTCAACATATCCCTTTTTCTATTTCGTGGTAGCTATCTTGCTTGTTCCTTTCTCCAGGTCTCCGGACAGCACTTGTGATTATTACGCTCTTATCTGCTTAGGGCCACTTTACAGTTCGCAAGTTTCGAAAGTATTGCATCAATTTTTGCAATGATTATTGTAGTTGCAGAAAATGGGTCTGGACCTATAATTTATTTCCGCAATACTTATTGTCAGTGCATATCTAGCGATAATTTTGGTTAGGCACTTTAGATACTGCCAACCTTATTAAAAATCACTGGATAGTAACATAGCCAATAATTTCAAAAAAAAAAAGAATAAAGTCACACGTTGCCTATATACATATAGTCTATTTACAATTTCGGCTCGTTTCGTATCCCGGTTTATGCTCATGTATTAATAACCATCATTACATGATCGTTGCATAATATACTATTATTTGTTTTAATGATTCATACAATCATATGGCAGAGCGAAGTGATAGTAATTATGCTAGTGCATTTTCCATACTATTCTGGAATGTACCACCATGTGGTCTCCGCATTTGCTTCAAGAGGACTACAAAAAGCTCAATCTTGTGAACGATCCTTGCGCACAAGTAAGTACAGCTTGTCCAATCTATCTTGGCACAGAACTGAGAACTCATAGGCCCAGTAATCTGTGTGAAGTATAGTTAGATAAAAAAAACACCTATTATATGTATTCACTGTGTTGAAATTTATTCCTAGGAAGTGTTTTTTGTTTTGTCATGGTCTATACAACCAGTTTGCAACTGAAAAAGTATCTAAGTTTGTGCCAAGATGGATTGGATAAGCTGTACCTGGCAATTGCGATCCAATGTCCGGCGGGGTAAGGACCAGGAAAATAGTCGTAATCTAGAACTGGAGGGTAAGGGCAATTGAGAACGGTTGAGAATTTTCTCAATTGTGTTTATTCGTTCCGCATCGGTTGGTCTTCGATGCGGCAACAGTGGACGGACAAGAGAACGTTACACCATCATGGCAGCACCCCCTCGGGGCTCCCCTGCCGCCCATAACGTCGGCACGCGACATCGTCACCATAGTTATTCGAGTGACGTCAGTTTGGGGATTATATTTCACGCCGGAGGGGATCGGGGGCGAAGGGGGCGGCGGCCTAGTCGGACCCTCGTGATGAAACGTCGCCGGTCCCCCCGAGCGGTGAGGGGGCGGCGGCAGCGTGGGTGTATTCTGATACTCGCAGTGCGGTGTGTCGTGTCCGTCAATTCGAGAGGAGGCCATCGAAAGTTATTCACGAGGAATGGATGTTTTGGATAGAATTCCGCATCCAGCCCACTTTCAATCCAATAAAAGTATGAAGCAATTATTATCATTGTTTTTTATATACAGATCCACACGAAAGGCAAAAGAAAACTGCGTGAATCAAGGGACAGGAGATACGAATTGACATTCACATTCACGATTGAGGATAATTCAGAAGAGCACCGATCGTGGATATATCTAGAGAAGGCAATAAGTCTTGTACCCTTCTACGATGACTCAAAGAAGTGAGCGAGTCTGTGAGCGAAGAATCACCAACAAAACGGATGGCTTTTTCCTGAACAGAAGTTCCAATGTATCTTTTGATGCCTACTCATGAGAACTATATTCCAAGACAGGCCGTATCTGTGGCTTGTAAATCATCAGAAGCTGACGAGGATTGAAGTATTTCCTGGCACGAAATAGAAATTCAAGCTTTTGGGAAGAACCCTGGTGATCGATCTCACATGCTTTTCCCATGAGAGATTATTACTGATCGTAATTCCTAGCATCGAGTTAATTGACTTTTCAGGAATGGTTACCTCTGACATCTGAATATTGGATGAAGATAAATCGGCTTTTTTTGAGAAGAGACATGCCTGTTTTTTTCCAGCATTAAATTCCACCAAGTGGAAGGTTACGATGCCGAACCCGATCAATCGCTTTTGGAATGTCGAGTGCAACAGCTAACGTTTCTCCGAATTTTTCGATGGAATGCTGCCAAATATGTGAAACATAAGCCAATTAGTCACTGGTCGATATTTGATGGCGAAATCCTTATTGTCGATCAATAATTATTCTAGATTTTCTAGATATTTGATAAGCTTCATATTGATTGCTTTTTCCATGAATGATGGAAAGCAATGCAATCGGTCTAGTGTTTTCTTCCCTTTTTCAGGAACTGGCTGAACTCTAATGAAAGAATGTAGGCTTTCACGGCCGGTGTTGATACATCCCAAGTTTTTCGGGCTTGAGGGCCGTGTCCTGGAAATTTGAGTTCCGGTGCTTTTGGCTGCATCTGCTGCAGCCTTCTTCTGAGTTGAACTCCTTCCTGTGAGTCTACTATGACTCATGAGTCATAGATGCAACCGAAAGCTCCGCAACTCAAAATTTCAGGACACGACCCTCATGCTCGAAAAACTTGCGATGTGGCTGAACTGTCTGTTTTCCAGGACTCAGAAAATTACTCGGTAGCATTTGGGTTTTTCTAGGTTTGCCTACAGTTGAAATGGCAAATGTGCTATCCTAGAAGTCCGTAAGACGCCCCAGAGCACTTCGTCACCCAGAAGGCAGGGCCTCTTGAGGAAACGGCTTCTTGAGTGTCGTAGCGCTGTGGGGTGTCTTATTGTTTTCTTGGTGGCGCATTTGATCCAAGGTCGGTTGATGTATTCGATAGTAGCAACGGCTGGTCTGAAACCGATAGGAATATTGTCTGCAAACCCAGCAAACTGTAAATACGTAGTGGTAAAACTTGTGAGAAAATAATGCGGGTCCTAGATTGATTCCTGTGGAACACCAGTAATAGTGTGTGGGGCGTTAGTCGAAATCTCATCGATAAACATGTAGAGAGGAGTTAAAACTGGTTAACGAAGGACAGGAGGAGACAATCTATACGACAGCAAGTTGATGAATATGTTCTTGATGCCAATCACTTCCGAATTGATAATGACATTTAAGTATTCTGAATTCAATAAGGTTGGTATTGATTACTTTTTCTATAAATTTTGGAACAACAAAAAGCAACATGTCTGTTATTGCTAGAAGCTTCTTTCTCCTTTCTAGGGACTAGTTGAACTCTGGTTGTTTCCTTGGTGAGTTGGTGCTCTGTACAGGATAGTTGTCAAACATCTTACTTCTAAGGTTCTGATGGCAGCTTGTTGTAAAACACCATGTATACTAGATGTGCTTCGAAGGAATTATATTTGAACTAATTTTTATGATTCAACACTCAGAACAGAGGTAACAGTAATGTTACAGTTAGTTTCGAGTTCATAAATTAGTATTGAATTGTGGGTTTTGGGGGCATCGCCCCAACGCCCTCCCCTTCATAGCCGAGCTCGTATTCTCGTGGTGGCAGTTGGAAATCCACTTTTCCGGGAATCGTTAGTCGAACGGAACGAACCCATTCATTCAATCTCGGCTAATTCGCTGTTAGCACGGTCGACTGGTTCGCAAAATTACTTTCCACGTAGATTTTCAATGAGTTGTTGCACTTTTTCAGCTTTCAGCTCAGTTCTGGATCAGAATGTCCGCAATATTCAGCAGGGAGAACGCTATAAGGAACAGAAAATGAACAATGTACGGAAGTGGTCGTTGAATAGGCAAACTTGTGGTCAAACTTATTTTTTCGGCAACCGTCCGGGAAGTCGGTACTTCCCGGACTAGGCCGAAAAAATGCTACTTTCTCAAATAAAAAGCGTCTGGGAAGTGGTAGGTTGCCGAAAAAATAGTGTAAGCAACACGACCGAAAACATTTTTTTGACCTCGCAGACTTCCAGGACTCGCCTACGGCTCGTCCTAGCTTGTCTACTCGTCCAAAAAAACAGTATTTACCGGACTTGTTACGTCAATTACTATTCTGCTTGGTGATGTGTGAAAAGTTCAATCAAACTGGTGTCCAGAATGATTCGAAATTATTTTCAAAGAATTTCTGCACGCCTATCATAAAGACTGGCTTTAAATCAAATCATCTTGGAACAATTCGTTCAGGCAGGCCAGCCTCAATATTTCTCCTCGTGGATGAACAGTAGAACCATTGATTACAGCTGGAAGAATTGAACAGTGATATGCTATACTATATCCATCCAACAAAGAGAGTTACCCCAACAACGAAAGATGCGTGATCAACACGTGATCGAAGCGTGGTTACCACATACATTGGGTGGAAGAAACACGCCTCCTTACGCTGGCCAATCGAAACCAAATGTAATCGACTGGTGGAATTCGCGCTACAGTATCGGAGTAGTCAGTTATGTTTCAACGCTTGTGGTGTGTACATATGTGGTATTTTGAAGTTTGAAATTTTCAAAATGTCAAGTACTGATACGGCTGAAGATACTGCTAATATGTATCCCTACACCCCACCCAAAAAAGACAAAGAAAATACAGTTTCGGTCGTTCCTTAGTGCGACTCTGTACGAGCAGCGAGCAGCCTTGTCTGAGTGATCACGTGCACAATGCATGAAATGTTTTGGATCACTCCTTTGCTTGGATACAAAGTATAGGAGCGATCTAACAGCCGATAGTACTGAGCACTTGTTGAAAATCAGTCGGACGGACATTGTTATTGGTTTGCTGTTTTGTTTATAATCTTGACTTAGTTCAGAAATGAAGTTACAGGTTGATTCACACTCTTCTTCTCATTCTCGATTCGCTTTTGTTGTTTCGTCTCGGTGAGACAAAATCATGCCGTGGCAGGTTAATAGAATAACACATGACAGAAAACAGTTACTTGTCTCACTAGTAACTACGAAGGGCGTTCGATTATATCCAACATGTCTGGTGCTAGTGCAGGGTTCTTAAAGAAAAAATTCCTGCAGTCATCAAGTATGTAGTCGGATTAGCTTTGGGTCGCCTGGTCAGATGGTGTGACGGCGCTTATTTTTGCTTGTTTTTAGCTTCAATCTTTCTCGATGTATGAGGGAAAAGGATATTTAATTATGGAAAGTGAATGACTTGTTGGTGAAAACCAACTTGCACTGGTGACAGGTCAATAAGTCCGAACCTGGTGTACCCGTCCCAATAATTGAAAAAAAATTCGGGAACTTCTATCAGACAGACATTTATTCTATGAAGAACCCTGCACTGGCAAATGTCGGATATAATACCTAATCCTTCGCGGTATCAGCCAGTGGAAAAGTTGTTTTCTGACAGGAATTATTCCATCAAATCCATTTTTGAGTTTTTTTTCCCTGAAAATTAAAAAGAAAGAGCTTGAATTTCTAATATCATCTATATTTAGTACCCCATGTACATGTGGTAGTGTTTATACTAATGAAACATCAAGACCACCAAGAATAAGAACAGCTGAACATAAAAACAATTCGAGAAAACAAGAAACAGATAAGTTCGATCCGTTCGAAAAAATTATAATTTACTTATGACAGAACAGAATATACCAAAAGGAAAACTCAAAGAGGATACTTCGTTGAGGTTGGCATTGAACATAGCTCCATGTTGGGTGCATTTTCTGAAAAGAGAAGCTGGACCGGGAAGATTAAGTTCGAATCGATTGTGTGAAAATCAACACTTGGTACAATTATTGGTGAATTAATTATGCCAGTTCCACATTATGATAATATTTTTTTATTTATTTATTTATTCATTCATTTATTTACGTGGCAAGCCCAATTCACGAGGATATTTTACAATTGCATACTTTCGATATGATAAGAAACTCTGCATAACTTTTTCTGCAAAAATATTATATCACAGACAATTCCCCTATTGGAAAATGTTATGATATTCATTATTTTTTCAATAACTTTATGTTCCCATTATTTCCTAACTATACCCAACTTTAAAGCACTACATCTCGAACACTTCTCTTGAATACGCTCAACATGGCAATCATATAGTGGATACCAGACCATAGAATTATTGTATTCAATAGTGAACCTCATATACGAGCAATGAATTATTTCCATAAATAACCTGAAAGTAAAACCCGATATTATAAAAGCTTTTGCAGTAATTTCATTTATGTGTTGGCCAAAGGTTAGTTTTGCATTGAACTCCGCACCCATCTTCAATTCCATTAACACGTGATAGTTGATTACCAAGAATCGTGCATGGAAAGTTGATACAGTGTTTTATCAGTCTGAATGATATGGAGAAGCACGTTTTCATATACATGTATTTCATTAACGACTCCACTGAACCAAGTCATCAAGATCTTCTTGCAAGAGCAAAGCATCATGATATGATATGACAATATTTATTCATAGAAAAACAATAATATACAATCATAATAAAGTATGTTTATAAATAGTATAAATGAATAAACAATGGGATCACAGAAGCAACATAATGTTGCTCGTGTGTGATATGGTCAAAATATTGAACCTAGTCAATATATTGAAATAATTGATAAACAAATGAATATATAAATGAATAGATGAATAAATAGATGAATACATGACAATCATGCATATACCAAACAAGGCGAAATACAGACTGAACAACAAAATACAAACACAGTTTATATATTCAATATGGAAAGCTATTCGAAAGATACCAAAACATGATTCACTAAAACACTGTACGGCGCCACAGACTCCCCTATGGAGTGTGTTTACAAGTCGATACAATTCTAGGTGATCGGCAAAGTGTTGAGTCATTGATAGAAAAGGTTGAACAGGAGTGGGCCTAAGTAGGACCCTAGAGGGACCCCAGACGAGACTTTCATCTGGTGATAGATTCAATTTGCTACCTCGTCTGAGTTTGTTCTTTCAAGAAACTAATGAACCAGTTTAGCAGGTTATATCATTTTGGAAATCGAATATCATGGTTCGAAGGCCTCGAAAAGTCTGTAGATAGAGTCAACCTTAGACTTTTTTCAAAGTTGGAAAGGATATAATATTGATACACTAATAGATTAGTAGTAATCACCAAAATCTCGAATCCAAGAAGGCTTGAAAAATAAAGGAGACCATCTTCTGAAACGTCGTCAAGGGAAAGTATTTTTGTATTTTTTCGATATAATTCCTAAATTCAATTTATAACTTCACAAAAGAAACGATACGTAACTGACCAAACGCCGAGCCAATTCAGCTTTTTATATTATATTTTATTTACATTAGGGACAAATGAATTCACCCTGAAAACTGATAATATAGGAATTTGAAGAGCTTTCTTTTTCAGTTTTAGAGAAGAGAGAAACTAAAGAATGAATTTAATTACATATTCATCTCAAGAACATTTAAACGATATTAAACCATCAACCTACTGTGTAGGGAATGAAAATGGTCAAAACGAATTGACCTTACATGATTTGCATTAATTGTGCAGGGAATTTCATTATTTCAGTTCAGTTTCTCCACCTAATGAGTTTTCTGGTAGATTTCGATATAGTAAATTTTTTAGACAATCGGGAAGACAAGAGAAGTTGGAACCGATAAATAATCATGGTGATGACGATTCAAATTTGATAAAAAGAAGTCAAACCCAAGGTCGTAAGTCCAACCAGGAGAATATACTTTCCTTCTCGTCAGCTACTAATGATCTACAAGGCTCAGATACGACCTGTCATGTCAGTTCTCATGTGTGGAGTTCGGCACCAAAACATTCATTGGGGCTTCTCGATTCTATTCAGAGAAAGGCAATTCGTCTTGTTGGTGATTCTTCGCTCACAGACTCACTCACTTCATTGGAACATCGTAGAAGGGTCGGAGACTTGTATCTCTTCTATAGATACTTTCACGGTCGATGCTCTTCCGAATTGTTATCAATCGTTCCCCCCTTGGCAGTATCTACACGGATGACTCGACGAGTACAGAATTCCCCCCCTTTTGTTGTGAATTTGGAAACCTGTCGAACATCTCTTGCTCAGGGATTTTTTTTCAATAGAACAGCTGAGCTTTGGAACTCCTTGCCGAAAGAGGTCTTTCCTGAGGTTTACAAACTTCAAAAAAGTGAATGTTAATGGGGATGACGGCTGCAAAACTCTACCACTAGGAGCGCCACCACTGCATGTACCTTTGACAGCCTCTCAAGTCAAATGACAACAATTCAAAACATTAAACGTCCCTTCTTTGCAATAATTAAGAATATAAAGATTTGAAATCGACATAAATTGGTCTTATGTAGTGCATTCGGATGTAAAAATGTAGGTACGCATTTATTTCCAAAAGAAACAAAACTGAAAAAGCAGTGGGAAGTAGCCCTGAAAAAAAAAGAGATTTCAGGCTTCTGAACATTCTAGATTATGCTCCAGTCACTTACAAAAGAACGTAGCAGGGCTAGTAGATGGTTATTATGATGATTTTTAACGAAACACCTCTGTAATCAGTTTGAATTTTTTACCTTTCACTCAGATCTTTTTTTTTCCTTTGAGGGATCCACCACGTTCCCCCAACAAACTTTTCAGTTCTGGTACAGACAAACATCCATATCTATCGGTTGGAGAAAACATCGTTATGATTCTCAAGTATCTTTTGAAAATATTCATTAAAATAAAAATAAAACATAACCTGCAAAATCACTCGTTAGGCATATGCAGTCGTGCTGCCACCTACTAAAAGCTTTGGGTCATCTTCCCCATTCGTATCTCCTGCCCCTTGATTCACGCGGTGTTCTTTGAACATTACGGGGCTTCCCTTTCGTGTGAAACTACATATAAAAAAATATTTAGACATTTGAATGAAAAACAAACGGTATTCAAAGAGGTCGGTGATTGCCCGGAACGAGCTCTTTCTTCTCGTGGTTACCCGATATAAAAAGCTTTCCTCTATTCTGTATTACCCAGAATTTGCCATTTACAGTCTCTTTCTCACTAATCCCGACTCCAATCCTCGGCACACCAAAGCCGTCGGGGAATATTGCATTACTGGAAGTGTATCTAAGTACGAAACTGATGCGGCGTTATTCTTCTACTTCCCGCGGGATGCTGCGCTATCTGTTTGTTCAACAAAAGACCTCTTTGTATAAGTTCATCGCTGTGAAGTCGGGTTCGAGAGCAAATAGTCCCCGGAGCGGGCCGAAAGTTGAAAGAGAACGAGAGAAAATGAATGTTATTTTCTGGAATGAGTTAGACGCCTTCTATTTTACGAGGTTATATTATACTTCCTTTGTTTTCGGATACAGATCTCGTTCTGCAATGGGCTATAATATATTGTTGGGAAGTTGTGATGGAAAATAATTGTAAGAATTCGAGTTTGCCATAGCAACTACTTTTATCCTGGAAACTGTTCACAAGCATTTATCAATCTGTCTTCGAGATTGAATATAGGATGGATAGTTGAAATTATTCACGAGTTCGCTATTTTTGCCGTAAAGTTCTCGGTTCGTTATACGAAAATCTCATAGTTTTGAAAACACAAAAACAATGGAAGTATTATACTTTGCATTTGTTCGCTCAAAATTAGAATACGGGTCATTGATTTGGAACCCTATTAACGAATGTCATTCCAAAGAAATCACGCTTGAATCGGTTCAGAGAAGATTCCTCGGAAACTTCACCTAGGTATTCTCGAGGAAATGTTATTTTTTGTTCATTTATACTTATCCTCTATAGATTGTATGGAGGGCTGCACTAAACGCGTAATATTTTTCTATTTTTGAAGTCTATCTGACATTCATTTGTGATGTTTACTGACGTCTAACGAGGCGAATGGTCATCGCTCGGACATCCATTTCTAATTTTTAACTCTACTGAAACCTGTTCTATAACGGAAACATCAAATTACAAACCAATTGAGAAAAAATTAAATAAAAATCAAACTTGAGATCAATTACCCTAGACACCAGACTGATCAAAGAAAATACTTTTTGCAAACTCGACGCGCGTTTCGCATCTAATCAGGAGTCAAGAAATTATTTGAATAACGAAATGAATAAAATAATCTTCTGACAAGAAAACTGAGGTATCGAATATGAAATACTAGTCAAAAAATGTAAATAAAGAAATTGAATGGAATATTTCACTTCAGAGCCCTATTAGTAATATGTGTCAAAACTTCAACCGTTTTTCTAGAATATACCCATATATCTTGCATAATAATCCAAGGCTTTTGTTCCCGGTTCGCCTAGAGTCCAACGAAGGCATATGACAAAACGTACCCTGGAAAATCACACCTTCCGAGCCAGGATTCAGTAATATGCGTATGTCGAAACATATCAGATGTTGCCCTTCCATCCAATACGCGACATCAATTACGACTCATTAAAATCTATTAGTTCCTTAATATTGAGTGAATTGTCAAACAACTGGCATTTGTGTCTTTTGATACTTACATTCTTCACTTGGGGTTTGTGAGGTCAAAGTTTGGATATTCAGATCCTGTGTTGTGAGTATTCTGGGGTGGTGGCTGGAATCAATCTCTGACTTGTCGGTGGATGCTCTACTTTTTTTAACCCCCTATATCTGTACAAATATTTCAACACATATTTATGTATTTATTTACTTTTATCTCATTCCTATGTGAAATTGATAAATTTGATCTGCTATTGATTATTTAATACATTTTATTTTTCTACAATTGGGTTTTGAACCTGTTGGAGGTAAATGGCTTATTATTATTATTATTTTCCATTTGTTAAACTTGGTATTAATATGGAGTTGAGAATGACTCAGTCCGAATCCCCTGTATGTGAGTATTATATCGAGACGTATAAGCTCAGAAAATTCACTTCATATAGTGGTATTCTTCGATGTCCCCCCTTTCATTTTTTCAAAAGGTCAATTTAAAAACAATTGAAACTTGGGATAATGAAATTGATGCATGAATACTATATTTTTGAAAAAAAATAAATGGAAAGGGGGGTCTTACGACTACTTTTGAAGCTCCTGACAAATACTTCACAACCCTAGAATATAAAGTGAATATCTTCACTTTCTGCAAAATGGCGGGACATTTGATAATTGCCTGAATACATCGACGTTTGACTTCATACTTTGAACTTCTTGACATAAGAACAGCCTCTCCGATATTTCACGCAGAACATTTTCGATCACTTTAAGGTCGATTTCCATGAATAATCATTATTTTCTACCGTATATTCAATATTGGAGCAGGTTTCGTTTCGTACACCGTTTGCAAAAAAAAAGGCTAAAAGGGACAAATCTGGCAAGCGGGCTGGCCATTCCGTAGGACTTCGTTGGCCAATCCAACGACCATGGAAAGTATTAACCAAATAGTTTGGTACTTGTCTGGAGTTATGTGATGGTGCTCCCATCTTGTTGGAATAATAATATCCATATCGAATTCATTAGGATTTCGGTGATTAGAGGACCAACAGTTTCCAGCATATTCAAATACAGTTCCCCTGTTGAATTTTGTTCAATTGACCACTTGGTCAATTTCACTCCAAAATATATTCATGCATCAATTTCTTTCTCCCAAGTTTCAAAATTTTGAGCTGAACCGTTCTAAAAATAAAAGGGTTGTGTCAATAAAGAAATATGAATCGAACGACTTGACCAAATGATTGAGTCAACTGGCTAAGAAGATGGCCATTTTATTATTATTTTTCAACTGAAGAGTCATTTATCGCATTTCGAGAGGTCTATTGACTTTTTTGGAGTACTGAAAAATTAGCAAGATGGACCCATAGGGCGGACAATGTAAATTGATGTGAACTGTAAATCTATGATGTTCTAAGACAGTTTTTTATAGAGATTTTTTTCCGTTCTTCAGTTTTATCTCAGTAATTCTTGAGTTTATTCATTATTATGATTCAATAAATGTATTGATTATGAAATGAGTTATTGTTTTCACTTCTATTTTCAAACTCTTTTCTCTATTCAGTTGCCATTTTATTCGATTGTTCTACTCGTTCAAACTAAATGATAGGTGTCAGTGTAGAATTCTTCACAGAAGATATAGCTGCATATGCTTCTATCGATACAACTGACGGGAATAAATTTTCAACTATCATCATCAATTGATATGGTGTGTATCATGTGGGAGAGTGTTTCAGAAGACAATAAAGAAGCATTCAACGCACAATTTTTTTTTTAATTTTTTTCTGTACAGAAAAGGCATCGACCCCCGTTGAATAGAATTGTAGGGGAGCTCTTTATGACGAGGAACTACAAAAAGGATGAGGGAATGCCGGGCAGCAATCAACCACAGCAGGGGAGGATCTCGCTAGGCTGACATGTAAAGCGGGGAGGTCAACTGCGATGATAGATAAATGACCAGGGTGTCACGGTACGGGATGTGTCAAGGTACACACGGTAGATGAAGGATTACCCTATCATCGAAACGGTTCGATTGAAAACATTGCAGTTCACGCGTCTTTTATAGCTAATTAAACATCTTTTTGAATTTGATATCATGATCCTTTTGTATATACTTGAAATTGGAACAGCTTGAAGTATTCTCCATCTTCAATAATTGATGAGGTGAAGTTGAACTGTTGTACTGTGAAATAAAACTTGTTTTTTTTTCAACACTCATATTTATAGCCAATTTTACTGCAGTTTCGTCTTATACGACATCATCAAACAAAGACTATGAACTCGTATTCGTTTGATAATGTCCTTATAATATATATTGATATTAAAAAACCATATTTGCAATTCCCAAAGTGCTGTGAGAGCGACTGTGTACCCAAAAAACTGTAGAATTCTGTTACTTTTTTCAGTTTTTGCTTGATATCTCCGTAAAGGAAGGATCTGACCGATATAGACGTGATTTGCTACAATTTGAGACTGAGACGTGCGCTATACAGGCTCTGGTTTCCACGATACAGCACTTCGAAAAGAAATTTTTCAGAAAAAATCTAACCCAAAATTTTTTAGAAAAATGGTCGTTCGTGGAAACCACCGCCTCTAGCACACCACTACAGAAATTGAAAATCTGGTTTCTCAATATTGGTTAAGTCATAACAACATATAAAAAATTCAGATCGACCCGACCTTTTGCAAACACGAACCCCTATAATATTTTACTTTCGTGGACTAATCAATGAAGTGACATTCATTGGATAAATCAAAATATAATTTTTTTGTCGATTTTATTCACAATGTTGAACCAGTATTGTAACGATATATTCTTATATTGTTTCAAAATATATAACCATTATCGCTTGATGTTCACATTTCTTTATGGTCAATATAATATTAACAATACTGAGCCAGTATTCGCGTAATATTGAATCTATATTGGTCTAATATATGTGTGCTACTTGGGTGTTCGCTGGTTATATCTACTATACATAAACCTATTTCCACAATTTTTATATCTGACATTGCATTACGACTTGGTCAAGGGGTAGTGGAAAAACGTGTAGCACGATCTCCTTTTGTGATTGTTTATTTTTGTAATCTCACAATAAATATTTTTCTATTCTATTCTATATTATCGAAGAATCCAAGAAGGAATACTCAGTGAACATGTTAGCAAATATATAGAGAAAAAATTCAGGAAAAAATCATCTGATGAAAACACCAAACACAAATATCGGACGCTAGTCGATTACTTCATCACAGTCTGTTGGCTTTCGCCCATAAAACCGGATACTTACCTTTATATTTCCAATTGACGGAATCTCTAACTTACAACGTGGAGAATATCGTAGGTCACTGGAAAACGCAGTATGCCATGATATAAATCGACATAATGCCAAAGATCACGCGGCGATTTGTTCCGGGGTGTTTTACGACTCTCATTCATTTTCTTCATGGAGACCTTTTCCTCTAACGGCTTCTTCCCACGTTCTTTCTGCCATATTTCCAATCTTTCCGCCATAAACCGGAACTGCGATGGTTTTTTACTGGTCAGGCTGGAAGTGAATGAAATTGAAATTATTGTATATTTCACGTTATTTCATTCTGAATGAGTTCGGACGATTGAATTAATTTAGTAACAGCCGACTGCACCGACTTTTTCTTATGAGACCATCAACAAAGGGACTCTTTTGGGTGAGGGTTTACCAATGGGTGTTCAATAAACTCTCAAACTCTATGGTACAATCGCTGCAGTGCGTTAACTGACATTTAATGGACCATTATCTTAATGCTCCCATAAGAAAAAGTCGGTGCAACCGGCTGTGAATACCGAAGCAGAATATGAATTATTTGTCTCGAGAAAATGCTGAAAGCCAAGGTGGGCTATTTCTCGAGAGAGAAATTTTGCCGAGGTTTGATCACTTTTTTATTCACAAAGATTCGAAGAAATTTCATGAAGGCAAAAAAAAAATATTTGCAATATTCATTTCGATACATATTGTGTTTCAAGTAGGCAATGCACATAAACGAATGTCATGGCGCTTCCAAAAATGTCAATAATGTTTTTTTTGTAAATGGCATTTGCCTAGGCAGAGGTCAAAATGATTCACAAATTCAGCATGCCAACCATAACCCATTAATTTCCGAGAATAATTGCAAACATTAACATTTGAATGACTTAGTGAAATCTCAACGGCATTTTCGACCATAGAAAATGCACTGGCCTTGAGTGACAAGAGCGCTGAATCCTGTTGGGAAATTGGCTACTAAGACGGTAACGTACCATTTTTGGAATCTAGTGTTACTTATTGAAAAGCTTAAAGGTTTTCAAGGGAGAAACTGAGTACCTATATTTCTTTTGTTTTTTTTGGTACTGAGATAATGTTTATAATAACTGTAATATCATGCCAGGTATAGCTCGTTTTTTGTAACTGCCCTGGTATATACACGTTAGCGGCAATCTAAGCACTCCATGGATTACAATGGGCAGAATGAAGTTTTGAATAAAAGAAGAAGACGGAGTCGAGACAGTGCCAATAAGTGCCTTCGTCTTTCAGCCTTGCTAAGCCATATTTTTCTCGACAGAAGTGATTCATTTTCAAAATCGGTTTATAATAATCTCAAAAGAGAAATGTTACTCTTGACAAAGTTTATATAATATTCTATTCACAATCATTCGAATTCAATCACTTTTATGTAATAAGGAGGCTTTGCGGATAAACAAACTACATATGAAGAAATATAATTTGCCTAGGTAGGGTTCGAAAATAATAGCTTGGCCTAAATGGATACGTTTTATATGACAATAATTATATCTCATAAATTTTAGTTATGTTTCACGAGATATTCAGAAACATGTTCCTTTTTGCGGAGTGAACAAAGTGTGAGGAATTATATTTTAGCTTACCCTTTTCCGAATAGAAAAAAAGGAATCGCAAAACTTTTTTACGGAAGGAGTAACATCAAAAAATGTACAAACACTCTCTCAATAGGTATGTGTATATCATTCGTAGACATTACACTCATTCACGAAATAGAAGAAAGACTATCTCAAACACCCACTTTCCTGCTTATATGGCTCGATGGGCTGAATCACAAAGAAATCACTTTTTTTTCTCCATTTGTATATTAACCAAAGGAGGGATTTTTTTTTGGTCACGTAAGGACTTGGAATTGAAAAAAGCAGCAAACGTGTTTTTGTATGCAGTAGCTTTCTCAGGGCGTAATATAAATGAATTACATGTTCAGATTCATTTCTATCATCAATCAACACTAATTCTGTCAGTCTCTTCACAGATTTAACGCAAATGTTTGAAATAGCTTTTCAGTGGGGTTTTCCATCAAACTAATTTGATTATCTGTTGTATTCGGTTTTTCCAAATAAGATTCATTTCCATAACGTCTCACGATGCTTTGTGAATCTAGAAGATCGGTTGCTACAGAGTGTTATTTAATCTCGTGACCAAATTCAAAGGAATGACTCTTTGAGTAATTCTAAGACAAAAAGTTCACGTAAACATAGGTTTGGTAATGTTCCGTTTTCAAGATACAGGGTATCAAAAATAAAAAATGAATAAATATTCCTGAATATTTCAATAATTTGGCGGTGGTATTGAGCAGCTGATTTGGCCATAACTGGATTGAAATCGTTATGTCCAGTAGCGTCCCGAAAGGTATCTCAACTGAAATTTTTGTCCAAAAAAATGTGCGCCACTGTTTTTTTGCCATTTTTGTATTTTTTTTTTCGCATCTCTTTTTTCTTATATCTACTCTGCTTTCGGGGAAAAATGAAAATCTCTTTATTGCATGTCCTTGGAATAACAACATAAAAGTATCAAAAATATATTACAGTTTCCTGTGTGATTTCCACTTACAATGGGTTCACAAAACCGCGACACGTGTTTCGCTATTACAATAGCTTCTTCAAGCAAGATAAATAAATCACTGTGATTAATTTATCTTGCTTGGAGAAGCTATTGTAATACCGTCAAGTATCGGCCAGTTTAATACAACATAAAATTAGCCAACCATCAACATAACACGGAAGTATGTTTCGAATTTTTGGATTAACTGTTTTCGATGAAACAAAACGTTATGTACAACTGCAATGTTTCGGAAGTGAAGTTTGGGTGCCATGAAAGGAAAACCAATTATTCAAACAATCATTTCATTCCATTTCTTCTTCTTATTGTGTAGGATTTTTTATATCAACATCCTGTGAAAACCGATTTTCATCTGAGAGATCGAAGCCATAGCTTGAATTTTTTGACGGTAGGTGATGAAAATGCGATTTTTCAAAGGTGCGCACTCCCAATCGAGCAAAAGCTCACGAGAGAATTTTGATACCGACGGTTTCATTGGCTAAACTCTGTCGGTATATTTCGTTCACTAATAGAATCATTGGTGCACAGAATTTGTGTAGACAGACAATCTTATAGAAAGCTAACCCCTTGAAAGACAAGTTTGACAGTTTCATACTTCGATTTGAAGTATTTTGAATTCGAATGTGTTTGGAAGTAGGAATAAACTCAATATTCAATTCTATTTCAATTAGTTTTGTTCGTTTCATTACACGTTGTACTTCCTACGTTTCTATCATTACTATTGCTATCGTTGAGTAAATTTTTCACCCCTACTTACTTTCATGATGAAGAATTTTATATTGTTTGAGGTGTTAATAGTACCTAATTTAATATCCATCTCCAAAACATATTGAGTAGCTACCGGGAAATTATTTCTCAATGTTGAAAAATTTATGAAATATAGTTTCAAATTCCAAAAATCGAAGATAGTTTTGAGAATTCCAGAATCAAAATTGATGTCAATTGATAAGAGAAAGAGAGATTTTTCTGACGATGATGAAAACAAACTTCACCACTCAATGACTTTTCCCAACTTACTTGAGTGATTTACTGATTGTTTTTTTGATTTTTCCAGTTCAACATATTTTTTCCAGCATAAGTGAAAATGATTGTTACGTGCCTAGTAAAAGGGCTGCAAAAACAATAATTTAAAATCATTGAATAATAGTTTTTTCAGGCGAGTGTTTTTAAATCAGGGTTGGGCTAATTAAAATCAAGTGATTAAAATCACAATTAAAATCATGATTTAAATCGCTTGATTTTTAAAATTGGAATCATGATTCAAATCAATTTTTGTTTTTTTTATTCAGAACCAGATAACAACATAATATGAAAGTTTTCTCGAAGATCAAAAGAAGTATCTGCTTTTAGCAAAAATAACAAAAAAGAAGTAAATAATTCCAAATTCTTAAACTAAACGTTACATCTAAATTTTATTACTGTATATTTTCAGTCCATTCGTTTTCGTTATACAATTTGAACAAAAACACGAGTTTTCCTCCTTTTTCTATGCCTAAGCTGTTTCTAAAGGAGAGTTTAAACAGCGAATAAAATAAGATAAGAATAAAATAAGAAACTAATTAAGAATAAGGACAGAAAACGCGTGGTAATACAGATCACTGAAATAAAATAAGAAATAAGAATGAACCAATCAAGTTACAGCATTTTTGACAATGACTTTTGTGTTCTATCACAATTCTGTTTTGACAGTGGCTACAGTAACTAACCTCCTAATTGTTGATATTTTGAATTTTGATTCTATTACATATAGCAAACATTAACTGTAAATAATATTTTCAGGTTGTTATTGTAAGGAAAGAAGTTAAAATAATTTCAATCATGGAACGTTAAGTACAGAAAATATTTCAGTCAAGCGCATTATCAGTTTCCAAATAAAATAGTGAAAGATGGCATCTTCTGTTGTTATTCTTATTTCTTATTTTATATTATTTCTTGTATGAACGCTATCATAAAGATCTATATGTTTAACTTTCTTATTTTGTTCCTTATTTTATTTTATTTGCTGTTTAAACTCACCTTAATACAACTAGCGAAATGCGTGAAATTGTTGGGCAACGTCAATTTAAAGGTTAAGAAGGAAGACAAGCCTCGACAGGAATATTCTTGCAAAATGCACAACAAACGCGTTCGTGTTCGTGCCTCACTCGGCACTGTATAGCGAGTGTATAGGACAGAAGGAAAACAAATCGCGACAAGAATTTTCTTGCAAGAAGCGCGACAAATGCGTTGTCACAAGTTTTTGAGCCGCAAATTGTACTGAAATTTTTAGACTTATAGGTACATTAAAATAATCAAAAATAATTTCAAAATCAGAAAATCAGAATCAAAATGTTCAAATCCTATATTCAAATTCAAAAAATAAAAAAAAAATCGTGATTTTTTTAAAAAATCAATGATTTTTTATTTTTTTAATAAAAATCAGATTCTGCCCCACCCTGTTTTGAATGTCTATAACCTACAAAACTGTCGTCGGGCGTTCATGAAATGTGACGTTACGTTACATGAAGTGCGCCTCTGTTGGCAATCTCTCGGAGGGATTTTTTTTGTTAAAATTGTTCAAAATCTAGTATTCGAGATATCGAGAATTTGGACTTACAATTTTTCAAGTAAAAATCAACGCAACCGTGTTCTTATACTAATGCAATCAGTAGCTTGGTATCACTGCCTTGATTTTATGTAGTCATCAATGATGTTCAACTGTTTTTGAATCGTCTGACTTATATTTGAATGAATCTTGTCCAACCACCTATTTCGCAATATCAGAGCTCTGAACTCAATTCAGATTTCCATTTTCAATGCTCTGCAATGGAGAAATATGATTTGTTTTTGTAGGTAATGAGGTTACTTGGAGTTCTGACTACCGACTGCTTCCCGTGTTTTCGTATCGAAGGAAACATCAACAGTCGCCCGAACTTCTCGAAAATATTATTCACAGTGAAAAAGTGAATGTTACAGTATACGTAAAACTCTGACGAATTTATAATCCGTAATAACCCTTCGTAAACAAACAAATCGTATCATAAAATTTCTCCCCGGATCGGTGTGTGTACACCATCCGTTTAAAAACAGCGTATATCCGTAAAATATGCCCGACGGTGATTAAATCCTCGCGAATGCGTCATAGATTGCGGTTTCCTGACACCTAAATTAAATTTCAATAGCCCGACAATTTTAGAACCGATGTTTATGAATTTCGAAAGAAACGGAAAACTGTTTACTCGCCACAAACTGATTAAGTACAGCAAAAATTGCAGCGCGAATATTAAACTTCGCCGCGGAAATGAGAGAGGTGCCAACGTGGGATGTTATCGTTTTTGTGAGCGGATATATTTGTCGAAAAAGGGGCGCAATTAGCGCAGAATTTGTGGCGTGAGCTTCGTCCCTCGGATTATTCCTCCTGATCGTATCTCCAGGACGAACTCGTAACTAGTTGTCAAGATTGCAACAATAAATACGTTGGCCAGGGCCGACGAGCCACAAGAAACCGTTTCAAAGAACATTTTGCACACATGAGATACGGAAGGGTGAAAAAGTCCAGTGTCGCCCAACGAGCTCTGGACCACTGAATTGGTGAAAGCAATCTGAAACTGACTGAGCATCCGCATGACACAGGCTACTCGATGCATGTGAAAGTTTAGAAATAGCAGGGTGTAAAACTAGCATGGATGGTGACAAAGGGCCTATCCCTTTCAGTCCACTCTTTACTTCATTGTCGAGAAAATTTATCAGAATAATTAGTAGTAGCAGAAAGAGTCCATATCGGACCCAAAAAATTTGCAGGTAGTTGCTGCACTCCTGTTATTGTGAAGTATATAAATGGCCAACCCTAGAATTCAGATTAAGTATCAATTTTCTTCTCCTGAAGATGCTAACCTTGTTAGCGAAACGCGCGTCGAGTGTAAATAACATCAGTTTGGTGTTAATGTATGATTTTGACGAAAATTTTGAAGTTTCACACCGAAGGTTCCAATCTCATTGAATATTCCCTCATATATAAAATGTCCCATAAGAGCAATGCAATTATCGAAAACTTACAGCGGTAATTGCATTGTATCAAGTCACCATAACAACACATTTAAAACCGTATCGCTAGACGTCAGTAAACAATACAAATAAATTTCAGATAGACTTCAAAAATGGAAAAACATTTCGCGTTTTGGTCAGTGCTCCATACAATCTATAGAGGAAAGCATAAATGAACAAAAAATAACATTTCCTTGGGAATTTCTTTTTTCGTGAAATATTCCAATGAATTACATTCGTGCATAAAAATGACCAGATAATTTTGCATTTTAGCGTGATATCTTATACAAATTGCATTCGGTTATTTTCATATTTTGTAAAAGAGCCTGTCGTTCTTCGGACTCGGGCACTTTCGCCAAAATATGAAAATAAACTTCCAATTTTTAGATATCACGCTTTCTTGCAAAATTATCGGTAATTTTTATGCACTCGTGCAATTATAACCGAAAATTACTGTTGCATTTCCACTTCAATCCGCAAAATACTTGTCCACCGTATACTCAGATATTCAATCTGATCATTCCTCTGCAGTATTATTTCACTAATTTCAGTTATAATCATTTTCATTCCTTCCTGTAGACTTTCTATTTCCTTTCCAGACAAGGGGTAATTTTTCGCCTATTTTTTCAGGCTTTTGCTGTATTTTTTAAATTTCCATAATCAACTTTACACTCTTTTCATTCTATCATTATGCTCAGTCGTTTTTATTGATATATCATAGGGTTTCGTGTTGAACTATCTTATAACTTACAAATGGTTATTAAATGTTAT
Organism: Zygogramma bicolorata; assembly: GCA_032362365.1. Classification (NCBI taxonomy): domain Eukaryota; kingdom Metazoa; phylum Arthropoda; class Insecta; order Coleoptera; family Chrysomelidae; genus Zygogramma; species Zygogramma bicolorata. The sequence goes on from JAVJAQ010000699.1 coordinate 44,947, forward strand.
GGTCAGCGTATCAACTTTTGGTGAAAATGTTGTCGATACTAAGCAAAATGAAAAATATACGTGAGCTTATTCTCTTGTAAAAATATATTGGAAAAATGTAAAAACCTAACTGAAACCATCGATGTTGGTATGTAGGATGTAGGTATTGACTATAAATGTAAACTTAGAAAACTTCAGAATCGAACTCAGGAACAACATAGTCCCCTTCCTTAAAGTGAGTCAAAATCCAGGTTTATTTTGATCAGTTCAATCGTTTAAATGAGTCTAGCGCAATAAATCGCTGTAAAACTCTCTGAAAGCAGTCTAGCCTTCAAGTTTTTCATGGGTTATTCTCATTGGGGGAAATAATCTTCGTAAATCCTCTAATGGTTTTTGTCTTTATAATATATTACGTTGTATGTTATGATCTTTTATTTCATGTTGTCATTTTTAAACACCTCATACTACAGTTATGTTTAAGGTTTTATTTTTCAAGGTTTACAATGTTTCAAGAAGAGTTTATAAATAAAGAAGAATTAGGGCAAAACGTGTTTATACATAGGACTGAAATAAAATAAGAACGAACCAATCATGTCTCAGCTTTTTTGACAATGACTTTTGTGTTTTGTTCAAGTTCTGTGAATATCATCTTTTCGTTTTGACTGTGGTCAATATCCGAATTGTTGAGTTTTTGATATTTTGATTTTCGATTTCATTACATAATATCAAAAAATGATATTTTCAGGTTGTTGTAATGCAAGAAGTTTGAATAATTTGAAGTCCGTAATATAAAGGACAGAAAATATTTCAGTCATGCGCATTATCAGTTTCCAATCAAAATAAAATAATATAAAACAAAATAGTGAAAGATGGCATCTTTTGTTGTTATTTTTATTCCTTATTTTATATTATTTCTTGTATGAACGCTTTCATAAAGAGATATAGATATAGATAAACTTTTCAACAAACTTCCAGAAGGCATACGAAACATGAGCCTTAGTAGTTATAAAATGGAAAGGGACCAATGATCTTATATTCATATGGGCTACAGATAAGTATTCTATTTTCTTCCTCGATATATTATGTTTTTCTCCATTTTTGCTGGCGTCCTCCTCACCTACGAAGTGGGGTTTGTGTTGATTGTTTCCATGTCTAAAAAAGATACAGGTTGTTTTCCTTTTTCAGGGTTGTTTTCTTCTGTCGAACCGTTCAAGAATCGTTTTCCCAGTTTGAAATCAAATCGTTCATAGTAAATGTTCCTAGGCCAAAAGTCTTTTTCATATACTGCATTTTTAAGGCTAGGATCTGTACCAATCATGAAGGATTTGTTGTCCTTCTGTCGGCTTTTGGTGGGTAATAATTTCACAATTGTTTGTGTTGATTTTGTTTTCGTTCGTATGTAATCAACGATATTTTCGTCTGTGACAGCATCTGGCACATTTGAAATGTACAGCCAGATTTTCTTGTCTTTTTTCTCCTCTCCGTGGAATCCTGAAGAACCTTCTCCATTTCCCGTTTCCCTCCTGGATTTCTTTGTTCTGACCTTCAAAAATCCATCGTTGCTTTTATGCGAGGTTATTTCGGTTTTTCTTCTATTTTCTTCTATGTTTCTCGAAGTGTCTACTTCTGTCGCTAAGTTGATAATGTCCTCACATTTGAGTTTCATGTTCACTTCGCGAACTGCTTTTTCAACAGCATCTTTGGATAAAATACGATAATCCGGAATTTCATTGAATGTCGAACACCCGGCAACGCTTTGGTCCACCGACACATTAACTTTCGTAGGTGCTACAGATTCACAGTTTTCTTTTCCACCTGTGGCGGAGTTTCTTTGTGAACAGTTTTTTCTTCAATATTTGATGGCTGTACTGTTGTTTTTATAAAGTCTAGATGACTGCACAATAATTTCACTTTTTCTTCAAGCTCTTGAATGATTTTTGTCTTATAGTCTAGTCTAGTCTATTTATAGACGATTTGTTTACCTATATTGGTATTTTATGTAAATAATACTGACGTGTACATCCATCTCCTAGATGGCTGCTGATGGAAGTACAAATAATTTTTTTATTATTATTTATTATTATAAGGAAAGTTTAAACAGCAAATATAAAAAGATAAGAATAAAATAAGAAACTAATTAAGAATAAGGACAGAAAACGTGTGTTTATACAGATGACTGAAATAAAATAAGAAATAAGAATGAACCAATCAAGTTGCAGCTTTTTTGACAATGACTTTTGTGTTCTGTGAATATCACAATTTCGTTTTGACAGTGGCTACTGTAACTAACCTCCTAATTGTTGATATTTTGAATTTTGATTCTATCACATATAGCAAAGATTACCAGTAAATAATATTCTGAGGTTGTTATTGTAAGGAAAGAAGTTAAAATAATTTCAAACATAGAACGTTAAGTACAGAAAATATTTCGGTCATGCGCATTATCAGTTTCCAAATAAAATAGTGAAAGATGGCATCTTTTGTAGTTATTCTTATTTTATATTATTTCTTGTATGAATGCTTTCATAAAGATCTATATGTTTATCTTTCTTATTTTGTTTTATTTTGTTCCTTATTTTATTTTATTTGCTGTTTAAACTCACCTATATGTTGAAATTTTTCATTCTGTTTTATTTTGCTCCTTATTTTATTTTATTTGCTGCTCTCTTTTATAGTATAAAGGATAGTTTTAAACAGCAAATAACATCAAATGAGGAACAAAATAAAACAAAATAAGAAAGTAAAACGTATAGATTTTAACGAAAGCGTTCATACAAGAAATAATATAAAATAAAAAATAAGAATAACAACAAATGATGTCATCTTTCACTATTTTGTTTTATTTTGTTTGGAAATTGATAATGCGTATGACCGATATATTTTCTGTTTTCAACGTTCCATGTTTCAAATAATTCTATCTCCTTAACTTACAACAACCTAAAAATATCATTTCCTGATAATCTTTGCTATATGTGAATGAATCAAAATTCAAAATATCAACAATTAGGAGGTTAGTTACTGTAGAAACTGTCAAAACAAAAATGTGATATCCACAGAACACAAAATTCATTGTCAAAAAAGCTGCAACTTGATTGGTTCATTCTTATTTCTTATTTTATTTCAGTCATCTGTATAAACACGTTTTCTGCCCTTATTCTTGAATTATTTTAATTAGTTTCTTATTTCATTCTTATATTATTTTGTTTGCTGTTTAAACTCACCTTGAGTACAAATACTTCGTGCAGATTTCGGTAATATATCAAAACATAACCTTCACTTAACTAATTGTCATTAAATTTGCACCAAAACTCATAATCTTTACATAATTTTATATTATTGAGGATCACTTAAGTATGATGAGTTTATTTCTCGTAAATATTAGATGAATATAGGAGAGTTTAAACAGTAAACAAAATGAAATGAGGAGCAAAAAAAAGAAAACAAAAAAGTTAAAGATAGAGATCTTTATGGAAGCGTTCATACAAGAAATAATTCATGATAAGAAATAAGAATAACAACAAAAGATGACATCTTTCACTATTTTGTTTTATTTTGTTTGGAAACTGATAATGCGCATGACTGGAATATTTTCTGTTCTTAAGGTGAGTTCATTATTCATGAAACGGATTGAAAATCTGTATCACAATGAGCTCATCATCATCATTTATAAGGAAATACCGGTCTGAAAATCGGCCAATACTCTAACTCGACGAGACGTGGTTTGACACGCATGACACCCCTTCCAAACGATGGTCTGATTCCTCTGAGAACTGTAAAACAAAAGCACCATCAAATGAAGGGAAGAGAATCACAATATTACACGCAGGATCAGAAAATGGTTGGATCCCAAACGCTATGTGGCTTTCTGCCAAAAATATTAAGGACTGTCTGTTACCCAACATTCCGCCAAACAGCGTTATAGTAATGGACAACGCAAGCTATCATAGTCGACAATTGCAAAAAATTCCTGGCTCAAAGAATACGAAATTGGAGATTCAAAACTTCATGGCTGCAAATGACATATATTTAGAGGAAAATCATTTTCTTCAAAAAAAAAAAAACGTATGTTTGTGATACAATTGCGAAAGAATTGGGACATACAGTGTTACGACTACCTCCCTACTACTGCGTGTTCAATCCCATAGAGCTTATGTGGCACCAACTTAAATCGAGCGTGCGCGGAAAAAATACTTCTCCGACTTTAAGTGGTAGTGTGGTAGAATTAATTAGGAACTGTATGAATGACATTCCTACCGAGAATTGGAAAAGTTCTGTTAGTCATGTTATAAATGTTGAAAACTCGTACCTTTCTGTAAAATCAATTGCGCCAATTATAATTAATTCAGATGAGGATAGCGACACTGAACTAAATATAGAATAGAACTGTAACAATTAAATACATTACTTGTATATCTCCTACATTATGCAAAATTCAAATTTCTTAAGTTCGACCCTGTAACACATTTGCATCTTTTACCAGATGATTTTCTACACAATGGGATTAAATCGGGTAGTTTATTGCAGTTAATAAGCCAATACCATTTACGAATAAAACAAATATTCATGGGGATCTTGAAGACTGGCTTTAAATCAAATATTCAAAAAATGAACAATTTGTTCAGACCAGCCTCAACTCACCTACACTGTAGGTTGACGGACTAACACCTATTGAAAAACAACTACTCCCCTGGCTAATACCACGAAGGGCATTGGATTACATCCAACAGGTGTTAGTGTGGGATTCTTCACAGAAGAAATTCCACAT